>CM068350.1:26981300-27486300 GCA_034769755.1 Odontamblyopus lacepedii
CTCCACTGTGTTTTTAAGTTATATCTTCACTTCAAATGGAGAATTTCTGACCTGGAATTGCCCATCTCTACTGAAAAAAAATGTAAAATGTAGATGATCTTCATGACATCACAAGGTGGAACAGAGCATTTTGAGCTTTGGAGATGTAGATAGCCTCATAATAAAGGGTTACTCAAATGTGTCAATGAAATAAAACACAACTCCTGGTATGTTTTTCATAAGGTAACATTCTAACATGGTTTAAAGCTCAAAGAGTCCATTTGTGTAATAAGCAAAAGTACTGCACTTTGTATACTGTTTAACATTGAGCCTATCTTTTCAAGTATATATTTCCTACATTTTCTCACCCTCTGCTTCCCACAAACTGGCAGCTCTTCCTCTTGGCTAATGAAATGCCATTGTGGTAATGGGCCAACTGGCTATTGTTCATAATAGGATATGATTAGTGTGAACGTTCCCAGATCCAGATTTATTGGCCTCGAACTCTCACTGCGTGCCCTTGAAATGGACCCCATGTTACCTGCTCCCTCACTGCCTCAATCACTCCGCAGTCTGGTGCTTATTAGTGAAAGTCATTATCTCTATGTGGTTCCTTGGGCCTGGAGGAGAGTGGGAGACCCAAGGCAGGACACATGAGTGGGGCAGAGGTAGAGCCAGAGGTGGAGGTGGTGGCGGCTAATACTGAAGAATGACCGTGAACGAGTTGGACTATGACATATGCATACAACATATATCCTAGAGACTCATGAGTAGAGTTCAGAGAAGATCACATCTCAGTTTATAATTCCCTCCCCATTATTTTTGTGGCATGCTCTTGGTTTGATTGGTTCTGTCTTATGGTGTCTGTTTACCTGTCACATCTACATATATTAAATTTTGTCACAAACAAATTCTTATGAGGCTCATTTGTGATTTTGAATTAGACCTGCCAGTCCCACGAGTCCCATAACACTTTTACACGTGCACATATTTACAGAGTAACATCTGTTAGGATCAGTGCCAGTTGAAATTACATCAAGAGGCATAAAATAACAAGAACAAAGTAAAGTATTAATATAGCCGTCATGACATTTTGACATTTTTGCAAACTGATGTAAACTGATGTGAACATGTCAGTCATCCTTCTAGACCTTCTACTACCACTTTCAATCTTATATATTTGTCCATAGTCAATAACTTTGTATAAATGAGATACTTTTTTCAGCCTGAGCAAATGAAGATAATGGACAGAAGGAATGTGTATTTAAACTCAGAGTATAATGAACCTTTTCTCTACTTTGCTGGCTCTCTTCTCACAGTTCTGCTTAGTCTTGCGTCTACTCAGTCCATCTGTCAGCACCATCAAGGGCACGCTGCCCGCTGCTGCCCAGAGCTCAGAGCTGCCACTTGGGCCAATGGGCTAAACACACTGACATATGTGTCGTTCAGTGGAACAGGGCTTCACAATACTAATGCGCCCAAAGCATGCACGCAACCAGGTGTCACCTCAATGTCCATGTATACACAAGGAGGCGCTGTGTCAGCCGTGGTCACACGGAAACATGCAGGGGGCAGAAGAAGAACTGGAGTTAATGGGTCATCTCAACTGTCACTGAATATATTTATATCATAGACTGTGTAAAGAAGCGGACTAAAGAAGTCACCCAGAGCACCCAGTCAAATGAAGCTCACAAGGCTAGCAGCTATAGGGCGAATTTGGAGCCAGGTCCATATTATGAATAGAAATTTATTTATGCTAAATAAAAACACCAGGATCATGTAGAGAGGGTTAGTACAAACATTTTAAGCCCAAAATGATGAGGTTCACTGCAGCAGTTACAGAGATGGGTGACAATTTTCCAATTTAAAGTCAACTGGAAACAGAATCTAAGTGTTAGCTGTGTCCATTTATATACAGTCTATAATATATATCTCTCTACACACATGGATGTTTTAATTTGAGGAAAACCTGCAGCTCATACTATTGCTTTAATACACCTTGTTACACAACCATCATCTTGTGTTATTTCATTTGAATTATTTGCATATAGTGACATAGTCACACTGTTACTGTACGTTGTTACAAGGAGGTGTGAACTCTCACTTACAGCTGTCCACTTGCGGCTGCATCCATATTCTGCACAATTAATGCAATAATTATGATTTATCATTGTGATCAACTTAACATCCTTTTACATAAGCTGAGAAGAGAAAACCTGCTTTAAAAAATCTGTAATGATCCAACAATACAAATATGACTTTATTAGCTATAAAAGCAAGTTAATGTGCCTAGCAGGGCGTGAAATGTGTGAAAATTAGGGGCCTGTCCTCAAAAGACTTGGACCACAGAGAAACATCACTGCCATCACAGGCTGCTTGTAATTGCTGCTTAGTTTTTCATAAAGGAAGAATATGTCTACTGGGGAAATAGTTTACAACTGTTTCATGAATATGCGAGAAAATTAAAAACAGTTATATTTTGGAATTTAAGGCATCAGTTTTGTCTTAAAACTTTGGAAAATTTGATTTAATCTGATGTAATGTCTCACATGTCTCATCAACAGTGGTGGGAAGTAACTAAATACATATACCGAAAATATCATTGACTCAGACTTGAACTTTAACAGCCACATCAAATCAATAACATCAGTTTTCCTTCTGTTATTACACATAAATTAATGCATAACAAAGAGTGCACAAAACTGTTTGAAATCATATGGCAGGTTTTTGTTTTGTTTTTTCATTAGGATATAATGCAACTGTGTAAAAGTATTCCAAGTGTTCAGGATACATTACTCTGACTGGCCCATGTATCTGAATCCGTTACAAAATGTATTTTAATGCAGGTATTCTACATTCTGTAACTAAATACCTTTTTAAAGTATTCTTCCCATCACTGCTCATCAAGTACAATGTAACACACTGTATCTAACAAACATACAAATAATGTAGGTCAGAGGTTTTCAACTGGCAAGGTGCGCCTCCCCTAGGGGGCACCAAAGAGCCACTGAGGAGGTACGACACACACACGAAAAAAACATAACGGTCCACATGTGTACACATCTGCAGCAGTATTAATATCGGTAATTGGGAAGGCTCACATTCACCCAAAATGAAAACCCTGATGAAGTTAATACAAGTATTATGTGATTACAAGTTAAAGAGTCACATTGCTTTTAACCATGTTTTGCTGTGTCTTTACAAAAATCTTACTTGGTTTTGTGATTTGTTTCATTTGTGCATGTTTCCTTAATCCTGCAAATTTACATTTTTCCTCTGCATTGCTCAAATCCACATTTTGACCAAACTAATTCATTTCAATGCAGTTGGTAGACATTAGCTTTTAATTCACTGGTGAGTGATACAGACCTAGTGCCTTATAGTATCAGAATTTCCAGACTATAAGCCGCTACTTTTTTCTCACACTTTGAACCCTGCGGCTTCTACAACTATGCGGCTCATATATGGATTATTTGTTTATCAACGCAGTGCAGAAAGTGCAGCTGCCTGTCTGTAAAATAAGTTAGGATGCTAAATTAATATTACTGAGTGGGATACGACTTAATGGTTCATATGCGTTAAATGCAGGCGAGAGCATGAATGACGGGAAGAAATGTCTCAAACTTCAGTAGCTGGACATCCTGGACATACCTGATCGACACATCTAGCCCCGCCCCGTGGAGAGCCTGAAATCTGCTGAAATCCTACAAGACACTGACATGATACCAGACAGAAGAGCGGCTTTTTCTGCAGGAGACAAGTGCAGTAGAGCGCAAAGTGACGTAGTCTGATAATCCTGTTGTAATATTGTCATTTTACTGCTGTGTTCCAGGCACTGTTCGGAAAAAGCATGTACCGGTCTTTCTGTGTACCAGCTTTCTGTGTAAATATCTCAAGTTTTATAGACGGCTTATAGACAAGTGTGGCCTACTTGTGTACATTTTTTTTTTCTTTTAAATTTTAGTTGATGCGGCTTATATTCAGGTGCACTCAGTAGTCTGGAAATGACGGTATATTGTTTGCAGATATCAAATAGGATCAGCATCAGCTATACATTATTAAGTTATGGTACAAGGTAAGAACAAGGATTGAACATGAAGGACATGATTTTTAATGAGGTAGTTACAATGTATTAAGTGTAGCGTAAAATGAGTGTTAGCATAATTTCAGTGCAAAATGCCATCTACTTTCTCACAATAACCACCCACAGTCTCTACCATCCTGTTGCTAGTGGAAACCATTATGCACCAACACATCCTGTGATCTCTACCAGTATCACTTAATTTCTTCATACAACAAATTAAAAGCCCGGAGGTTGGAATGACGCGCATCTCGTTTTTATCATGTCTCCAATTATCACAGCACATTAAATTTGAAATGACTTTGTGGAAGGGTTATAGACAATGGTGACTATTATTAGCAAGTATACAGTGACAGATGCAGGCAGTGTTAGCGTTCCCTTTTGTTTAGTGTGCATGTTTCTCCATAACACCGCTTCACAGGGAAAGACAGACTGCGGGTTCAAGTGAGTGTTTGAAATAAGACTAAACCTAGCCAGGGGGTGAGTTGGCAATAAATGTTTAGTTTTTGGGACCATTTTTATGAAAAGGAGAACACAAAAGCAGCCAGAGGAAAATCAGATTATTAGGATCACTATGCAAATGTGTATTCAAAGCAAAACGTTCATATCCGCTCCATCTTTTCTGTAGGAGACGAGTGGAGAGGAGAGAAGAACACTCCCTTCAGGGCATCGGCACGGCTCAAGCAGCATGCTAATATTAGCTTTGGTGTTGTAAATGCTCCCAGTATCTAAGGATTTCACAGCTTTAACAGTAAAAGATATGGCAGGTTATCAAGGGACACCAAATAAACAACATATAAGATAATGCACTCATATGGAAGTAACAATATTCTGCGTTTATTTTCCCTTTAAAGGTACACTGTGTAACTTTTCAGTTGAAGGCAGATGTTATTGCCTTGACTAGAACATACACAGTATGGCATTAAAGTATTTTTCTCCATGGGCAAAAGCAGGGGATACTACCAGACCAAGTTAAGACTGATCTGTGGAGATGCAATTTCACTTTGCATTTTTTTTCGAGGTATTATCTTTGCAATAAAAACACCTGCACCTGTATAAATGCAATACTTTAACACCGCATTGTGGAACATTCTATTCTAGGCTAGAAAAGTTACACAGTGCTCCTATAAACTGCACTATATCCTCCACCATTGTACCAGTATTGTACTGGCACAGTAGTAAAAAGATAATTAATGAATCATTAGATTTTCTATAGCACATTTCAAGATCCCCAATCTGCTTTACAGTGCATTATTCATTCACTCCTCACTGGTGATAAGCCACTATTGTAGCCACACAGCTGCCCTGGGGCAGACTGATGGAAGATATGCTGCCCAAACAGTGCCATCGGCCCCTCCAACCACCACCGTTCACACAGACCACATTCATCCTGGTATTCAGCGCTCTCCCATCTAAGTCACAGACTGTATAAAAAAGTGGACTAAGGGAGTGTGACGTCACCCATAGCATTCGGCTCCAGTCAAATGAAGCTTGTGATGCTAACGGTTAAAGGAGTGAATTTGGAGCCAGGCTCTATATTATGAATAGGACTTTAAAGGACAAAATAGTGAAATAAAAACACCAGGATCATGTAGAGCATTACGAACATTTTAAGACCAAAATGACAAGGCTCGCTGCAGTAGTTACAGAGAGAGGGAGGACAATATTCCAGTGTAAGTGTACTATCCAGGCCCAGCCCTGCTTAGCTTTTGAAATCAGATGAGATCACATTTTGACAAGCCAGTATTACCATGCTAAGGCAATAGTTTCCATTTGTAGTTGTAAGTTTAGAAAAGTGCCAAAAGGTTGATATGAAACAGATATGCAGAGGTTTAAATGTAAAGCTTAGACTATGTGAGGGCATTTCACATCATCTGTGCGTAGACTGCAGTGGAGTGTGTCTGCTGAGGGCTCTGAGATGAAAACATCATGTCCCATGGACACATCACCACACTCTGACACATGCTGCCGGCTGACCAACACTTGGTGCTTGGTTAACCATTTGTAATTTCCCTTCAGCCATAAAATATCATTATCCTATAAAGTGAGTTATAACTAAAAAAGAAGATTTTATGTTAATGCAGTGAATGTGGGCACAACTTCAGTCCCCTAAGGTCAACAGAATTACAAAAAACTCCACAGAACCATCTTTAACCACACAAGTCAAGTATTTTTATAATGACAGTTTAAAGGTGTACTGTGTAACTTTTCGGGTTGAGAGTCTGCCACCGTATCTCCAGTGCATGGATTTCACTATGAGTGCTTTTACTGTTCAAAAATACATTGAAAATCACTTCTCTTCAGCATCCTCACTCTGACCTGTCACTTGTCCAGCAGGCGTCACATGCTTGTCTCCATGGAGATTTAACTTAAATAGCATACTCTGGAATATTCCAGGCATCTCCATGTGACACGCTAAAATTAGAAGCTCAAAGATGGAAACCGATATGCAGAGGTCTAACAATATCAACTAATAGTGCAAATATATATGGAAAGCATGGTTTGGGGTTTTCAGCCATAGCTCTTGTCAGGCGTATCATTGTCACCTCATATCTATGTAAATATCGCAGCTCAGTCCTGCTTTACTGTGGGCTGTGCGTCCATCTTTACTCTCCTGCCCTGGAGCCTAATGAGTCAGTGTTAACAGGCCTAGAGAGTGCACCAAACAGCCCCATTACAGACTTAAGTCAATTAAATGAGGTTTGAACTCACCACAAACAAAGCATGGACATGCAAAGAGGGAATCATTACTCTGCTATAAAGGTGCACTATGTCACTTTTTTGATTGGGGCTCCATCACCTGCTTGTTTCTATGGAGATGTCATTGCTTTGCCTGGAATGTTCCACAGTATGACATTAAACAGCCCTACCTTACATTCATTAAATTGCAGGTGGTTTTATAGCTCAAAAGCACAGAGAACAACAGGCATTCTGGTCTCATTTGGCCTCCACGAAGAAGGTTTAATACCACTGTAAAACATTCCAGACGAAGTATTAACATCTCCGTGGAGAAAAGTATTTGACGGACCCTCCATCAGAAAAGTTACACAAAGCACCTTTATATCAGATAAGGAAGGAAAATCTGGGTGCTAGAGGGTCTATATAAAATACTAAGAGGCTTAAGATGGCAGCAGTAAATATGTGAGAGAGCCATTATCCATGTATTATAGGGCAATTCCTCAAGCCATAAAAGAAATGCAATTCTATACATTGGATAAGAAATGTAGAAATGTAGAAACAAGCACCAGACCCCCCTCTAGAAATGTTGCATAATGCTCTTTTAACTGGCATACACAAACAGATATTTTAAGTTATGGAAGTGCACTATGTAACTTTCCTAGTAGGGAGTCTGTTACGTGTTTTCATGGATATGTTAATATGTTAATGCTTTGCTTGATTTCCAAAGTATTGCATGAAACTTATCAAGACTTGGACAAACTTTATTGATCTACAAGGGGAATTATTTAAGTAAAAAGTCTAATGATGGATATTTTGCTATTATTGCTATAAAATACATAGAAAAACATTCATTCTTACTGTGAGTGAGGTGGCTTTTCACTGATCTGACCTGTAACTTGCCTTCATGGTGTCTCCTGCTTGTCTCCCTGGAGATGGATAAAGTTAAATAAGTTGAGGACCATAATTCTCAGAAAAATTATACAGTGCCCCTTTAAAAGATAAGTACCCTCCTATAGACTCCTCCCTGTCCTACACCTGTCACAGAGGAGTCCTGTCAGTCCCACAGCTCTCGGTTTAGTCTCCATCAGCTCATTTCCTGTGTCGCACCACTTCCTCCTGCTCAATTTCCTCCTTTGTCTCTTCTTCTGTTGTTTGACAGATCACTGCTGCTCCTGACAATAGACTCGGAGATCCTTGTCCTCCCATGTTTTACAGTCATCCGTGAGTACATAATGACTACTTACTAATGGCTGGGATTAAACACATCACATCGATTATACTTACTCAACTGTTGTATTTTTATCCTGTTGGTGTCCTTATTTTGTTAATTAACATATGTAGTACATAGGTGGCAGTGGCTCAGTCATTAAAGTAGCTTGGTTAATATTTCTGGTGGACATTTTAGGCATTACTTCACCTAGAATTAGAGCTGGGCATATATTCGTTTTGGTTTTTATTACACATCTTTATAAATGAATGAAAACTTTGCATATCACTTTCTTGAATTGGGTGCACTGGAGGAAAGGGAGCAGCCCAAGAACATCAAAAGAGTAAAATCCTGACCACTGTCTTACGTAAATCGAATTTCATAGGACATCAACTGTTTAAAAAATATAATGTAAAACATGCATTTAAACAGGAGTGGAGTCGCCTCCCCACAGATCTGACCTCTAATTTGGCCCAGTGGTGTGACTTGTTCAGGATTAGAGGTGGAATACCATACTGTGGAACTGTAGGCCTACAGAAAAAGCATCAACATCTCCATGCAAGCAGGTGGAATAAACCCTCTACTCGAAAAGTTGTTTGGTACATCTTTAAAGAATTTTATAGTAGTTTAATTGGGGAAGACACCCACTTACCCATGTTTGTATATGGTGTGTGAGCAGGACATAGGCACAGATTGGCAGCCACACTTCCATCGGTCTACCCCAGGGCAGCTTTTGCCACAGAGGTAGCCTACCACCTCTCTGTATTAGACTTAGACAAACTTTACTGATCCACAAGGGAAATTATTTGAAACAGGAGCTCACACATCACAATACATTATAATAACAAAAAGCAAAATATAAATTGTAATAATAAATTCTAAATAAGTAGCAAAAATTAAAAAATAGCAAGAAACTGGTGTCAGACTGATACATAAACACTGAATTAATAATGCAGGTAACCTTGAGCAGCTGGAATAGCACACTTCAATATACACTTGTGAGGTTGGAACCACCTATCCAATGGTAGATGGGCAAACCTACTTTCCTAGTGACAAACCAGCACCTCATGAGCATAAAATTCAAATATTCTTACATTATTGACATTCCAAATTTCACAGGCGCCAAATTCCACCCTTGATTCTCCCTCCCCTCTCATCTGCCTTTCCAGCTCATCAAGAGGACGAGATGAGAGCTCTTTGGTGGTACCTCATTTCCATTTTGATTTCTCCTTGCCTTTGTATAGTTCATCTTGTGCGTCTTGTGGCCTCAGCCCTCCTCGACCTCTCTACTCCTCTCCACCACTGACTTTAATCTTTTTTTTCTCTACCTCTCCTCTCTCCTCTCACTTGTTTATCTGTCCTGGCTGGTTGCATGGGCAGACACTGACCCATTAACTGCTAGAAAGGCCAAGACTGCAGGCTTAGATGTCTCAAGATGTCTGGATACTATCAGAATGTGATGGGGGATAGGCACTTCCTTTGGTGTGGTATTTCCAGCGTGTCAAAGATGATGAAAGGATTTGAAATGATAGATAGATAGAAAATGAGGGTTATTTAATACAAAACCATAGCCTATTCAAATGATTCCACTACCCCTATCCAATTTCTATCATCAGAGTTGGCATAATACGAATACATGACAACTGGCACGTAAAAGGAAAAAAAGTGCACTGTGTAATGTTTTAAGTGGAGGAGTGCAATCTGCTTGTTTCCATGGAGATGTTATGTTATTGCTTTGCCTTGAATAATCCACTGTATAGCATTAAGCTTATTAATATCCATGGAGACAAGCAGGTAGCAACTCCAGGTTGCAGGTCAGATACGTGGAAAAGTGATCACCCACACACTTAAGAATGCATATTTTTGCTATAAAACATCTGTATGCACAGCAGATAAGTTTAATGGAACGATCTAAGGAAATAAAACTTTCCCGAATGAAGACAAGCAGCTGGTAGACCCCCACCAGAGAAGTTACATAGTACGCCTTTAATTATCCAAGTGTTAATAATATTGTAATTATTCCAGCTTACATAGAGCTTTAGCACATTTATATCAAGGAAACACCCATTCACACACACAGTCAAACAGCAAATATACTGGAGGTAAGACAGGTGTCTTTGGTGTGTCTTTGGCAGTGGGCATCAGTCAACCAGCGCTCTACCAACTGAACGATCATCAAACAAAACATCAGTGTTGTACCTGAAACGTTCATATTTGGGGCAAACGTGAACTGAATGCACTGTATGACTGCCTGATGAGTAAACTGTGAACACACTCATTCTGGCACTTCTATTTAGCTTTGTTCAATAGTGTGCCAGATATCTTTAGTGTTCCAGGTGAAAACCTGGCTAAACACACAGTAAAGAGCCCTTAATATTTAGCAGAAACACATTCAATCTGGCAGCAACACAAGCCACCAGCATCGCATTGCTTCATGTGTCATTGAAACAAGACAAAACACTTCTACTGTTCTACTGCGCATGTCTCCAGCAGAAAGAGGCTCTGTCCTGTCTGGTATCATGTCCGTGTTTCGTAGGATTTCAGCAGATTTCAGGCTCTCCGGGGCGGGGATAGGTGTATCGATCAGGTATGAGTGGATGTCCGGCTACTGAAGTTTGAGACATTTCATCTCATCATTTACGCTCTCATCTGATTTAATGCATATGGGTTATTAAGACGTATCACACTCAGTAATGTTAATTTATCATCATACCTTATTTTATCACACGGTGATACCTGTGAACTGTTTTAGTGCGCTGACAACATCGCTAGCTAATGCTGCAACTTCATGTTAACTGTGCAGCTGCACTCATTCATTTTTTGGAACTATGAACGAACTATTAACTATAAACAATTATGAACTATGAACGAACTAGTTCCTTTTGAAATTTGTGACCTGAATTTTGAACTAGTTCATGTAGGAAATCAACTTTCCAAACACTGCAAAACATGCACAATAGGTGAAATCCTCCAGCAAATGTAATCCAATAAAGTAATATTTGAAATGCATACAAATACAAATCAGACACAACCTTCCCCTTTGCCCATTCCCCCTCCTCACTCAAACTGCACTTCTATCATTGGAGCACAAACTCTCGGTGGGCTGCTAACAGAGTGGTCACAGCTCACACTTCACTCCAGGCACCAGGATCCGGGTGTTGATTGGACGAAGGCGTGACATGCTGTCAGGGACTTGTTTGCTCTTTAATTTAGTGCCAATTTGAACAGGAATAAACCCATTATTGTCAGCCAATAGCCACAGGGACCAGGGAGGCATCAACATGCAAACATGAGTTTTGTCACCACTGAGGGGATACTGCTATAAGTCATGGGACAAACATGCCACTAGGGGCAGTAAGCTTCTTAACATGAGTATAATTTTCCTCTACTCTTCCCATCTCCAGAAACTCCAAATATTGGTGAATGGTGATTGCAAAATGAAAATACTGTGTTTCTGCATGAAAAACCAACCACCTTTTACCTCAAATGGATAAACTAAGATCTACTTGACCCAAAATGTCCATGGTTTCCACAGGACACACATGGACATACCAAGAGGGCTGGGAATCGCAGGGTCCCTCAAGATTCAATACGATACTCAATACATGGCTCATGTAACCCACGTCTACCTGCTGTCCCTGTAATTGGGAACGTTTCAACGTCACAATAAGGAGTGCGGGAGGGGTTTAAATAGAACTCGTCATTTTTCTCATTATTGGGTGGCACAGCTTTAGAGTAGCAGGGAGCACTTAGAGCTGTGTCACCCCGGCCCACAGCCTATAAACCAAATGAGCGGGTTTGATCCCCCTGTTGCACTATCAGCTTGGTCCCACAATACTCACGTTAGATAGTGGGAGGGAGGGGCCAGGTAGCAACACTTGTGGCGGGGAGATGACCATTGCCATAAGCACTGCACAAGGTCAATGCTTTTTGGTCAAACTATTTGCTATATTATTATGCCAGCTCTGAACATGTGCTATCTTGAGCTTCAAACAAAAGAGGACAAAATTGTATGATTCTTTTTTCAGGTACTGGGGTTTAGCTAGTGAGGATTGAGATGAGAGGGTCCTTTTTAGGTTTAGTGAATTTGAGCATTGACGCTGGAAACCCAAACGAGAGATTTCTGGTGATAATGATTTTGAGAAGCCAAAGATGAAATGAAACAAACAAATTGAGCAAACACTTGAGTGGTGAAAGCTTTATTTGGCCAGTTGCATTTTTCTACTTGGATTGTACTTGTCCCAGTGATGCACTTCTCCACAAGTCCAGTAGGCAACATGTCCGATAAATCATGAAGCACATGCATCCATTTTGGTCCAAAGCGTTTATTGAAAGACAAGTGCTTGGTGCTGCTTGTCATACATCCAGAAGAAGCAAGACTTGAGAATGTAAGTGATGGGCTTTATGAAACAAACCCAAAATGTCCAGAATAACATGAGAGATGGAGCTTGCCCTATTTGAACATCAAAAAAAGTTGCAACTTAAGAGCATGACTTTTCCAGGGTTAGGGTTTGGAGAGTTTAAATGTGCACATGATATTCTACGATATATCACTATTGTTGAGTGCCAAATACATTTAACAACCGCATTTCTTTATTGAACTGCGATCTGTGCAAAGTCAGTATGGAATAAACCAGTTGTAACCAGTAAAACAGTGGATATGTCAAGTGTATTGCATGAACAAGTTCCTTTTCTCTGAACAAAATTAAAATTGTAGGACTGTCACAAAATAATTTATTAAAAGATACCAAAAAAAAATTATTGGCAAGATATCAAAGATATTGATACAGCAGCCTACGACAATGATACTGTATAACCAAATGCATTATTACAGTATATCAGTATTTCAAATGCTATAGCTGTTGTTTTAAGGCGACCTTGGGTGTCCAGAAAGGCGCCAAATAAATAAAATGCATTATTATTTATTATTATTATTATTATTTTAGCACCCCCGTATGTGCTCTACTCCTACAACAGGGTTGGGTTATAAAAACTGTATTGTGATCTGATCCCAGTGGCAATATGGTGGTAAAATCGCCATATTGTGATGCACTAATTTTATGCTTACTAAAGCTCTACGCACAGATACTTTTCCCCACCCACTCCTCCTTTGGCCAACCTAAGTTATGCTGAGAGTGAGTGACAGGTGCTTTCAACCAGTCAGAGTGAAGTGTGAACTTTCTGAAAAAGAACGTCTTTATTTACCTCTTCCAGGTATGCATAGTTTACACACGTCGTGGTTTAGCTCCAACAAAATTGTGAGATACATTTTTGGCCCGTAAACAGAAGTCAAATCACACAGTGCCACAATACAGACAGAAACCACAGAGAAAACAGTGTTGTTCGTTGATTAAACCAACGTGAAAAGCAACACTGATGGTCTGTGGCAAAAGATAGAGAATCACAACAAAGTTTGAAGAGAATACAGCGTACAGGCAGTTAGGAGAAGTGCAAATGGTCTGTAAAAGAAACAGTCCTGGAGGTATTCTGACAGTGGTAAAGAAAACATTATCTGGTGCACTCATACATCTTCAGCAGCACTATGGGCTTTGTCTGAAGTGAAACAACTGAAGCATTTTCAACAGGACTGGGTAATGCACAACCAACAAGAATATACAAGCAACTAGCCATGCAGAACCAAAAGGAAAAAGATTCAATAGAAATATGGAAATACTGCGATTATACATGTAAAGATCTTATTTTCACTATTAGAGCCAACCACACTGATTAGCACTGAGGAGTCCCGTAAGTAATTAAAATATTTTTGAATATTGGCTTTAAATCATTGAACAAAAGTCACTATGTATCACTTCTTAAATGATTATGGAATGACATGTTGTAATTTCCACACATACTGAAACGTGATTAACATAATTTTAGTTTGTATTCTGGAATAAAGTTCAGATCACCTGTATGGAAATGTGTCCTCTGGATTTGACGCATCCTTCAATGGCAGGGGCAACTTCTCAGGAACAGTGGGCAGTGGCAGAATGAATAAAGACTGACTGTATAAAGACTTATAAAGACTGTATAAAGAAGTGGGCTAGAGGAGTGTGATGTCACCCATGCGGCTATAGTAAAATGAAGCTCACAAGACGGTTTTAACGGTTACAGGAGAGAATTTGGAGCCAGTTCCATATTATGAATAGGAATTTATTTATGAACAAAATAGTTCATAGGTGTAGTTCAATAGGTGGCTAGCAGGTTAGGTATGTCAATATATATGTACAGTCTAAGGGCATCAGCCAGGGACCCATCTCCACATCTCAAGTTTGGCTTGGTCAGGACTACATCTGCACAGAAAAACCTCAAGGAGTCAAAACTGGAATTTTCTTGCTGTGAAGTCTGAAAGCTAACCACACTAATATCAAGACTGCTTTATGTAATCTTCTACAGTTTCACTATGGGAAGAAGACAAAGGAAACTTTGCATTCTGGACATTGTGTAATGATGATAGTGACTAATCTTAAATAGCTCTTGAATAATTGTAAGTTTAAACATAAAGAATGAGGCTAAAAGCATTAAACACAGCGCCCATTTGTAGACGAGACAAGCCAGGATGTATTAAAGAGGCTTCGCTCCATCAGTAAATCTTTTCTGTAGAGGTCAAGAGACGGTGAGGATCAATGGCATTGAGTCGACCCCAGTGAGGAAGAGGAGGAGTGATGAGGAGCAGGTGAGATAGAGAGATAGCAGAGAACAAGAGAAGTGGTGACAATGTGCAGCGGGGGGAGAGGACGAGGGAGGAGGGTCATCATTAACCACCAGGACGAGGGGAGCGGGGCGCACTGGGGTTTCGATTGCTCCTGCCGCGCTCAATAGGAGTTCGATGGACCTCTCCAATGCCCCAGAGAGCGCTGTTTGTAGGGCAAGAGCTGGACATGACAAGGGGTGGGTCTGTGGGAGGGTGAAGAAGGAATGCTCAGGTGGAGACAAGTGCAGCCAATGTCAAAGGCACACATATAACAACATACATAGAACAATATTTCACAAGACATTCTGGGCTACACAAGGTTTATTTTGTTTTTTAACTACAATGAAAAAAACAGCCCCTGTGTTAAAATAGAAATAAAGTATTTCTGGGTGGTAAAGAAAAACAAACCAGACTAGGTGAAAGTTATGCATCCAGCTCCACTATAGTTATATTTAAGCAAAACAATGCCCAAAATATTACAGACTTGGCAGGTACTGACATTAAAAATATCTGCCAGTGTGGCAAAGATTTCAAATAAATAGTAGTTAGTCAGGACTTGAGAAAAGGAAACGTCAAATACTGAAGCATGACAACTAACTTGATTAATTTGTATTAATATTTAGGATAAAGACCTCTGAAAAGCTGATGGATAACATATTATCTGGCAACAGTCATAGGTGAAAACCTAATTGCTTATCACCAGTAGGTATGTATGTATATAGACAAAACTAAACTAAATCCATTGACCTAATGATGATGTTTTGAGTATGGTCATACCTGGATAAGTGACTCTGCTTGTTCAAACCTGTCCTGTGCATAGCATCATCTCTGTGTCCTTCATCAGTCTCACACATGCACTTGTCTATAAGAACCCCCGCCCATCTGTCCACTGTCCCCAGTGTCCAAACCAGGAGGTGTGACACAACTCACACACACACACACACACACACGCACGCACGCACGCACACACACACACACACACACACACACACACACACACACACACACACGCACACACGCACACACACACGCACACACACACACACGCACACACACACACACACACACACACTCACACAGCCCCCCACACGCTGTCCCACTGCGCACTATCCAGGTAGTGTCAATTATTTGACGTGAGCATTTTGGGTGTCATGCCACAACCTGAAGACTGCACTGACCCAAAAAGTGGATGTGGTGCTGACAGCAGGGGGAACAAGGAGAAACTGAAGGAATAGACAAGAGAGAGACGGAGAGAGAGAAAGAGAGAGAGTGGAGGGACAGAGAGATGCAGAACAAGAAAAAGGGAGGGAGAGATAGAGACGGGGAGGGTTTGGAGATAAGAGACAGACGGACAGAGAGGAAGACAGGGAGAGGAGATATATAGATAGATAGAGATATGTTGAGAGAGAGAGAGATAGAGAGAGGGAAATAGATAGAGCAGTGGGCTTCCCGGGGGAAGACAGAGGTTGATGTGGTGAGACAGTGAATGTGTTTACCTGCCAGCGGGGGAGGTATGGCTCAATCTCACATCTGCTCACGTCCTGATCACCGTGGTCACCTCTGCTGTCCCAACATGGCCGCCTCAGGTCAGAGGAGACACAAGTCCTCAGTGAGAAGTCAAACAGCAACAGAGAGGTCCAACACGGAGCAGGGACTGTAACAGAGATGTCAGAGGGTGTGAATTCAAACTAAAACTCAAAAGACTGTGAAAGCAAACAGCCAAAGCTACAGGTAAGGTGCACAACATTATATAACACAGATCAGAAAACACAGAAATATGGGCCCTTGAAAAACATACATCTTAAAATAACATGCATTCTGACTATGAGCTGTGGTGCCTTTCCAGAGACCTGACCTGTGACTTGACTGCTGGTTTCCGTGGAAACAGACATGTATAGAGATGAGCAGATGGGGACCCTCCATTGGAAAAAAAGCACCTGGCTTTAAATCTAAGATCGCCGCTACACTGAATATGTATTAGACTATACTCCCACATCTACACAGCATGGGTTAATATTAGAATTGCATCTTCTCTCTTCCTTTAAGCCCCATAATAAATAATCAGGACAAACGTTAACATGCAAGACAAATGCATGGTAATTTACCTGTGCAAAATTTCCTGCTACATGCTACGGGCTATGAGTATATTTATTTGTGTTTTATTATAGAGCCAAAACAATTATTAAATTCTAAATGCCTGGGGGAAACTTTGCAAAAACTAGTTATTATTTGATGTTTCTCTTAAAAATAAAGTAAAATGTGGTGGGAGAAACAGTCAGGGACCGTTCAGCATGTGCACTGTCCTGATCTCACCTTTAATAAGTCTGATATTAGAGCCACAGCTATTGGCATACTAACTACCATTGGGATAAATACACACACACACACACACAGAGCAGACATCAGGGTCATCACAGTCCCCCAGGAGCCACAAGGAAACCATCTCTTTGTATAGGCAGTGTAATTTCCCTTCCATTTCCTCTGCATGGATGCCAATTACTGGTCCAGAGCGGTGCAGATAGAAGCTAATACGACGTCGATATGATAATCATGGGTTTATTGGACAGCACATTAGAGACATCAAGGAGCAAGGGACAGGCAAAGAAGTACAGGCTCCCAAGTCTACTCAGGTAGTCACACAAATGTAATGAGTTGATAATGTTGCATATAACAGAATACGTTTGATTTAACTATCAGTAAAATGCCTATTCTGTACTGTTCCACAAGTCACTGTTTATTAATAAAAACAAAAATGCAAATGAAAGGTTAGCTGTGGTTTGAAGGTACAGTATGTTGCTTTCTGTTGGTGGTATGTTAGTTAAAATTGTACATTCTTCATGGAGGCAAGTTTTATGCCATACTGTGGAAGATTAAAGCCAATAGCATCAACATCTTCACAGAAACCCTCCTCCAGGTCAAATAAGAGTCAGGGTTATAGAGATGGAAGCCTGCTCCCAGTAAGGATGCAGGTTTTTCAGCACAATAAACACAACCAAAATGGAAAAATATGCTTTTATTTTAGCCTATTTTTCTGTTTAAAAGTTAGAGACACCCTTTAGAGCATTGTATTTTCTCCTATATGTATATATTGAAAAACTGTTCTCCTTGTGTTACACTGTATAATCATTTGATCAAATAAATGAAATGGAAACGAAATGTGTTTTTAAATCTTAAGGCATTTTTAAAGCAAGCTCTCCAATGTATGGTACAATTATTCTATTTTAATGTCATGGATAGAACGCAAGCTATTATCATTTATAGCAGAGGTCAACATTTTTCTCTGGGGGCCACATTATCGCTCCTGGCTGTGCTGGGGGCCGGGGTCGGGTTAGGCCGATCGTTACTAGGGGTTTGTAAAAGTAGTAAGTACTTCACACTTTGTTTCAATTTGAAATACCACAGATATTCCATTTATTTATTTTCGTGTGCGTTGACTGTCATTGTTTGATCTCGAGTTTGTCAGATGATAAAAAATCGGCGCAAGTGGCAAATGTAAGGACGTCATATAATTATTTAAATATAAAGATAAATACTTGATATAAATATCAAGACATGTTATTATCTGTCAAAAACTAATTTACTAAAATAGGCCATGACAGCTTTTGAGGATTGCCTTATCGGGCCAGTTCAAGTGGTGGGGGCCAGAGGGGCTGGGGGAGGTGATCAGAGGGGTGTTGCGATGACCCCTGATTTATAGTTTCATCATTCAAACAATAGTCTTAGTTATTTTTGATGAGAATAAAACGATTACTTTTCAAACCTTATGTAAACAAATTCCAGTTATAAATTACAAGAGTACCCAATAAAAAGAATACCCAACTTAGAGATTGTTAAAAAATTATGAAGATTGTAGAACTTACTTCAGAAGACATGTGCAACCGTCCATTTGCATTTGCATTGTAATATATTAACATAAAGTGACACAACCTGCACTTCTTTAGTCCTGGAGTAGACCTGCTACCTGAGGAGACATCTACACTCTTTGAATAGCAATGGCACTGATGTACAAGATGAAACGCAGCCCCATTATGGTAAACAAAGCATTAAACATAATGTATCCCCCTCTATCCTGTGATCCATGTGTTTAGGTTATTCATAGGTTAGGAAGAGTCGAAGTAAAGACGTAAAAGCAATGAAAGGAAGATAGTGGAAACAAATGGATTCCACCGTCAGATGGGATCATTGAAAAAAATAGGTGTAACAAGCCGGAGATACCAGAGGCCCAGACGTAGAAGATGTAAGTATAGTTTATGTGCTTATGGGTCCATACACGATATTAGCAGCGGAAAAAGTGAGAATTTCAATGTATATGAGATGTGCATGTTCTGTAGCCGAGGTGTGTGTAAATATAGGAGCTGGTGAGAAACTGAGGAGGAAAGTTGAGCGTGTAAACAGTCGCACTTTCAGGGTTATGAGGTGCACACAAATGTCTCCTTAGGAGGGCAGCAGGGATTCACAGATGTTTGAGTTTAACATGTTTTAAGTGTGACCTGTGAATGCAACTGTGAAGTGACAGTAAACACAGCATAACATGTGCTTTATACACAAGGTTTAATTTTTATTTAAAATAGTGTAATGTATATGAGATATGCAGTCAGAGTAATTAGCCTGGCTACCAAGACTACCTTTGGACATTGCTGTGATCCCTGGGCTGCAGGACATAGAGGGGAGACACACTGTCTGAAGGGCTGTTCCTCTCCTCAAACTGCCCGGCCACAGAGTTGCTGATCCTGCTGACCCCTGTTAAACTGCACTGAGACTGAGACACAAAAGTGACTAAGAAGCAGAGGGTCAATGTTGCTGTAGCTAAACTTGAATTAAATTAAATTTAAAATTAATTAAATATAGCCTTTTCCGCAGAGAACTGGTCAGTCAAGGCATTGAACGGGTGTGTGTGTGTGTGAGTGTGTGTGTCTGTGTGTGTGTGTGTGGGGGGGGGGGGGGGTAGCGTAACGGCGAAAGTGAGGACTGGGTGTGACGATTGTAGTTTTGCAAGAATTCACGTGGTGTCCCCGCAAGCACTTGATGCCCTGTGCGCTGTGTGTAACATACGTAATTGTTTTTTTGTTTTTTTCGTAGGGATGTAGTCAAGGCGAGGAGCAGCTGTTGTCAAGGCAGCCGCCCTAACTATAAAGTGCTGAATATGATAATAACAAAAAAAGAAAAACTAAAAAGGCATTATGGAAGGAAGTCAGAAAAAAAATCTAACCACATCTTGTACTCATGTATTTTGGAAAGCTATACAAAAAATAAACATCTCTAAAACTCTCCAAAATACAAAATATGTTTTATTCAGCTGTTCCTAAAAAGGACCCCCACACACACCTGTCATCCCCTCCCACACACATGGATCACACTGTGCGTACATGGTGGCAGCCTTTCACTGTGCATGTTCTCCGTGTCCCTGGCTGATTTTCCTCCTGGTGAGTGTCTGCATCAAAATAAAACCTGAATAAAAATCTATTCCTCACAAGAAACCTGGCTCTATCTCAGCGTCCCAAAGTGCTTATCATCACCAAGTGCTCTCACCCGGTTACCACGGTAGCATCAGACCTGCAAACTCCTCAGAGGAAAAAAGGCGACAGTGTCCGGTGGTGGTGAACCGGGGGTGGGTGGGTGGCTGGGTGGGGGTGGGGGGGGGGAGGGGTGGACAACCTCCGTAATGAATATTCAGGGTAGCAGCCCCCAGAACTCAAGGCAGGGCATCTGGCTAAAGTTATGGGCTAATGACAAGCCTACTGTAAGGTTACAACCTAAGTTGGTTACCTGACATACTCCGTGGAAAGCTAAATGATTATAACTTTAGCAAGATAATCAGACAATGCTGGAATTAACATTACAACTAGCTAATGTTAGATGGCTAGAAAGTTTGCTATCTTGCTATCAGCAGATATTCCAGCATCAGATCTGCTTGTATTGTTTGCTAACATTAACCATTTTGCTCAAAGCATAGGGTAACTGCATGACAAATGTGCTAGCCGTCGATTGTAGCCTAAAAGCAACAAGTTTGCAGATGTACTCTGCAAAACACTCTGTGTAATACTCTGCGAAACACTCTGTGTAATACTCTGCGAAACACTCTGTGTAATACTCTGCAAAACACTGTGTAATACTCTGCAAAACACTGTGTAATACTCTGCAAAACACTCTGTGTAATACTCTGCAAAACACTGTGTAATACTCTGCAAAACACTGTGTAATACTCTGCAAAACACTCTGTGTAATACTCTGCAAAACACTGTGTAATACTCTGCAAAACACTGTGTAATACTCTGCAAACACTATACAAAACAAGAGAGCCACAGGAGAGCAACATGAGGGTTTTTATACTCCACACACCTTCACTAGAATCATTTGGATCATTTCAGTCTTGGAATTGCCGATCTCTGTTGAACTAAAGGTAAAAGGAGCTGCTCATGTGAAAACAGGACTGAACTTAGAAGCAACAAAAAAGGCAAAATCTTCCAATAACCTTGTCCTGACCAAACCTGGCTCAAGATCTGAAAATTAGTTCTTGCACGCTACTGTTGTCCCAGTAGCACTGAAGAATGGGTCAAATGCAGAGGACAGTTTCCCCACTGGCACAATAAAGTATGTCTATATGTATACAACATTTTTCTGATCTATGTTATAACATTCCCTCTTTACAAAGTTTGTTTTGTTTTGTTTTATTCAGACATGTTTAACACACACACCCTGCATGTTTAGGTTGAGCTCTTCTCTCAGCCTCCTCTATCTTTTTAGGAATTCTATACACCTTTACTAGAAGCATTTGGATAATTTCAAACCTGGAAATCCCAATCTCTACTCAGTAAAAAGGTAAAAGGTAGCTGTTAACTTGGACACTGCCACTACATGGCATAAGGTGGAGCATTCTGAGCTTTGAGAATGTACACATACTAATAATAAAAGATTACCCAAACATGTGTGAATGAAACAAAACACAACTCCAGGTATGTTTTTGATGAGACAACAGCATTCTGACATGGCTTATCATACAGGAATGATGAGGACAGGGGAAAACGCATTACACTTTCTAAATTGTATAAAACTACATGGTTCTGTCTGCTTTGTTTACTCAATACATTAGTTTTTTTTTTCTTTTTGTTTTGATTATTTGTTCAATCACAACAAAAATTATAAATATTTAAATATATTTAGACTCTCATTCTCTGTGACATGTCCGAAGATTTCTCAAAAGGTGCACAAATTGCATAACCTCTTGTCACTTTGATCTCACTATTTTCATGTCGGAGGAGCAATAATAAGGTCAAGGAAATTGCTTTTTTTGAAGTCGATGGTGGAGGGATGAGAGAGACGGCTTGCTTTATAAGGAGCACACAACACAGACAATTTGATGTATTATAATTAGAAGCCTTGACTTTGTTGGGAATTCGGCAGAAGAGAGGATTTAGGTGACCTGCTAGCAGCAACTGGTTTTTTTTTGTCAGCCAACAAAATCAAGTTCAAGATGAATCATTTTAATAAAAGATAAGACATTAACATGAAAATTAAATATAAAAGGGAGTGCAGAGAATCAATGGTGCAAGTTATTTCTTTGCTTGTCGCAGAATAAGAATGTCTTGATAACTTAATGCAGGTGGTGTCTTGTGTTTTCAAACTAGATAAGAATTGAAATCAATACATTTTGACCCAATAGACATACAGTATATAATGTCACCTATTTAATTTACTGCAACAATGTATCACTGAAGAGAGTTATCAGTGGGAGGATTAATTA
This sequence comes from Odontamblyopus lacepedii, assembly GCA_034769755.1. Classification (NCBI taxonomy): domain Eukaryota; kingdom Metazoa; phylum Chordata; class Actinopteri; order Gobiiformes; family Gobiidae; genus Odontamblyopus; species Odontamblyopus lacepedii. The sequence goes on from CM068350.1 coordinate 27,003,682, forward strand.
AGAAAGATTAATTTAGTCAATCAAACCAATAATAGCACTAATTAAAGGGGAACTCCGGTACGTTTGAAGCTAAAGTCCATTGCTAGAGGTGGTCGAATACTGTCAGAAGCCAAAAAAAGGCACAGATCAGTGTTGCCAAGGCAGAGATCTCGCTGTGGCAGTCTGTCAAGGCAACAAACTAGTGTAGTGATGGGGGCAGGTTCTTAACTTCCACGTAAAACACCAATTTGCTTCACACTGAAGAAGCTTAACACCACTTTCTAACCCATCTTACAACAGCCACGAGTCTAAAAAACAAAACGCTCTGCCTGGCTCACTCATTAGTGTCTGGAAACGTTATAAAACAACTTTATAAGCAGCATTACCTTATAAGCATTACCTTGTTGATTTCCCATAGCGCATTGCGAAAGCACAAAAGACTCGACTGCCGACTCCAGCGGCGGCGAGAGGCTAGAGACGCCAGAAGCAACAAGTGAGGATCAACTACTGACGGTGAAGAACAATAGAAACTGAAAGTTGTTGAAAGAAAATGGTTCAGGAATTTATTTTTTAGCGTTTTTCAAAAAAATATAATTCACTCGTAAATAAATGGGATTAGAAATGACATTGGCAGTCAAGTCTTTTGGCCTTTCACATGTGCAGTGGGAAATCAACAAGCTAATGCTAAAGCTGCTTATAAAGTTATAACGTTTCCAAACACTAATGAGTGAGCCAGGCATAGGCATATTGTTTGTTAGACTCGTGGCTGTTGTAAGATGAGTTAGAAAGTGGTATTAAGCCTCTTCTGTGCAAATTGGCGTTTTACGTGGAAGCTAAGAACTTGCCTAATTTAACCTGCGTGAAGTTGGCCCCCCATCAAACGCAAACCTACACAACATTTATGTCAGTCATTTGTGATTCGTTTGTGCTGTTTTGTGCTGGAAAAAGTTTTGTTTGTGCTTCTTTAGTTTTTGAGAAATTAACAATTCTTTTATAGGTCAAATTGGGGTCAGCCAGCCCCCAGGAAGCTTCAAAATGCACCAAAACAGTCCAAAATAATGTCAATCTTTTGTGCTTCGTTTGTGTTGTCAAAAGTTTCGTTTGTGCAATTCTGGTTCTTAAGATATTTGCAGTTTTATTTTCAGCCGATGACGTCATCCAGCCACTCAAAATGTGTTTTCGCCACTATTTTTGCGGAGTTTGCCGCCCTCAGCTGAGGGGAAATAATGTCCTATAATTACTGCAGAAATAATAATTAACAATTTTAGAAATATACTCGCACAAATGAAAAGTGTCACAGCACAAAACAACACAAACGAAATACAAACGTTTTCTATAATTTTCTGCCTGTTTTGAGCTCTATTTCACATTTTGAGGGGCTGGAGGACATCATCGGCCGAAAATAAAACTGCAAATATCTTAAGAACCAGAATAGCACAAACGAAAGTTTTTGCAGCACAGAACAGCACAATTGACACCATTTTGGACTGTTTTAGTGCATTTTTAAGCTTCCTGGGGGATGACCCCAATTTGACCTATAGAAGAATTGTTAATTTCTCCAAAACTAAAGAAGCACAAACAAAACTTTTTGAGGCACAAAACAGCACAAACGAAGCACAAACGATTTACATAGTTTTTGTGTAGGTTTGTGTTTGATGGGGGCCAACTTTACGCAGGTCCTAATTTACTACGCTAGTTTGTTGTCTTGACAGACTCACTGCCACAGCGAGATCTCCGCCAAGACAACACTGATCTGTGCTGTTTTTTGGCTTCTGACAGTATTCAACCACCTCTAGCAATGGACTTTAGCTTCAAACGTGCTGGAGTTCCCTTTAATAACATTAGTGGTTTTCAGTGATTTTTATACATATATTTTAAAAGAAAGTATGGAGACACTTTCTGTTAATTTCCCCTTAACAAGAACAGACCATTTAAAGGCCCCACTGAACACTTGATTCTCTTTACCCTAATCGGACTTGAGCCAAAAGCACTTAAAGCTTCATTCCAAATGTCCTCAAGTAAACAGATCAGTAGAGTTTTCCTATAAAGATAATGGCATGAATTAAAGGATAAAGCTACATGAAGTACGTTTTCAGGGGGCAGGTCTGCTGCTTTACCTGCAGTATCCCACAGTGCTATTGGTGCTTTGCGGTCACATCATGCCGGGGGTGTTCTACATGTATCTCTAATATGGAATGCTTAGGACACAATGCACACATTAGCAAACACTGTGAAAAAAGTTAAGATTGTCTGAAAACTCAAGAAAAACAGAACATCCACACTAGTATGTATTCGAGTCATTTTCTTTGTGGATGCAGTGTTCCTCCACACTAATCCGATGCAAAACGTAGGAGCTCTAGTTGCCGTCCTTATTGGACCACGTCACTGTGAGTTGCACCATCCTAAATCGCTGGATTCATGACATTGGGCATGAGACGCTATTGTGGAGAACAGTTAAAAAAAAACCTAGACAAACGCAAAACAGCGTTGGTCGACAAAAAGACTCTCTTGCCATCTTCCCCGGCTTGGAAACCAGCTTTGGCACACCACTGCCTTTTTATACTGCCCTTGTGACATCGTGACAACGTGGCGCCAGCCTAGTCATGTGACTATCAGACACGTCGTGTTTGGACACAAATCGTTTCCAGTACGGTGATTTGTTTCAGTGTAAACGTAGTCTTAAACAGCACATTTTCAAAACACCGCTCAATACAAGCGTTCCTGGTCCTGTTCAGGTGTTTGATTTTACACAAAAAGGTGAGAGTGAGGAACTGAAAATGTGTTGGCTAATGGTAGCTAGCTTGTAACTGTGATTTTATGTGCAAGAGACTTGTTCAAAAACATAAATCAGCTCACCTGTTGAAGTTCCAACCAAGCGAGGTCTTTATGGTTAGGTTATGTTAACATAAAGCACAGATTAAAGTCTAATAAAGTCACATAGACAAAGCAGAGCCAACAGTTAGCATCACACCTCCGGGGAATGTTGACGGCATCAGATGTAAAGTATCAATATTGTGAAACACACCAGGCATCCTCATGGAGACAAGCATGTGCATCCAGGAAAGTTACATAGTGCTCCTTTAAATACATGAGTTCTATAATTCAGATCACCACAATGTTAACAATAACAGAGTTTGATAATTCCCCTGCTCACAAACCAGTCCAGGATTTTAGGCTCCAAAACAAATAGTTGAACGATGGTGGAATTAGAAATGCTCATTACCAAAGCAAGAGAGTTTATGTGATTATTCAGAAGCACAGACGACAGCAGTTGGCAAAGACTGAATAAACTGTCCACTTTTGCACTGGCAGCCCAACAAAGTACTTTCTGATCACTGTGAAATATAAAACTTGACACAAGGCCAAATGTGGCTATGGCAACACCAAAGCGTTGCCTAGGAAATCTGTGTTAGCATTAGCCCATCATAATTATTAGCAAATGAAGTCATTGGCTTTGTGGGGTAAATAATCATTCCCCTTTTCAGTTTCCATTTGCCAAATTGTACGAGACCCCCCGCTGCTCTGTGAAGCGCCTGTGAGCTGTGACCGAGCAGCTTCTGTGACAGCTGTCCCATCATATGGTGGTCTTCTACTACGCTTTTATTTCACCCTCGGCAGTTCATTCAAAGTGCATGTCATTCACAATCAATATGTCCACACTAATGTAGGGAGCCTTTATTCTCACAAGGGCATGGAGGGTACTCAAAAGCGTATTGATCCACTGATTCAGAAAACTAAGCACTATGAATCGGGATGAACCAGTAATTCACTTAAGATCTTATTTTTGGTATATTTTTACTCATCTGATTTAGAATTTCTTTTACTTACTGCGTTTTAGAATATTCAGAAATACTTCAGAGCCTCAGCTGGTATGAAGTCTGTCTGCATAAAACATCGGCAGAGGACATCAGGATTGCCTCGACTGGCATATTGTTACTGCATCAAGACGGTTCCAGTGAAGGTGGATGGAGTGTAAAAACACAGTGGAGCATTTCTTGTATTGCTACGTGACATTGTGGTAATACAGGAAATGGTAATACACGCCTTTAAAAACTATTTTTTTTGTGCAGGGTCGTCTCTCTGCAGATCTGACCTCTCTGCAGGGTCACGGATAAGTTTAATATGAAACATTCAAATAGCAAACACAATATTTTCCTTGAGACGAGCAGGAAACTCACCAGAAAAGTTACATAGTGTTCTTTGATCTCCATGACTGTACAACTCCTCTGTGCAATAATCAGGTCTGTGCCACTACTGTACTGACAACTTGCACTGTTTTTGTACTTTCTTTATTTTATATATATAGTATTTATATTTCAATTCTCTTTGTAAATTTTGTACATATACTTATTCACTTTATATTATTATTTTTATTATTATTTCTATTTTTATTATTATTGTTTATCTTGATTGCATCACACTTCTTTTCCTTTTTTGCACTAAACTGTCCTAGAGCTACTGTGACTGTTGAATTTCTCCACTGCGAGATCAAGTCCTATCTTATCTTATTTTATCTTATCTTATGGCCAGGACTTCAGAAACATGAAGTAGCATACTGGATTACAACATTTTGACTTACAATAGACTTATTTTAAAAGCTGTAAAAAGATAGATTAGCATACTTTAAGGCTCTTAAACAGTCTTTCCCAAAATTCCCCCAAATGCTTTTCTATCTTTAGCTCCTTCTTTACTTTTTTATTTGTGAGAGGGAGAGATCTGCCTCAGAACCGCACATGATAACCCATTTAAACACATCAAGATGGCATGTGTCAGTCACAGTGTGCACACAGGAGCACAGTATCTGCACTCAGCCTCGTGAATATCACTCTGACAGTCCGTCCAGGACCATATGGGACAAAGCACGATTCTGTGTTTTTGTTTTTCAGGTTAGGATTCAGAACGGGTCCTGTCTCATATGCCCTAGCAACTCAGAAACTCACTACATATCTTGAGTAGTGAGCGTACATCTCATTTACTGGTACAGTTAAAGCATATTAGATGCACTGATACAATACTGTTATCACATATCGGTGCCAATATTGAACAGTTTGGTGGATCGGATATCGTTTTAGCCAATATCCCAGCTTGATCTATAAACTGTTGTAATCATCATAGTATCAGTTTATATCGGCAAATACTTAAAACCAAAGTATCGACATTGATATTGGAACTGAAAAAGCTGGATCGGTGCATTCCTGTATAATTAAGACTTAGTATCAACCATCTCCCAGGTCTGTGAAGGTTTAAAGCTATAACAATAGTGAGATCAAACTAAAGCTATCACAAATAATGTATTTCCAAGATTTGGCTGTATTTTAAATTCAACCAGATTTTATACAGATGCTAAACAATAATGAACCACTTTCATAAACACTAGAGACTCTTTCTTTTCTGTTTCTTTCTGCCACTGCTAAGAATCAAACTGTCTTTACTTTTTCACTTTTACTGTATGACAAAGCCAGTTAAAACGCATCTATGTCAAAACTTGAAGCACTTAAAGACTTAATCCTTTCTTAAGAGGCACACTTACAAAATCATTACCACTTGTTACTAAGGAGCTTCTTTTGGCTCACTTTGACAACACTGACATCTGCAATAGTGACACATCTGTTAATTCGTCAACACAAAGCTGGTAATTGTCTCTTCTTCTTGGAAGTGTTTGATGAAATCCCACGCTCGGAGTATTAACCTGCAGTCAGACATGTGGTGAGCTGCTAGGACAATGCAAGGATTACTCTTGAGTACATGTACTTTCTGGAAATGGACAGATTAGCTCGTCAGATACGTGCTTATGATTCTAAATTCTTTTAATAATTGTTGTTTCTCAGGTCTAAGGGGAATTTGGCTGAAGTGTGGAGAGAAGCACTGATTAAAGCTGCCACGCAAAAATCAAGTGCTTAATTTTAGTCCTGTCAAATGTGACAGCAGTAAGTTCTGCGACCGACCACATCGCACCAGGAAGACAAACAAAATCATCTTTAGAAAAAAATCAAATAATCGTGCATTCCAGCAGAAAGAGAACACCTGCTAAAATGCTAATCACTATCATTGTGCGTATCAGAAAACAAGTCTTGCAGAAAATTTTGAAAAATAATTTGTTTCAACAAACACCAGCAGTTGCAGGGAAAGCCAACTTTGCATGCTGATTTTTTCCCCGCAGTGCTTTTAATTAGCAAACATTAACAAATCTTTTAATTACGATTTGTCAACACTCGCACTCTGAATCAGTTTTGCAGCCTAATGCGGCATGTTCAAGTACAGTGGGATTAACTGTAATTTCTATTAGCTCTTGTTTTGAATATTTAGGTGTGGAAGTTAATGAGTCTAGTTTAGGAATGAAACTATCACGGAGACTTTATTTGTATGAAAATTGTAAAATGCTAAACCAATATTGTTATTAGGATATTAGAATAATTACTTTTTCAGGTTTGTGGCAACAACTATGAACTATTTACGTAATCAAAAATGTGCTGCTTAAATCATTTTGTATTTTTTCTTAAATTTTTTTTACCATACACAAAACTTTTGTGTTTGCTTATGTGTCCATTGTGTCACCATGGTAACTGACATAGAACCGCACCGCAGATACGTCTTGTTATCACTGCAAAGTATCTTCTCCATAGGCCGTATATGAGTGGAGTAAGTGAGTGTGATGTCACCACAGTGTTCAGCGCTGCTCAAATGAGGCTCCCAATGCCACAGTTACAGGAGCGAATTTGGAGCCAGGCCCCATATTAGGAAATCCGACCGCGAGTATTATAGCAACCACAAGAGCCAATCATGATTGGGGTCGTTAAATGTGCCCGCCCTACTCACCGGGGACTGCCTGCCAATCTCAGAGCGGCGATACTCTACTCTGCACAGACCGCTCTATTTCAGTGATTCTTGAGAATAATAAGGAAACTTCATTCATATATATGTTCGATGATCGTCTCTCTTGTTGTCACCTTTTGTTTTGTGATTTTAAACATAATTCATCTGATCAAGAATGAATACATAAGCAATGTAAAAAGTTTTGTGTTTAAATGTGAGAATACAATACTGGCTCTGGTGTAAACTGAAGCTTTCAAAAGTATGTGCGTGTGCAGCTCTGCCAACGCGTCGTGACCCTAACGCTCCTGGTGTAAATTCTGGGTCACACTCCCTTAGTCCACTTGTTTATACAGCCTGTGATCATCAATGTCTGACAGATTATCAACTTTTTGCTCCTTCTCTCTATCTCTCACTCCATCACTTCCTGTCTCTCTTTCTCTCTCTCCATCTATCTGTCTCTCATTAACTCTCTCTCACCCTCTACCTTTCTGTGTCTTTCTGTCTCTGTTTCTCTCTCTCTCTCCCCCTCCCTCCCTCTATGGTTTTCTCTTCTTCTGTCTCTCTTTTCAGATTTGTTTGCTCTGCTTGACAGCTGCAAAAACATCTCCAAACAACATTTTAAATATATTGAGAAAGTGACTGATTGCTGAAAAGACTGAAAGATATATTTTATATTCTATATTATTTTGCAAGTTTAAGAATACTTTTTAAATTTTTTTTATTTTGATGATTTGATTCATATGAAATCCTCAAAAGACAGCAGCCCTTTAAATCATTGAGCAGTGAATAAATAAATTAATAAAAGTACAAATATTATACAGTGTGTAAAAATGTTGGCTTCTTCCAATGGGTGAAATACATTGGAAAACCATTATTGGCTTTTATTCAAAGTTTTATAGTTTTGTAGTAGGCCCTATTTAAACCTATTCATAATATTTCATTATTTAAATGATCTAAATAAGTCTACAACAGGGAGGGCATTCTGAAATCTTGGGCCATTCGGGTTTGAAGACCTTTTTAGACCTTGGTGCTACCTGTTTTCGCCAGCAGATCAGTATAAGATTATTATAAAATTACAATTACAGGTTTCAGATGAAGTTCTAAAGGCCAATATTATTTAATACAGATGGTGAGCATTTTTGTTGCAATGCAGCTTTGGTTTAGTCAGTAGTACAAATGATCAGGTTCCATAATTATGAATTTGCCTTTCTAATATTTCTTGGTAAAGTACAATATAATTAATAGGAAGTCTGACATCCCCACACCACAAATATCAGACTACAGGGGGGAAAACCTCTTGTCCAAGAGGTCAGAATCTACTACCTTCTGGTTGATGGGAGAAAACAACACACTGTACCACCACAATGCCAAATATATATATATATGTATGTATATATATATATATAGAGAGAGAGAGAGAGAGAGAGAGAGAGAGAGAGAGAGAGAGAGAGAGAGAGAGAGAGAGAGAGAGAGAGAGAGAGAGAGAGAGAGAGAGAGAGAGAGAATTACCAAAACACACAATACTCTAATATTATTAAGTGGAATCTGATATGCTGAGATTTATTTTACAGACACATAAATGTATTTTAGAAGATATATTGTTTTTTAATATTGTTTTGTTGACTCACGTAAAATAACAGCTTTTGAAGGCGGTAAAGTAATGTTTGAAAGCTTGAAATTGGATAAAATGTTCCCATATACACACAATATTGGACGGGATGGGTGGAAAGTACCTTTTTGCAAATGCAGCTCTCTTTTGATGTGGCTTTACAAACACATTTCAAGAATTCAAAATGATTTTTGGATGCGTTCAATTGAGGGTGGGTTTTGAAGATACATCCATAAATTTGATTATATAAAAGAGATACTATACATACACTATACTATACATACACTATACTATATAGACACTTAAAAGTTAGTGGGAAATAAAGCACTCATTAAAGGGTACATATTATGCAAAATTGACTTTTGTGAGTTTTAAATCATAACTGTCCTGTCATCATTGGCTTACTCAGTCCTTTTCTGTTTTGTCATGCTTGTTAATTTATGCGCCTAAAAGTTCTGAAAGAAAAGAAAAGAAACAGAAGTAGAGAAAGAGAGAAAGGTCCCCATCGTCACGTCACATTTCCCTGGCACACACTCTCACACAGTGCCATATGTCTCCAGTACACTGCTGCCCGGAGTGCCCTCGTCCCCCTAGTGGAGCGAGAGAGCAGTGCGAGCTCAGAGGGAGCGGCGCAGAGGGAGTAACAGGCAAAGTGCACCTCTGCTCCCAGCGCCAGCCTGTCACATCAGCGTAGAGAGGCCAGGACGAGATGGGCCCAGACATGCAGATCAGGATCCAGGGGGGCTCCGGTGGGACGGGTTCATATGTGGAATGGTAACGCGATTGGCTGGTTTTGTTTGTGACGGAAAAGAAGAGGTGTGTGGGTGTGGGTATTCATCACATTGTAGGGACCTGTATACACACTTTATGGGGACATGCCTACCATATGGGGACAAAAATGAGGACTTCATGAGGTAATACTTTTAATATTAGATCAACAACATGCTATTAAGATATCGCTTTTTAAAGGGGCACTATGTAACTTTTCAGGTGGAGGGTCCACTATAGATGTTGGTCTCTGTGAAGATATTATTGTTTTGCTAGAATATTCCACTGTATGGCAATTAAGGGTTATATCTCCATGGAAACAAGCATGTGATCTTATCAGGCCAAGTTACAAGTCTGCTCATTGCAAGAATGCATGTGTTTCAAGGTATTTTTGACAATAAAAACACCTATAACTGAAGAAATGCAAAATAGATGGAACATTCCAGACAAAGCAATAACTCCAAGGTGACAAGATGTCAGGCTTCCTATTAGAAAAGTTACATCGTGCACCTTTAACACCTCCACATAAAGCTGTTCTTTTCCCCAGAAATCTATTTACACTCAACTCCACATTGAATGCTTCTTTACTTATAGATTCCCTTTAGAATAATCCAATACAAAAAACTTGCAAACAAGAAGTAAGCTGTGCAACACTTTAAAAGATCCTTTATATTAATTCATGACCTATCTTAACCGTTGTCACTGTATGTGTATAAGCAGTGTGGCGGAGCTGAACAAACTCCCCCATTACTTCTAAAGAATGTATGTGAACTAGAACGAGCCACGAACAGAGCAGAGGAATGGAGCTGCAGCCAGTGTTCCTTCTCTTTACTCACAAGCACAGAGGCCAAGAGCATGAATAAGTAATGCCCCTCCTCCTGCTCCAGAATGGCCCTGTATAATACTGTGGCACTCAAGCATTCACAGGGCTGCAAAAAGACAGCAATTTAGCCCGGGCCCCAGATAAGACGCTCTGAATACACCGTTAATCATCGCAAAGAATTCACAATCGTCAGACTCACACATTGGCTAACTGGCTTTCTACTGGAGTTTTAGGCCAGAGCCGTTCTTTCACATCCATTCAAAACTCTGAAGGTTAGCTCAAGGTAAATGTAGCTTTTTAATAATGATACTATAGATGAAGTCTTGTGTTCACCAATTGCACATTAAAGGTTCTATATTATGCAAAACTAAGTCTTGTGAGCTTTAAGACATGTTATAATTGTGTTACTTCATCAAAAACATACCTGGAGTTGTTGAGTTTCACTCACACATGTCTGAGCAACCCTTTAATTTTAGTCTGTCTACATATCCAAAAGTCAAAATGCTCTGTTCCATTTTGTGATGTAATGTAGTGGTAGTTTTAGTATGTTCACATCTTATTATTAGCTTTTACCTTTTGTTCAGTAGAGTTTGGCAATTCCAGGGAAATTATCCAAATGATTCTAGTGAACGTGTATGGATTATAAAGAAGAATGTGGAGTACTTCCTGTATGACCACATGACATCACAAGGTGGTTCAGAGGGTTTGTGTTTCCACGTGTGAATGAAACAACACAAAACTCCAGATAGTGTAGAAATAGTGTAATATGGGCCCTTTAATGCTAGCACATTCAGATTAGATTAGATTAGATTAAATTAGATAATACTTTATTGTCAGATCATGTATCCAAAATTTGTTTCACAATTTAACAAGGGGAGTGGACTAAACTTGCTCAATACTTTGCTGAATACATTTACTTGAGTATGAAGTACTGTAAAAGAGTAAATTCCTTATGTTTTTCCATTTTTTCCATTTCGTTTTAATCCATTCCAAACCTAGAAAAAGGAGTCCTAAGCAGGTTGGCATATACTTAGCTTTGTCATCTGAAAAAGATGTGTCCAAATAAAAAAAAATCTGTCCATGTGGAAACTATAAATGTGCCAAAGGTTTGGGAGAATTAGGAAAAATTTAGAATCACGGATGACAAAATGACAAATTCTAAAAATGCTAAATATTCCCCTCTACTCTCTATGGACCACAAAATAAATTGGTATTCACTGCAGCTCAGCGTCCAAGATTCGAACAGCACATTGGGCTCCTGAACGCCACCCTTCCCTCCCGCCACTGAACTGACAGGCACATTTCAATCGTGTGAGAGCCAGGCCGGAGCTCCTGGCAGCCAATCAGGACACGGCGGGCCTGGGGAGATTTTCACACAGAGCCCAAGGAGCTGCTGCTTCCCACCAAGGCCCACGTCACATCTGCTCAGACACAGCACCACACAAGATGACAGGAACCCCCAAATCTGTGACTGCAGAGGAATGGGGGGGCTATGGAGACCACTGGGAGACATGGGCTACAAATGGTTGATTTAGTATGCAGAGACGAGAGATGTGTTATAATCATGTTTGGTTCATGATTGGGCCAGTGACTCAAATCCTGCATATTGTTTTGTGTTAACATACGTGTATTAATATAATTGATTCAATGTTAAACGTCCTATATTACACAAAATGGTTTCTTGTGGTTTTTAAAGCATGTTTTAATTTCATGTCCTTCTCAAAAACATACCTGGACACAACATTATCACATAGATCAGAAAATAGCGTAATATGGGTCTTTAAATGGTTGTGTATAATCTATTGTTTAGAATAGGCAAGCCTAACCAGAGTCTACTGTTGAAAATTTGCTCGAGATTTTCAATACACCATCCAAGCATTTCAGCAGATGCAAGCTTAACTTTGTCTGACAGCATTACCCCTGCCAAATAAAGTCAGATTTAAACAAGTTAAAATCAAAGTTATCTATATTGTCTCACTAGGTTTTTTGCAGCACTGCGCTATGAAAACAAGCAATGCACAAAAGAGGAACTAAAGAGGAAAGGATGTTACAAAAGCCCTAAAATTATGGAAAATACAAATAATTGATAAAAACATCTACAACAGATTTCTCCAGAGTCATCAAGCTAAAATAATGTTGACAATGTTTGTTTTTTTGTTTCACACATGCACCATAAAGCCATGCCTGATCAGTGTATATGCAGATTTGAGAGTGAAACAAAAAAAAGTATATATTTTGAATGGTCAAAAGTACTCGACTATTGATAATTTGCAGTGACATCATGCTGGTGGTGTATTACATGTATGTTTATTGGTGGAGTGTTCACCAGTTACTGTGGAGACGCAATGCACACATTAGCAAACACAGCTAAAAAAGTTTTTCAATATATATAAATAAAAAAACACAGTATCATCAAGGGCTTGTGATAAATACGAGCGTCCATGGTCCTGTTTAGCTCTTTTCAACAAAAAGGTGAGCGTGGCTAACTGAAAAACTGTCCTGTTGTAGTTCCAGCTCCTGTTGTAGTTCCAGCTAAGTCAGTTCTTTGGGTCACACTGTGTTAAAATATAGCCTCGATGAAAGTCCAACAAAGCCTCAGACAGAGCATGCCTGCAGTTAGCATCACATCCCAGGGAATGTTGTCAGCGCAAAGTATCAAACAGGAAACTGAAACCCGTGAACAGTTTTTGATTAGCCTGGCCAAATCACCCCAACAAACAAATGACATCCTTACATTACAGATGGAATTTAAGCCTCTGTCTCCTATGAATCTTGAAAGAGGAGTTTAAAGTTATAAAGAAGCCAATGAGAGACGAGCCCTGATGTCAGGAGCAGGCATCTCAGCAGGCGTCTGAAGGCAGAAGGAGCTTTGATTAAAGGAGTGATAAGTCAAAGCGTCCAAACAGCGGGAGCATCACAACATCTCACAGGAACATCTCCAGCATGTCTGCCAAATGTCAAAGTACACTGGGGCTGTCACGATCAAAGCCATACAGGCAGAACCCAGTCAAGAGCAAAGGCTTGTTTAAACAGCGTACATGGAAATATTAGAGGAAGCCAGGATGTTAACTGGAGCATCTGCTGTCAGTGGTGGGAAACTGTAATGTTGGAAACAAAGCACAGTGTAGTCATGCTAAATTGTCTCGCCTCTATAATGTATGCCTATAATTGCATATAGGTTTTTTAAAATCTATTGTGCTTGTGTCTGCTATATAGTTGTAATCTATGAGATCCATGGATCATGATGTTATAATTTGCAGATTTTAAGAAAGCAATGTTCATCTAAAATGGCTTTATAAAAGGAACAAGTCAGCTGACTTAAACATTAGAAAACTGCAGTGCCCAATAGGAGCTGATATTCCTATAAACATCATCATAAAGCTGTACATCAAGCCACTGTTTTGTTTTTTTTGTTTTTTGTTTCATTTGTACCAAAATTACTACATGTTGCTGCCAAATCAGTTTAATAAAATTGTAGAATGAAGTTAGTACACAGAAATGTGTGATATGTCAGTGGCAGTGAAAACAGGGATTGATCAGCACTATGAAATCTTGAAAATGAGTGATTAAAGATTGCTCAAACACGTACGAATCACTCCAAAAGTGGGAACAATTAACATGGTTAAAAGCTCAATTTGAATCTGAAAAGTCAATTTTGTAGAACAGCTCAGCAATAATCCAGATGCCCTCTCCTTTTGTCCAAGAATGGGACCGGGAGCACTTCCTTGTTTCAAGTGCCTATAATTAGACTACAGTTTAATTGGAGTTACCGTTGAACCAATGTGCTGCTTTGAAATGATTGTGGCAAAGTTTTCAAATCAAATGATCTGTCTCCTGTGAAGTGAAGTGGTGGGTGCATGAATTTAAGATAGAGGATTACATGTTTTGCATTTTTGAATAGTTCAAATATATTGCGTCTGCGCCATACCCTTGTGGCTTGATTAAAACTGCAATTGGACTGCATGGAGAATCGTCTTTATCTTTAATCATCTAATTGGCATATATTAGACCAGATGCCCTTCCAATCATTTAGATTTTTTTAATGATTTGTGGGCAAAATATAAGAATGTACATTTTAAAGATCCTGAATCTCTTTTGCAGGGGAGTCCAGGCCCCAAAAAAGTGGCATAAAGAAAGCAAAGCTGACACAGAGAGAACATGCAAAAGGCCCTTGCACAACCAAGGTGTAGGTTGTGCAAAGAAGTGCCTGAGACAGTCCAGCACATAACTGCAGGGTGTAAGATGCTGCAGGGAAAGCGTACATGGAGCGACATAACCAAGTAGCGGGCATAGTGTACAGAAACATCTGTGCAGAGTACGGGCTGGAAACCCCAGGATCAGGGTGGGCAACGCCTCCAAAGGTTGTGGAGAATGAGCGGGCCAAGATCCTGTGGGACTTCCAAATACAGACTGACAGAATGGTGATGGCGAACCAACCAGACATCGTGGTTCTGGATAAGTGAGAGAACAAAGCCGTGGTGGTGGACATTGCAATACCGAGCGATGGCAATGTCAGGAAAAAGGAACATGAGAAACTAGAGAAATACCAGGGGCTCAAAGAAGAGCTGGAGAGAGCCTGGAAGGTCTCAATCAATTAAATACTGTCCCACTTTAACTGTAGGCTTCTAACTGTATGTTTTAAATTGCACTTAACTTGTTTATTTGTTGTAAGGCGCCCTTGGGTGTCCAGAAAGGCGCCTAATAAATAAAATGTATTATTATTATAAGGTGAAGGCATCGGTGGTGCCCATGGTGATCGGAGCACTCGGGGCTGTAACCCCCAAACTGGAGGAGTGGCTACAGCATATATTCGGAAATACATTGTCCAGAAATCGCAGTACTGGGAACAGCAAAGATACTGCGCAGAACTCTCAAGCTCCCAGGCCTCTGGTAGAGGGCCCGAGCTGATGAGGGTGAGAGAGACCATCCACCAGGGAAGGTGAGGAACACTTTTTTTTTAATATACACTTTTTTGTATATTATGTAGTATTTATGATTTTTTTTTTTAAATGGGAGAAAGAGTTGTTGTGCATTCAATGAAAAAAGAGTCTGTCCATTGTATAAAAAACAATTTGCATATAACAGCGATAACCATGAATTTACAGCGAAAAGAAGACAGCCTCTGGTTTGCTTTGCTGCAGTTGTTATTGATTGTGCTGTGCATGCAAAGTGCTGGAGCTGCCCTTTACTCCATAATGCACACAGCTTTGGAGTTACGTCTTTGTTGATTTTTATCTTCACTTTGTATCTATTTTATATATTAGGCCATACGCTGTGAAAAACAAATACTTTATCAGCAATATAATGCCTTCCAGGACTTAAAGTTTACAGCTAAAGGTTATGCAAGTCAAAACGGATGATACAAAATGAACGTTTTCAAGCTGCCAACTCGGTAATTGGATTTATGCATTATTTTTTCTTTGTTGTACACAGATAAAGTTCAAAAGGGTGAAAAGAAAGGAGATCAACAGAGATGTTTTACTATTGCAGTCAATGGAAATGTGAAAGCATAAAACAAATTTTGTTCAAATTGGTGGTGGTTTGAACAGCAATGTGTTGTGAGTGGGCGGAGTTTAGACAGCAGCAAGCCTCTTGGAAATATCAGCGTGAAAATGTATTATGACTATAATAATAATTCTTCATGTTGAATGATTGTTAAAGGGCCTAAATTATGCTACTTTTACAAGTTATAATGTTTCCTTGTTGAAAACATACCCAGAGTTGTGTTTTGTTTCATTCACACGTTTAACACACAAACCCTGCATATTTATAGTGCTTCACTCAAATGGAAAACAGTCGGTACCACCTTGTGATGTCATCTGGTAATACAGAAAGTGCTCCACTGTGCTTTTAAACTTCATACACCTTCACTGGAATCATTTGGATAATTACAGCACTGGAATCGTGAATCTCTACTAAATAAGTATTAATGGTAGCTGTTAACTTGAAAATACCAATTCATGACATCACAGAGGAATCAAGGTGGAACAGAGCATTTTGAGCTTTGGGGACGCAGACAGCCTAATAATGCAGAGTTACGCTTAAATATGTGTGAACTTCAGGTATGTTTTTGATGAGGTAAGACCATGGCCTAAAACTCATGAATCCATTTTAAACAATAGGACCTTTAAAAACGCTTCCATCTTGCATGTAACTATGATTATTTTTATTTATACTTTCCATGCATGCATCCATGCATGTGTGAGATATTGTGTAGGGTTGGATATCTTATATTGGCCACTATAGTTTCTCTAGTTATTCATTGTGTTTACTTATTCAGTAGTAATTAGCCCAAGCTTCATACAGAGCTATGACCACATACAAGTATGTACAATATTCCCTCAACACAGGAAGCGTCTGAACAGCACACAGCGTAGTCTCGAAAATTGTCGTTTTGAATTAATTGTTTGTAATTACCGGCGCTCTGTGTAATTCCCCTTTAATAGCGCACCCTAGAGCTTCATCAAGTGGCTGTAATGGTCCGTGTGCCTTTAAGAGTCAGTCCAACTGTGATCCAAACCAAACACATAGTGAATAGTACAGTATACACCAGTGCATGTGAGACCTCATTTGGTGCAATATATGGAGTGCTTTCAGTGTGATTGTGTTAAGATTTTCTCACTTTGTTTTGATGCCATTTGGTTTTCTTAGATTTTTTTTCTTTATAATGATCTTTGGGAGAGCATATGTAGCCCATCTCCAAATTAAATCAGCAAACATTTGGTGGACTATTATACTTTGAGCAGTGAGGTTTGGTTTTGTGCTGGGCATCTGTCTTATGGTAGCCTACACCAAACATTAAATTAGCTTATAATTAATTGTGAGATTTAAAATAATATGGGCCTACTTTTACTTTTATAACGGTCTACAATTTATGAACCCAGCCCGCTACAAAAACTCTACATTAAGTTAAAGTATACATATTCTGCAAAATGGATTTTTGTGAGTGTTTAACCGTGTTATACTGTTGTGCCCTCATCAAAAACATACCTACAGTTGTATTTTTGTTTCATTAATGAATTGTCTAAGCACATAGAAATGCTCCATTCTTATTTTGCCCAGATTGTGATGTCAAAGGAAGAAAACTCTGGACTTCTCCTACACAGTTCATAAACCATCACCGGACTCTACGGTCAAATGGTTTTTACAATGAACACATGTCTATTAGTATGGAATTCATGGGGGATAAAAAATTTTGTTTACCGACAGATTTTTCATTCCCTTTACTGACAGCAGAGGGAGCTCCAACGTTTTAAAATTTTAAAATGCAGATTTATATTAAATTTATGTTTAAAAGGGAACTAGAGCTACAAAAATACATAACATGTGTACTTTAAGGTGTACTTGATATGAGATGTTATCTTCATATCCACTGCTTCTGACCCGTTTCAGCAGCAGCAGGACCCAGCTGGAGAACTTGGCTGTTGAGCATGTGGTTAATGTGTGAAACACTATCAAATCAATGAACTATGGTTGGTTAAGGCAGGTTACCTCTGTAGGCAAACAGCTCAGGCTCAGTGGGTCTGAGATCTGAGAGTGGCATTTCTTGTGAAAGAGAGCATCTTGTGTTCCTCCCCAGAGCCTCTGTGCTGGAGTCTTTCTTCATCTTATCATACACTCCATCCTCAGAGTTCAGACGCATCCCTGACTCTGAACAGAAGAACTGCTTTATTTCCCCCAGCTGCCTGCCTATAAAACTATATGTGACTGTGAGAGGAAATGGTGAGAGGAAATGGTGGGAAAGGGAGAGGTGCAGAAACATGTAATTGTAAAGTCCATTAGCTGTTACTATTCTGGGAAAAACATTGGCTTCTAAACATCACTATGTGAATGGAGGGGTTGAAGCTTTGCACTTTACACACTTTATACTTGGGAGTGTGTATTGCTTTGTTTTGTATTTCCACATTAGGAAATCATATGTAAAAAATCCAACCCAAAAATGCATTATGAAATGTTTTATTGAGGTGAGAATACAATGTTTTATTGAAGTGAGAATACAATGAATTAGAAAAATCTAGGTTTCTGAGGTTAAGGGGCTTGATCAGTTTGAAGAATGGCTGGTGAGTTGCTGATGACTTGGATCATTCTCGAGTGGTTTACTAAAAATATGGCAAATAAGATGAACAGTGAAGCAAAAGTTTTTGATTGAAGACGTTTCACATCTTATCCAAGCTGTTTCTTCAGTTCTAGTCAGATTGCTGGTGGACACAGCCTTAAATCTGCCTCAAGGGGAGGAGCTAATTACGTTGAAACTAAACACACCTACTTTTTTAGTTTCAGTCTAATTTCAGTGTAGTTTCAGTGTAGTTCGTTCCTAGACGTCTTCGATCAAAAACATTTGTCTTGTTGACAAAACTGCATTACACAGGCAATGAATTATAATGCGCTTTCCTCAAAACCACTGGGTACTCTGCACCTAAGACTTCTTTCACTACCAAAAATCACACAATCCACCTGACACATAAGTGCAGAAGAAATTATCAGAAGATAGCTAAAAGACTGAACCAGCCTTAAGGCCGCCACACACTACAGGAGAATCTGCCCGAGTTTGGCTGCGATTTCTTGACCCGACTTTTTGTCTGTGTGTGCGATTTTGAAGCCACTGTGCTCCTCATGTGTGCGGTGTCAGTGTCAGATCATAACCACCAAACATCAACAATGCAACAGTAACAGCTGATAAAACAGAACATCAGGGGCAGAGGAGTGACACAGACACGCAACATACAAACTCGGGATATAGCGGGAAAAAAATATTTTATTACATCTCAAAATGGTTTTATGTTCCTGATATGTGCAGGGTTGTTCAATACAGAATAATGCCCAAGGTTACTTCTGTGAGCTTGTGTCCATTTTGGATGTCATTGAAAATAGCGTGAATAGAGAACCGTTTGTGATAATATCCACTTTTGTTGGTCTGTCCCCATCACATCTTCCACATCATGGATAAACCCACTGCTGCGCGGAGATTTCAGCAACTGTGTTTCAATTTTGCAAGTCCACCATATGTGCAGAAAGCTTTGAAATAATGCTGGGATATGGCAATTCCCCCGCAACCCTGTCAATCTCCACTAGAAAGAAAAACAAATACACATTTTGGCAGTTTCCTGACTTCACATGAAACAAAAGCCATTCTGGTTTGGTTAAAAAAAACAGGAAATGTTGGAAGAAAGCCAGAGTCTAGTTGGTAATCCATCCTAATTAACATGTGTTTTACCCAGCTATTTGTTTTAATCCTACTCCCTTCTTTGTGCACGCCATAACAGCTCTGCTCACAAAGCACCTGGGGACATGATGTGGATTTAAGTATTGTTGTCCTTAAGCAAAGTTGACAGAGAGATGGCCGGTCTTCCTCCCCCTCCTGGGCAGGTACTCTCCGCTGTCACTGCCTGGTAAAGTGGCCCAATTAAGTTTGATCTGGTGTTTTTATCTCCTCGCTGTTTGTGCGAGGGGAAATGATGGCTTCTAATGAACTGCAGGATGACAGCCAAGGGTCTCAGCCCTAGATGGATCTCAAGACAGAGGAGTGAGAATGTATAGCACAAAGTCAAATTTAGGAACTGGATTTTTACAGATTTGGGATTTGAGTCAGCATTTGTGAAAGGTGAAAAGACGATGTGAAAGGTCTCTGTTAGCTCCTGTATATAAACCTCTGTGCACTATGGTGATACTGTGCAGCTGATGTCCTCAACATTCCCTGGCCGTGTGAAGCTAACTGTAGGCACTGCTCTATCTGAAACTCTGTTACTCAAGTTGGACTTTAATCTGAGCTTTGTTTTAACACAATCTGACCAGAAAGAATTTACTTGGTGGAAGTATACAGGTGAAATGATCTGTACAGTTAAACAAGTCCCTCACACATAAAATTACTGTCACAAGCTAGCTAGCATTGGCCAACAGTTTTTCACTTAGTCACTCTCATATTATTTTTGTTGAAAATCAAGCTCCTACATAGGTCCATGAACGCTGATATTGATCACAGGATTCTGAAAATGTGCTTTTTTTAATCCATTTTGCAGACTTTCAACTGTGTTTACTAATATGTGCATTGTGTTTCCATAGTAACTGCTGAATATTTCACTATAGAGACATTCATGTAGAACCCCCCAGTGTGAGGTCACTGCAAAGCGTCAATAGTAGGGCTGTATTAATGAGAAAGTGGAGGTGCATGCCATTGCATTAAAGTACAATGTTATATTTCAAAAGATTCAACATAAGTGACTGGAAACTATTTTTATGCACAGAAACTAAACTAATAAAAGCCTCTGCTTTTTACTACCACTGCAACAAAACAATACATTTTAGCTTCAGGGACTTACTATTTCACTGATGTTATGCCAGTGTGTGTATTGTATTAGAATATAAAAATGATTTGAGTTAAATAGAGTAGTTCCTTTGTCATAATATAAAATCTTATCTGCAAATCTCTATTTTCCAATAAGAACGGCAGCTAGAGCCCCGACGTCAGCGTATCAGCGTTTTCAGCGTCCACACAGCGCAGGATCAGATCCGTACTCAGGTGAATATGTGGGAGCTGGTGTATCCAAATTGTTCCGTCTCCGGAGCTGTTTTACATCGGATTAGTGTGGACAAACACTGCATCCGCAACGAAAACGATTCAAATACATTCTAGTGTGGACGGGGCCTAAATGCCCTACCTGGAACATTCTGCTCTCCAGAGAGACAAGCAGGTAGTGGAACAAGAGTGTTATAATAATATGTGTTTCAGATTTTCTTTTTCCTCCTCCATTTAGACAACTTAATTATTCTTCAACATGATATCTAAGGAATAGTCAGTGTATTTGTCAATGTGAAAAATAACAGAAAATGAAGTGCTATACATTTATAAGGCACATAATTGGATTTTCCTTTTTTTCTTGTACTTTGAGGTCAAATAAAAAATTCAGAGACAGCTCCTGGTGACGGCTTACATTATTAAGGTTTACTGCAGGATCTTAAACATTATGTCTAAAATTAACATGTCACATAAGAGATATTTTTACCCAAAAGCGTTCTGTTCTCTGAGTTTCAGCAGCAGGACTGGCAGCCCCACTGGGAAATAACTTGCTAACCCCGGCAGTGGTACTATTGCACCCAGTGAGCTCCACTGTACTATATCTGACAGATTTTTCCTTAGGGAGCAGTTGAACCATGAGTCACGGCATCGCACTCGTGTAATACAGAAAAACTGGAGGCAAAGATGGAGTGCACCCCCCCTCACGTCGGCCATGATGAAAAGTCTATGTCGTCTGTTGTTATGGGGCAGCAGCGATATGATGTGAAGTGCTTGTAATGACAACCATTTGTTTTCATTACTTTCTCGTGTTTCAACCAAGACCAAAGTCACTGGCTACTTCAGCGGGGCAGGTGAGGGAAGCAGGGCCAGAATGAAACGAATCAGAAAATACCAGTTTGAATAAATTTGAGGCCATAACCAAAGCACTACATCACTTTGTAGTTTTGTAATAAATAGGTTGACATCTAACACAAAGTAGTAGTGTACTGGCAAAGATCGTAAGAAGAGAAAGAAGATTGTATTTATTTCACTCAATGTTCACACTATCACACTAATTTAAGTAATGTATATTTGAGCATGCAAAACACAATATAATATAATAAGAATAACATTTCAACATAAAAATCAGAGAAAAGAAATTTATTTATAAGAAATTAGTTCCTATTTCAAGTTTTATGTTTTTGTATTGAGTCAAAACAAAACAGTAAAATATATATTTGGTTGATCTAAAACAGGCTCAGATTAAAACTCATTTTGCCAGTTGATTTTTCTACTGATTATGTTAAACAAACAGATTTTTTGATAACTTGTTAAAGGCCCCTAGATATGAGAAGTTTACAAATTAAACTCATGCCACAATTCATGATCGATTATACTCATCTCATCAAAAACACAAATTTGACACATTTTGCCGCTTTGCCGGAGTCATCTATCCTCTTCTCTCAGCACATTTGGAGACTTCAGATCCAGATGATGATTGTTTATCAAATAGTTGACAAATTTCATATAAACAATTATTTGCAGTTAAGTAACTTGTTATGTTCTAATATAAAATGATGATCGGGTGTGGATGCTCTCACTTTCAATATGGAGGTTGTGGGTTCCATTCTTAGGAAGACCATGGATTGTGTAGCATCATCAGAGATTTACCAGATGAGACAGATTTAGTTGAAGTTGCAATGAACCAATCACAAAATCAACAGCCATGTCAGCTTGAAAGCTAGCATCACTTTGTATGTGTCCTTTTTTAATATTCCAGATCAGTCTGTTTTTAAACCACAGCAAAGTCATTGCGATTACAGGTAGGATAAAAGAGATCAGACAAAGTGAGCACGCAGAGGTGAGGCAGACATCAGAGTTTAGGCTGTGCACCGTAGCAGAGGTCCAGATGGCCACAGTATCAGAGGAGAAGGTCCAGACCCCCCTAGGACCAGCCATTACAGCCCTGATAACCTATACTGCCCCCCTGCCCTCCGGCGTGCCACTACAGGATTATCTCTATAGGGCAGTGCCACTGTAAAATGCCCTGCGCAGGTTTATAAGGCCAGATTACACCCCAGAGAGTTAAAACCCTGTAGGAACACTCACTTTGATTCAACTGTTGATAAAAGTTAAACACTTTTTATATCAAACTGTAAGTGCAAGAATCTGGTTTGTGCCTGGGATGTGTGGTGTTCAGGCACCATTTGCTTTTTATGGGTTTCATTGATTTCAGTTGGTCAAAAGAGTCAATGCATAAGATCCCCAAGACCTTCAGATATTCAAATTGTTGGGCAAAAGCTATGCCACTGAGCCACTGATTCATTTTTAGTCAATTGCAAATGTAAATTCAAACAAAATAAGCAGAACTCAGAAAAAAGCAGTAAATTTATCCTACATTGATACTTTACAGTGACATTGTGCTGGGGCTGTTTTTCCTGTATAATTATGGCGGAATATTCAGAAGTTTCCATGGTGACACAATGCACACATTAGCAATAACTACAAAACAATAAAAGTTTTAAGACTGTCTGAAAACTCAAGAATAAATAGAGAACCTGTGATCAATATGAGCGTTCACGGTGCTGTTTAGGTGTCAGTGTAACGAATAATTGTTGCCTCATGCTAGCTTGTGTCAGTAATTTTATGTGTGAGAAACTAAATCCCTATTTGCACGGGATTAGTATTACCTGTGGAGCTTTGGTGATTTGTAATAATTGCGAAGGATGCCAGAGATCTTAATCCTGTGTGAATACGCCATGTCTGTAAGGTGTAAAGTAAAAATTCTGCCGCAAATTACCTACTATATTTTGCCAAACACAGACGTCCGGAGACAATACTAGTCCCGTGCGAATCTATATCTCAGTGTTTGTTGTTGTAACTGTGTGCCTTTCCTATCGCTTTCTTTTCTTTCCACTTTCTTTTCTCTATCAATCAGTCAATGTCAGTAAAATAGAGTAATTTACAGACTTCGCTTATCCTGTATGAATGCACTGCAAGTAACAGAGAGGTGGGGCAGTAATTTGAAAATTACCCAGTTTGTACTTATCCTGTGCGAATAGGGCTTTAGTCTAACTTGAATAACAGAGCTTCAGACAGAGCAGAGCCTACAGTTAGCTTCACACAACCAGGGAATGTTAATGACATCAGCTGCAGAGTGCCAATATAGTAATCCTGATCAGGAAGATGGGTCCTAGATGCCCTGGTTCAAGGATGGGGCAAAAGCAGAGTACAAAATGTGTATTCAGACTTGGTGCTCCCACGTGAAAGCCAGAGGTCTTATTAGAATTGTTCCGGCGCGGGTTAACGTTCAGTAAAAGTGAACGTGTGTGTCTTTAAAGCCCTATAGTGAGACATTGATGGTGATGGTTTGCGCCCTGCCGGCTGCCTGTCACAGCTTGCTGGGAGCAGCCTTACAAGTGCAGCTCGCCGTGGCAACAGGGGTGTGGAGACAGACGCAGTGATAAATCCTGTGTCCGCTCGGAGGGTGCTAATAATTCAACATGATGTGGCCAAATGTCACCGGACACATTTCCTGTCCCCCCGTGAAGACACAGCCACTCAGAGCCCTGATGGATGGCCATGACTTTCATCTTCCCTCACAGAAACAGGGCACAATCTTAAGGCATGATCCTGCAGGCATGTGTACAGGCCCCAATGGAAGCTATGCAATATGGTGGGGCTTATGGCTCAAGTCAAATTAGCTCGGTAAAACATAACACTGTTTTAGTTGCATTCAGTTCAAAGCTAGAGAGCAGTGATAACTGTACTCGCCATTCAATAAAATTATCACATTAGGTAAAATTGGTAATAAAAAGAAACCTCCATTTTTTCCTTTGAATGCAGTAAAAGAAGAGTGACTTTCCAAACAATGTTATCTTGGGGTAACAGTAGTTAGTAGAGCATTTGTCCACTGATCCGAAGGCTGGTGGTTCGAATCCCGCTCTCAACATAAACATCATTTATTGAACAGTCAGATCCACTGGCACACAAGTTGGCGGTGCTCCCACAGATGAATGCTGTTGTTGTGTCCTTGGGCAAGACACTTAACCCACCTCACCTCTAATGTCTGAGTACGCTGCTGTATGAATGCGTGTGAATGGGTGAGCTTTGAATGCCTTAAAGGTGGAAAAGTGCATAGACCATTTACCATTTTAAATCACTATTACATTTGTTTACACCAGAATATCAATCTATTCACTGTTTACTGTAATGTCTGGGAGTCAAGTGTATCACATTAAGAGAAAACAGAAAAACACACATTACCTAAAAATGGCTGTAATCAATGAATCACCTAACGCCTCGCTTAAGTGTTTCCTGACCTGGCCCCTCTCCTCCCTGTGACAGCTCTCTATCTGGGCCAAATCTACATTAGCATTAGTCTCAATAGCCTCTCTGCACCTCTCCACTGTCTGAGGCTACAGACTAAAATGCTTCCCCTCTGAACATTCCCAGACAAAATCAATACCTGGAGGCAATGTTGGCGGAAAAAACAGAATCCCGATCTCCATCACTGTGGCCTTTTTCTTATCCGTCCAAAGAAAGCCATGAAAGCCTTGACGCTGCACAACAATCAGACAAAGTCATCGGGCAGAGTGAAGGATAGAGGCCTTATCTCCAGACCGGCGGACTGGACTGGAGCTCTTCCAAGTCCAATGGCTCACACCCACAGATGTCCAGCCATGATCTGTGTAAGTGTCAACTAGTGACCACAAGATGAGTGGATGGCTTTGAGCTCTGGAGCAGGGGCAGAGTATCATTTTCAAACAGCTGACAGGAATGTGAACAGGTTAGGTTACAGGAAAAATAAACAAAAGAAATGGAATTTGAGTTGCTGTTGTATACCAATTTATTATGAGCAGATAGTGTGGGTTTTCATTATGTTTTCCCATCAATCTAAAATATGCAAAGAGGGCTAATGTTGCAGCAAGGCACTCCTGACTATATGTGTGGATTTTAAATTGACATTTTGTTCATTGTAAACCACAATAATCATCAAAAACAGTTTAATAGAAATGTCCACTAACTTCCTATTTTAATTTTTGAAAATTGGCTATGCAACATTATTTATGTGTGTATCTTCTCCATCTCAGCCAATGAAAGCCTCCAAAATTTGCCCATGCCCACAAATTTGATGTATCAATTAGAGTTGTCAAAAGTATTGAAACTCAGATACTAATCAATACTAAAATTCATAACAAAACTAGAAACTCATTAGTGTTGATGCTAAAAAAGTCACATTCACAGGACAGAAATTAACCTTTCCTGAATAGTTTTAGAATCATCTTGAGCTGTACCACAAACAGGGGCCACTGTGGAGAGTACCTAGATGACTGAGGGATTACACAGATATAAGGCCACATAGTAACATAAAAGAAAGTACTATGATTTAATGCTGAAAATGACATTCAATTGTCTATATGAAGAGTGTTTTTCTAAAAAAAATTATCATCATAGAATTGGAATTAGTATTGAGTGTCAAGTCTATTCCTTAGTATCAAAATCAAGTTGAAAATGTTAATATCGTGACAACACTACTAATCATACACTGTTCACCACCATACAAGACGACCTTCAGCAGATTCACTCAAAGCGTTTCCTTCTGCTTTGGGTGAAACTGAAAAGGAAGGTAGAAAAACAGGCATACACAAACTCAGCAGAACGCTCCCCAGCCCTGTGGAGAGCACACTCAAGTATCACAATTAGACTGAACAGACTGCTGCGTGCATACTCTGTGGATGACTGTGGAGGAGAGATAGAGGACGCACGCAATGACGTCAGGGAGAAATGAGCGGTGTTGACAGCACTGTAAACATTGGCCAGGTGGAGCGCTTCTCTCCCTCCACACTGCATCGTTCACAGCCAGATGGGAGCTGTGTACGGCCGTTGTCAAGTGAAGATATAATTACAGATTAGACACTCGCAGGTAATTGGAGGTTGTGCAAACAGTCCGTGCCTGTTTCCTCCTGTATTCTCGCCTTAAAGATGATAGTGGCTTTATCAGGGAGCGTCTGTTTCAGGCTCGCCACAGTACACGGTTAGCACTGTTATCACATCTATAGTTGTGACAGGGAGAAGATGCTATAGGAGATACTGCTGCCAGCTGTATGCCTTTATTATGCAGAAAAGTCACTTGGCATTGCAACAATACTATTTGCATAAATGTGTAAACAGCTGTTAAACCTGATTGGCGCTCAGGATTGTAGCATCGCATGTCAGAGAATTTTGATTTAGTCTAATGTTAAAGGCACTCTGTGTAACCTTTTGGCTGGGGATCCGTAACCTGCTTATTTCTATGGATATTTTATTCCTTTCTTCCATTGTATGAGATTAAACAGCTCTACCTTACATATGATACATTGCAGGTGGTTTTATTACTCAAAAATACATGCATACAAAAAAAACATGCATTCTGACTGAGCAGGGTTGCATCTCCACATATCTGACATACAACTTGGTCTTGTTTGGTCTCCATGAAGATAGAAAGGTTTAATACCATCCATGGAGAAAAGAATATGATGGGCCAGTGTAATTTGGACCCTTTAATGTAAGTAATGTGTTTTAGGAAGGTCTGACAAAAGTAAAATCAAATGATGGCTCCTGTGCACCCTAAAGCTCTTGGTGCAATGTCCCTCTTCTCTTTTATATTGCTGTACATTTCCCCACTTTTCCAGCCCCATACAATGTCTCTGAGCTGCCATTTACCAGGCTGCAGCAAGTTAGGAATCCTCCCGAGGATTTATTTGAGTTTAAAAGTTGAAAAAAGCTTTTGAGGAAAAAAGGCACTCTTTGCCAGACTCTTCATGCCTGGCTCAGAATACAAAATACTGTATAGGGCTGATTTTGGTCGAGACACAAATGTCAACTGCAAATCACCGGCCGTCAAACTGTTGTAGAATGTTTTAGCATTGACACAGGGCTATAGGGATGTCAAGTTCATATGGTTAGGAATAGTGATTATTTATACAATATGGGGGTTCGATCCCCGGGTCACCCGGGCCTTTCTGTGTGGAGTTTGCATGTTCTCCCCGTGTCTGGATGGGTTTCCTCCATCAACTCAAAACATACAGCACCCCTATGAACTAACATCAAGGACCATGACGTCCACCCTCCTGTGGGCTCACCACCTGCAGAGGGGTTCATGGGGGGGTCAGATGCTATGAGGATTGGGCAGCAAGCTGCCCCCACGACCCAGCAGGACAAAGCGGAAGAAAATGGATGGATGGGCTAAAATATATAATATATAATATATATTATTGTCAGGATTTGAGAAGCCAAAATTCATAATTTCAATCCACAAAAGGGTGAACTAAACTGATACAATTTTCTCTTTATGTTACATTAATGGTGCACTATGTAACTTTTTGGTCGGGGGTCTGTCACCTCATATGTCATTCTTTTAATTAAACATTAAACTGCTCAACCTTTACATTTATAGCTCATAAATACCTAGAAAAACAGACATTCTGCAAACAGGATTGTCTCTCTACAGTCCTGACCTGTAACTTGGTCTAGTTTGGTCTCCAGAGAAGAAAAGAAGAAGAAAAGAAACTTTACTTTGTGAAACTTGTCAGATAAAGCAATTACAACTCCATTGAGAAAATAATTTGATGGGCCCTTCACCAGAAAAGTTACACAATGCATCTTTAATTTGACTTCATTATCCAGAAAGTTTGATTTGATAAAGCTGGCTGCATACTAGAAGAATGGTGCATGATTTATTAGACCATGACACGTTAATTAAAGAGTCACTCACGTTTCTGGGTTTACCTTGTGCTTTGCTCCACAAGGATTTTTTATTTTTTTTTATGTTGGCCATAATGTTCCACCATATGGCATTTAACATACTGTGCTTCGTGCTTCTGAAGAGTGCGGACGCTATCCTTGCTTGCTCTTTTGCTGCTGCTTCCTTCTTTTACTTTGCTTTTTAATTATTTTATCTCTTCCAGCACTGGAAAATCTGTCTACTTAGCATACTTACTTTCTTTCAAGTAAACAAAGACTTTTAAACAATTTTGTAACTAATTATCTGATGAACCAGCGACATATCCGGGGTAAGAATCCAAGGGAATTCTTTCTGTGAATACTGTTGGCACTATCAACAAGAAATGAATGAGCTACAAGCACAGATATTTGCTTTAGAAACTGAACAAGGACTTCATCAGATGCTACCAGAGGCATCCAGTTATGAGCAGCCAACAGTTACTGCCACAGAAGAGGGTGAAAAAACTGCTACTTTCAACTTAAACCTGGGGGATAATGTGTCTTTTTCAAAACTTCATAGAGATCAGAATACTAAGCCAACACAGCAGGGGATAGAAGACTGTAGCAATATTGGTACATCACCCAAAACAGCTTACAAACATATTTTTTACTATTGTCACAGTCTAATCTTAAAGGTGCAATGCGTAACCTTTCTGGTGGAGAGTCTGCAACCTGATGTCTCCATGGAAATGTTAGTACTTTGTCTAGAATGTTCCATAGTATAGATTAAACCTATCTATCACAAGGGAGACAAGCAGGTTACAGCACTACACTCCATTACAATTCAGATCTGTGGAGAGTCCCCACTATTCACAGAAAGAGTTATTGTTCTTTTTTCATCTATAGAAACACCTGTAATGAATAAATGCTAGATATCGGGTATGTTTAATGTCATCCCATGGAAAATTCCAGGCAAAGCAACAGCATCTCTTTGGAGACAAGCATGTGCACCATTAACATACAAACGGAAAATATTTTCTCATCAAAAAACAAGAACAATGAAGTTGACAAAAGAGCACAGGCAAACCGGCAATCTGTGCCAAACGTCAAGGTCAGAGATCCATACAGAACCGTCCAGGCAAAGCAATAACATCTCCATGGAGACTAGGTGGCCGGCCCACCACTAGAAAAAATTACGTATACATTTTTATGGATTTTCACTGTTTGGTCATGGTTACAATAAGTATTAAACTGTTTCTTCCTAAACATAACTGTAGTGAGATCCCTGTTGGGGAGTATATTCTCGCATTCTTCGGTACCATCTCTCCTATTAGGTTTTCTTGCATGGATTTCAGACATTTCTCACTGGTTCTTCTGCTCTCCATTAAGAACAGTGACTGTGCTCTAATTCACAAGTATTTTATCCTCGGTCGCCACAACAAAGAAAGGCGTAAAAAGGGAAGAAATAAACCACGGGAGCTGACAAGTCGTGAAGAAGTCTTGGCACATGCAATGGCTGGTTTACTTTCTGTGCAGATTTTTGACTTAAGAAGCAAAATAATTTTAATACCCCAAGCCCTTTAGAGAGGCAAAGAGGTGCAACAGTGACACAGGGGTTAAGAGCTGCCCTCTGGCCAGGTAGTTGTCAGTTCGTTTCCTGCTCAGCCCTGCGCGTGCTTGTGCCATGTCCTAAGGCAAGACACTTCACTCTGCCTACTACAGTCAGAAGAAGTGGTTAGTAGTGGCGTAAAGGGCATTCGAGGGAAAACAACAAAGAATTCACTGTGGCAGCCTGGAGAGGGACAGTCTGTACTGGAGGATCAGAGACAGAATTAAAAACAGGCTGATTTTGAAGTGGAAATCGATTAATTTTCTGAGAAATTAAAACAAAAACAAAAAATAGGCACATGGAGAAACATTGTTGTTATCTCTAAAACAAATCTCATTACACTGCGTAGCTACAAATTGTGATCTGTATTGTCTACTGCAGAGAGAGTTCTAAAAATATGAATATAATATATACGTCACATGTATTTTATTACAGCAATCTGAAATTATCTCTGAAAAAATACTGCTGTGCTGTTTTATTTTTGTACCATGTTATTGGTTATGTTAAAAGTTTTTAGAATAGAAAAAAATGCCCAAATTTCATTAAAATTTCTGACAAACTAATGGTCCGTTGAATTGAAAGACCTGCCCAGGCAGCCCACTGCAGAAAGAGCCCTCAAGAAACCTGGAATATGAGGCCATGCTGGTTTCAATAAAAGCCACGCCAAGTTTACGATTAGCAGTTAACGGTTGAGTTGTAACCATCAAATTGAAAATGACCAATGAAAAGTACAGATGTCATGTAGTTTTGTAATATTTTGTTTGTGGTCCTTGTTTTTGTAGCCTTTATCATTAAAAAAAAAAAATCAAAAATCAAAGTAGCTGCTCAAGGAAGGTGTTTTAAAGGGCCCATATTATGCAATTTCTACTGTATGTTATAATGTTAGTTTGTCATCAAAAACATTCCTGGAGGTGGGTTTTGTTTCATTCACACACGTTTAACACACAAACCCATTTAGACTCAGCTCTTCTTTCAAACAGAAAACACTGTTCCACCTTGTGATGTCATTTCATAATACTCCAAGTGCTCCACTGTGTTTTTAAACTCCATACACCTTCACTTGAATCATTTGGATGATTTCAATCCTAGAATTGCCCATCTCTACTGAACCAAAAATAAGAGAGAGCTTTTAATTTAAAAAACCATCATGACATGACAAGGTAGAACACAGCATTTTGAGCTTTGGAGATGTAGACAAGAGTAATAAACCAGGATTACTCAAACGTGTGAATGAAACAAAACATAACTCTGGGTATGTTTCTGACGAGGCAACATTCTAACATGGCTTAAAGCTCACAGGAGTCAATTTAGCGCAATATAATCCCTTTAAACAGTACATTTTAAAAGTATACCTTTCATTCAGGGCTATATAACACATTTAATCTATTTGCTGGCCCCCTCTCCTCTGCTGCTCTCCCTCCCACACTGGCCGTGCTGTGCTCCATTAGACTGTCTGTCCAGAGCCACCAGTGACTTTGACATTTGCTGAGACGCCCAGTGGAGTGTTCAGGCCTGAAAGGAGATCCAGTGCTTTGACCCAAAACCACTTGTTTCTTATTCCTTTGTCGTTCCCTTCCATCAAAATCTGCTCTGACACAGCACTCTGGACCACAGCCTGAATATGTTTAATGCTGCTCCAATGAGACACTGAAAACACTACCCAAGGCCAGTGCAGTGTAGTGTTTAGTGTAGAGTATGTAAGATGGTGAAATACAAGACTAACCAAAACTGAGAAGACACTTAATATTTTATGAGCACTCAAATCAGAATCCTCCAGTGAGCTTGAATGCATCGCAGCATAAACAACAACTCTGATTAGAAAAACAAGAAGAAAGTTTTATTATTTTCACAATCAATCATGACAGTATTTGATCATAAATGATGTCATTTAATGATTTTGTGAAATTAAAATCCAGTGTGTGCTATGGCAGCGTGGTTAATAAGTTGGATAAATATTATAAAATATAGCATATTGAAGGTGCACTATGTAACTTTTTGGTTGGGGGTCCGTCCTTGCTTGTTTCTATGGATATGTCATTGTTCTCCCTGGAATGTTCCACAGGATGATATTAAACAGCTTACCTTAGATTTATTGAATTAGAGTTTAGAGTGCAAAAATACCTAGAAAAATAAGTGAGCGGGGTCACCTCTCCACAGATCTGACCTGTAACCTGGTCTGGTTTGGTCTCCATGACGATAGAAAGGTTTAATACCATATTGTGAAACATTCCAGATGAAGCAATAATATCTCGATGGAGAAAATTAAATGACCAACCCACCACCAGAAAAGTTTCTGAATCCAATTAATTTTAATCTAAATTGACTCTATTCCTAAACCTATAAATTCAACAAAAAGACTGCTTTGTATAAACATATAATAAGCATTTAATATAGATATTATGGAGATCAGTGATGCCATGTTCCAATAAAAGTGTCAGTTAGAGTTAACAAAAACAGGAGTTATAACTTTACCAGGGAGCCACCAAATGAATGAAGAAACCAACTCTGCGGCTAAAGCAATGTCAGGGGTAAACAAGGAGTGTCCAGTGAGCATTGACCATGACTGCACCAGGATGAACCCCCAGAGTGTTGTTTGACTTGTATGAGACCTGCTGGGCCCATCTATAATACATGGAGAAGGGCATCGCCAGTATCATGGCCGCCTTTGTGCAGAGAGCAGTAAATACACACCTCTCCTCCAGTACAGTAGGAATACTGGAACTGTGGGGAGCTAAGGGACTTTCCCAATTACACAATGAATCAAAGGAAATAATGCTGAGACACTACAATTCACTATACTAGTACAACGCTGTAATAACACAAGATATCTGTTTGAATTTCATGAATATAGGCCACATTGAGGACATTTGACCATTATAAAGATATATTCTGTTTTGTGCTGTTTTATGCTAATTGCTATGACAATGGTAGTTTTCATCACACATATACCCATAGTGTGCACAATTTTGTTCATCTAAAGGTAGTTGCGGAGGCGGAATGAAATGTGTAGGACCAGGAGGAGCTTGGATTACCATCACTGCTTCGTTCTGCAACATACAAATGAAATAATATACAAAAATCTTAGTGGGATGACAAAGCAAGAGACAAAAAACACCAGCTAGCCAACTGTCCCTACTGTTCCTACTAGAGTATTCTATTTAAGCACAAAGTGTGCTGTTAAAATGTGTATAAAGCCAACAACAGCTGAGCTCTTACATCAGCTCTGAGCTCCTCATTCACCATCTCACAGACACGACTTCACACTTCATTAACACCTGAAAAAGTGCCACCGAGCACCCAGCACCCTCTGCTCAGTCTGGGACGCACACTGCTATTTAGGCAAATGAGTCTGAACCAAGACAGAGCAGACTGGGAAACAGTTTTAATTGGTATATGTTATGTAATGTTTTTTGTTTGTTTTTTTTCTTGCACAAAATCACTGCATGTGAATTTGCACTAGTGTCAAAATCAGAGCCTACTGAGCACTGATGCTAACAAAAGTCTAAATCCTAACCCTAAATTTCACCAGCTTAATCATGTAGCTGCCATAAGTTGCCATTATTTCCAGTGCTGTGTTAATGAGTTTGTATTTGGCACATAGTGGAGCTAACCAGTGATGCACTTTGATTCTGCCAATGAACGCTTCTCTGGAGATGGTTGGTGTTGGCAGGAGTTTTCATGTGAGGCCAGAGGGACCATTCGAGGCTCCCAGTCAACATCTCTGGCCACGAAGATGATTTTGAGAAATATATATCCGAAATACAAAATAAACACTAAAGGAACTGCAAGTACTTTTGCCACTACGCAACATTTCAACCAAATAATCTTCCTTAGAGACAATGTCAAACTTAAAGGGCCCATATCACGCTATTTTCTGATCTATGTTATGATGTTTTATATTGTTTCCTCAAACACCTCTCAAACATACCTGGAGTTGTGTTTTGGTTCATTTACACATGTTTAACACACAAATTTGCATATATTGTGTTCTTCTCAATAACTCTCTGAAAACTCTGTCATGACTGTCAGTGGGCAATACAAAGCGCTTCACTCTGTTTTTAAACTCCGTACACTTTCACTAGAGTCAGTTGGTTGATTTTAGCCCTGGAATTGCCCATCTCCACTGAACAAAAGGTAAAAGGTAGCTGTTAACCTAAAACTACCACTATATGACAGCAGAAGGTGTAACAGAGCATTTTGAGCTTTGGAGATGTACACAGATTAATACTCAAACACTCAAACATTGTGAATGACACATATATGAATGAAACAAAATAAAACTCCATTAATGTTTTTGAGGAGGTAACATTCTAAGATGGTTTAAAGCTCACAAGAGTCAATTTTGCGTAATATAGGACCTTTAAAATAATATGCATGGAACTGACTAAAAATTTTACTTTCAAATGAAACAGAAACACACACCAGAGCTCTTGGAAAGGTGCAAAATAAAAGTGAAAAAATGCATGTCCAAAAGCTTTTTTTTAATTTTTAAATAATGTTTCAGCACAACAATTTTACTTTGCCAACAAGTTAGACGAAAAATGTGTTGATCGCCATAGAGACAGAAAAACGGGAGCCTAAGTGACGCAGCGGTGTGAAAATGCCAGCTCACGAGGGTGCGGGCGACATGTGAGTAATGACGAGAGGCAGGATTCCCACAGGGGACCAAATGTTCCGCTACACCCTTTTACCACATGTACCCTGTCAGCTCCATACACTCTATTTATACACCGCCCCACCGCTACCTGCCATCCCCCGCCAGCCCCCCGCCCTGATGCATCGATCCTCCTGCTCATTTTTTATGTTGGAACTTTGGGATCGGAGGGGGAAAACAACACACATGTCCCTAGTGTGATGAGGGCATGACGGAGTACGGAGTTCCCACCATTTGATGCATGTGTTTTTGGTTGGGAGAAAACACAGCGGATCAATAGAGGTATAGAAGGCTTTAAATCGCAGTGCTGAGTGAAAAGGCTGACTCATTGATTTCCAGCGCTAACCCATTCCATACAACAGAGAGCGGTAAGCAAAGTTAACAAGATGGAGGCGCAGGTCCAGATGTCTCACCGAGCAGACCTTATTAAACCTCAGAGGAGCAAATAGGAGCTGAGCCGGAAAGAGCACTGCTGCAGTCTGGACTGAGACACTGCAAATGAAGAAAATGCATTTGCCTTACAATACTGACATTTGGAAAATCTAAGTGGTCAGATGTAAAATTGACATTTACTACTTACTACAACTACTACTATTATTTGGAAAGATGCTGCTTAACTTTTCTGATAGAAGGTCCATCACCAGCGTTTCTCCATGGAGCTGTTATTTTTTGGGAATATAAATACTGCACAGTGAAGTATACTCTAGTTAAGTATGTTTAATGCAGACCTTACACTGCAAAAGGTTAAAGTGATAGTATGCAACTTTCTGGAGGTGGAATGTCAACTGTATGATTCCATTTCCCACAAAACAAAGTTAAAACCATACTTCGGAACATTTTCCATGGACGTAGATATGGGAACAAACAGAATGAGGTCTTCATCCAGTCCAAGTAAGAGCGCGTTTTGTGGAGATGAAAGTAGTGTCCCAGCAGGAATGTTTTTCAGTGCAATAAAAAACTATAATGAATAAACATGCTTTTATTTTAGAGTATTATTTTGGTAAAAAGTGACATACTATTACTTTAAATCATGCAACAAGATGCAGTGAACAACAGAAGTATAGATTTTTTTTTTTCATTTAGGGGACTTGTAGACTTGTATCACTTCCTATTTGTGATGAATGAGCCATGTATTCAAGTCAGCGCAGTATCACAGTTCACTCCTGACTCAGTCCATTGACCACTGTGCATCCTGAGGAGTTTTTCCTTCAAAGCACAGTCTGTGTTACAGGGGCCTCCTACATCACAGCTGCTTCTCTGAGGGG
Organism: Odontamblyopus lacepedii; assembly: GCA_034769755.1. Classification (NCBI taxonomy): domain Eukaryota; kingdom Metazoa; phylum Chordata; class Actinopteri; order Gobiiformes; family Gobiidae; genus Odontamblyopus; species Odontamblyopus lacepedii. The sequence goes on from CM068350.1 coordinate 27,039,398, forward strand.
GGCCTGACCACGCATGCACTTTTATTGTGGCGCACATATGAGTTAACACCATCAACCACCAGATCTGTGTTCTCCCCAGAGGCTCCATGTTTCAGTTTCATGCGCAAAAGCAAAAGAGGATGAGGGAGAGAGAGAGATCGGCGACGGAGCCAGAACAGTCTGTCCACAGAGATGTGCGAAGGCTGTAATACAGACATGCAAATACTGAACCACATCTAATCAAATTCTGACCCCTCAAGTTTTTATGCTCTGTTCCTATATGTATGTATATGTATATATGACACCCGTGGATAATTTTATATATTAGGATATTGATTTTCAACCATCTAATTTCACTATAATTAAAACACACATGCATTTTACTGAGCTGAATTTACTGTTTACTGAGTGTCCTAAGCAACTTTACTATCATTATTAAATAAAAATGTGCTAGACACTGGGGCAAGGAAAATATTTGCATTTTTTTTTTCTAAATGTGTAATTTTGGTAGTATTTTTATAACTGGTATGCCGTGTAATCTTTTTAATCAGAATTCAAAAATGTACACTGTATTAGACATTTTAAATCACATTATTGATCTAAAATAACTTTGCATAAATGATAAAGTTACTATTGAGAATATAAGTCAATATATTAAATATTTATAGCATATTTTAAGGTTACAATACAATAAAAAGGACAAAAAAAATTGAAACTAAATTATTATTTCTAAAGTAGATTACCAATAAAAATGCAAAGTGCAACTAAATCTAGAAAGAAAACATGCAGATTTTGTTTAGTGTTAAGAAAAATAAGTTGTATTTAATGTCTACTAACCGCCTAACATCTATTATCTTTACAAATGTTTTGCTCCCATAATAGCACGCGTGTATATATTCCCCCTCGGTGTGCGACAGAAGGGAGCCCTGGTGGAGCCGCTCACAAACATGCATTAGTTAGCAGCCCCTGACACTGCTCCACTTGTTTAGCACTGTGTTACTCTGAAAGCACATTTGCAGCTCTGTCACCTCCACTTTTGCCTTTATCTGTTACATCTAATGCTCAAACTGCATCCAAATGCTCCGCCACTGATGCAAACAAAGAATCACCATCTGTGGAAAACATTATGGGAAAAGTGCAAAACAAGCAACTAAATTGTTACTGGGTTTCAGAGGACATCACCCCATTCTATAGGCCAATATCATTTAATACAGATGAGGGCAGCTACAGTAAAAGTTAAAATGAAGGTTTTTGTTGTCACATAGCACGTTAATGGGTTTAGTCACCAGTAAAGATTACATTACAGTTTTATGAATAAACGTTTTGGATATTTCCTGACAAAGTACAATGTTATAAATAGGAAAATTTGTCTCTTGCACCATCACATCCTAAAACAGACCTGGGCATTGTCCAGCTCCCGGGCCACATGCTTTTTGGTTGACTTTGACCAGCCCGTTTAAGCTAATTTAAATAGAAAAATAAACAGAATAAACATATTTTATAATTTTACCTCACGCATGGACTAAAGCTGCATTGTTTTCATTTTAGAGGTGTTTTTAAATGACATTTTTTATAAGGCAGCCTTTTTCATTGCTTACTCATATACTCTTACCAGTATATGTCAAAACAATACTATTACTACTATTTACTATGCATATAATGTTAGCACCACTGGTCTGACCATAAGGACTAAATTGGATTAACAGTTAGCAGCACATTAGGTCCCTTATCTGGTTGTATATGGCATGAATTACAGATAGAGCAGATTGGTGAAGGATCTCTGGAGACTGTGTACGGATGTAATAGTGTTTACAGCACAGGGAAAGCCCTCCCCTTCTCTCCTCTCTCATTGAGTTGATAAGAAGATGATTTGTGACCCATGTCCCAGCCCCCTGTGGATGATCTCACTATTTAAGGTTCTTTCTCTTCTCACTCTTATTTAAAATAGCTGCTATCTCAATATTATGTGCAACGTTTTAGTTTTAGTTTACCAAATGAATTGTGTAATGAGATGTATTGACTGTGAGTGAAGAGACATCATATACACTGTGAATAAAATCAAAACTGGTCTAGCTCAAGATGTGTATGTAACACTTCTGAAGACAGGTGTAATATAAGATTGAACTCACTGTGACGTTTTTAACCTGAATGTGTTGTATCTTCAACTGCTTGAATAACCATAAATAAGCCAAAGAAGCGTTTTTGCATTCTTATCCAACACTCAGTACTGCTATGTACTACTGACTCCGTCTTATGTAACACCATGCGTGTTACACTTTTAATGCCTACAGCCATTGTGTCTCTGGGCAAGACACTTCACCTATTTTGCCCGTGAATGTGTTCACTGGTTTTCATACATTTCATACCAAATAAGTACCTCTTAAGACAATATTGTGCTTTCCAAGTACCGCAAACTCTAAACCAGGTCTGTAAAAATGATGAACCTGGTCTAAATAAAGGTATAAAATACAACTTAAATGGCAGATATTCCACAAAATGGATTCTTGTGAGCTTTAAGCCATGTTATAATTATGTTACCTCATCAAAAACCAAAACAAAAAATTATTCTAGTGAAGGTGTGTGGAATTTAAAAACATAATGGAGCCGTTCCTATATTATCACATGCCATTACATGGTGTAACAGAGTGTATTTAGTTTAAGAGAAGAACTCAGCCTAAATATGCAGGATTTATGTGTTAAATATGTGTAAATGAAACAAAACAGAACTGGTATGTTTTTGATGAGGAAACAGCATTATAATAAAGACCAGAAAATGGTGTAAATAGGCCTTTTAACCATATGACAACAAGAACAAGAAATAATCTAAAAGAGGACAAATCTGTAAATAGAATTACGTCTAATCAATTACTAGAACTGCAAAGTACTCCTGACTACCCCTGCACCAGTTTACCAGTGTACCATATTCAGAGAAACACTGTTATAGTCTAATTATGTATGTGGTGATGGTCAGAGAGGGCCTGAGCACAAAATGGCCGCCATACTTCTGTCACCGAGTGTGTCAGAGGAGGGAATGAATAATGCACCATATTATGCAGCAGCTTTGAAAGTTAGAAACAGATCTATATAAAGCTCCTGCAATATTATGATTCATCAGGTGAGGCAGCAAAGGATATGGGTCAGAACCTTCACCATTTTAGAGATAAAAAATAATTATTAATGTTTTCTTCTTTATTCAGTTTGTATTTTTAACCGTACTGTAAAATTTGAATATTTCTGAGTGATTATTCTTGTTCAGGTTTATTGTGTCAGTGCTATAGTTTAGTTTCAATATATCACACTTCAAAGTTTGTTATCGTGACAGGCCTAAGTAACATATAATCCAGTCTGATATGCAACTGCAAAAACAGGCCCTAATAGAGTATTGGAACAGAATCATACAGTAATTACAGCAAATGCAGTTGTTTGTGTTCCTATTAGAAATGAAGTCATCTTGTAAGTAAGGTAAATTCATACATTATATTGTCCCATATCTTTTTATAGGAAAAGACAATGCTTCCATTAGCAGAGGAATTTAAAGGGCCTATAATATAATGTTGTACACTATTAAAATACATGCCCTTCACTGTAGTACTGTATATCACTGTATATCGCTGCTTGTCTCCATAGAGATGTTATTGCTCTGCCTGGAATGATCCGCAGTACAGCATTTTCTTTACAGTTAAAAAGTACAGTTAGCCAGCTTGCCTCTCCAGAGATATGGCCCATACTTGTGTGGTTAATTGCTTTGTTGCATGGAGATAGGAAAGTTTAATGATATACTGTGGAACATTTCAGGCAAAGCTATAGAACCTTCAGAGTGACAAGTGCATAGTGGACAACCCACCGGAAATTAGGGCTGGAAATCAGAGGGTCCCTCACGATTCGATACAAAATACATGATACGATATTATCACAATATGGTGAAACGCACAGTAATAGATAAATTGCAAATGATGCTCTGTGATATGTTGCTGTTTTTAAAGAAACAAGCACATTTTTTTCAACATTTCTTTGTTAAACCACCAGCTGTGCAAAGTTCATATGAAATGCATCTATTTTAATCATCAAAACATGTATATGTCAAGTGTAAAAGTTTTCTGCCACTAAATACGCCACAAAATTGTAGTGCGGTTACAAAAAAATTGCAAAAAGATACCAAAAAAATGCTCTTGGCGATATATTGATACAGCAGCCTACAATAATGATACTCTATTACAATATTTTAATATTTTTCCACACCTCTACCAGAAACATTACATAGTACAGCTTTAATTAATGTCAAAGCCACTGAATTATCCCCACCATAGAAGCTGGGACATTCATCCTCATTTGATCCACACACACAGACGCAGACAGCTGAAAGCAAAGACACAGGACATCTCCATGGAGAGATGAAAGTGAAAAAAGCAGGAAAAGCAGGTCTCTTTGGAGGGGCTCTGTGCACAGGAGACACAGGAGGGACTGGGGCTTTGATCAGTCTTCCATACAGGATACGGCAACACTTGGCCAATTACCAGCACAGCACAGAGAGGCCTGATTGGATCTGCACACGGCCATTAGGGGGAGCTTTCCAGAGCCTTTTTGGAGGTTCACAAATTTCCAGGGCTGTCCGACGTTCTGAGAAGCAACGTTTCAGCTAATCGGTTAATTAAATACACTGAGTCCTTTATTATTTTGTTCAATATTTCCCCAAAAATTTAGATTAGATTTAGGCTTCAGTAAAAAGATATTATCGTTGGAAAATACAAGATTGCATATAAAATACAAGGAGTTTACTTAAGCATCAAACCATACTATGTAGATCGTTTGAAAGCTGAGAAAAGAGTTAAGGGTACGTTTTCTAACTATAACTATAACTACAGTGGATCAACTGGTAAAACTGGTGACTGTTCAAACAATAGAGGAAAAAAGCTTGTAGCATTAAGCATTATTTATCCTGTTATATGAACCAAGACTGAAACAGACACTAACAAATGAGACAAGATTAAGGTTTGTTTTTGTCAGCTCTATGAGAATAAATTGTGATAGAGTTGTTTAAGTTAATAACTAATAGGTATGTAAATTCATAACTAATTATTTTTTATTAACAGAAGAGAGCATGGCACTTGAAAAAGAGCATGGATGAGACATTGGTATAACAAAATCTCACTCCATACATAACATAATAAATAACTACACTGATCAAAAATACTGCTTAAATTTGAAACACAGGCAATAAGTGACAGTCAAACTCCACAAATAATATGAAAGAAAATCATTAATATGCAAAATATTTGTGCCATTCTAGTTGGAAAAAAATCTATGGGAAACAATGAAATCCCAAATGGGACTAATGAGTCTACAAAAACAAATGAAAAACAACATAACCACTCGGGATATTGATTACATGTGATTTTAAACATATAAACTCATCGTGGGGAATAATTCAGATGCTCAGAAATGCAGGTAAGTGAGAGATAACTTATTTTTAAAGCTTGTAAAAATGTTCTTTAATCTAACCAACAATTTATCTGATGTGTGTAGCATATTTGATTTCCACTTTACTAAATATCTTGTAACTTGTTTATCGTGTATCGTTCAAAGCAACAGTGACATAGATGCTTGTACCTGTGATTTCTCTCAGCTGCTGGAGGTGGCGACGCATGAAGCCAAGTGACAGTCGGAAAGGCCAGGGAGCATTGTTGTTGCTAGGAGATTAAGTTAGGAGCACTAGTGTCAATAGTGCCTAATGATGTTGAATGGGCCAATGTCGAAGGAGTAGTGCTTGGAGAGATTTCTCTTCCTATTCACTTTGCCACTGATCATTCTTACAGTAAAAGTGCTTTCAGTCAATTCAACAGTCAAATATTCTTAGTCAATTCAACAGTCAAATATTCTTAGTCAATTCAACAGAGTCAAATATTCTTAGTATAAGTAAGTGCTGTGATGATCTGTATGAAGTATTTGTGTAAATGTTCTGAGCCATATACATTTTGTAGTACAGTAAAGCATTGATTCACTTCCTGTTATTATAAAGACTGACAGATAAAAAGATGAAGATAGAAAGAACAATGTGTGACATGCAGCCAAAACACTGAGAAATAAAGGGTTAAAAATATTTAAAATATGAATCAAAAGGTGATATGTTGAGAAAAAAATAAAAATAAAAAAGAATCTCAAATGAATTTCAGGTGTACAAAAATGTACTTTAATACCCTCAATGTATTTTTTTTTTTCTTCTGGCTGCTAAACATACATTAGGAACCAAAAAAAAGTTCAGTTTGCATCAAGCATGTGGAAGATTTCACTTTTTAAGGTTTTTGAGTAGGTTAGGTTAGGTTGCTTTATTTGTACCCGTAGGTAAATTTGTTTTGCAGATTTGAGAGGCTGGTCCCACATTTCATTCATCCACATTCTGCACAATAAAATACCAATAAAAACACAAATACAAATAAAGTGTTGCAGTTCTCCAGTGCAGAATGGTTTTGTTCCATAAATAAAAGAATTCATCTGACTGAGCTAAAAATCACAATACATATGAACTATATCAAAAACATGATAAATAAATAAATTACAATTTATTCATAAATACAACAGCAGCTGGAATGAAACTCATTTTAAAGCGATTTGTTCTCGATTTTGGGAGTAAAAACCTCTGACCAGAGGGAAGTAGCTGAAACTCTGAATTTAGAGGATGTTGCACGTCATTAAGAATATTCTGGAACATCCTCTGTTACTGTCTTGAGTACAGGGAGTCCAGACTGGTCTGAGGATGGCCAATCACCTTACTCGCCCATTTAACCAACTGATTCAGGGAGTTCTTGTTTTTAGCAGAGATGCTCGCAAACCATGAGACCAGTGAAAAAGTTAAAACTGATTCCATAAACATTTTATAGAACAGCGTCATCATGGTTCTATCTACACGGCAGAAGGAAAATTTCCTCAGACAATGAAGGCGTTGGTGGCCTCTTTTACGCACAGCAGTACAATTATCATCAAAGCTCAATTTCGAATCAAGGAGTGTTCCAAGATACTTATAAGAGTCGGCACATTCAACTAACTGCCCCTTTATGTATGTTACATCATTCTGAGGAGCACTTTTCCGAAAGTCAATAAGCATATCCTTCGTTTTGGATACATTAAGGTGTAGATATGACTCTTCACACCATTTTACAAAGTCCTCAACAATTGGCCCATGTTGGTTTTCATTTTTCTGAAGCAAGCTCACAATAACAGAATCATCCACATACTTTATTATTGTTCTGTTCTCATAGGTGCTCTGACACTTGTTAGTGTACAGTATGAACAGCAGGGATGAGAGAACACATCCCTGTGGTGATCCTGTTGATGACACCATCTGGTCAGAAAGGACCCCATTGACCCTTACTCTTTGTGTATGTATGAAAAGCACTGACTTTAATTGCTGACTTTTGTTCATAAAGGGGTAAACTTATCTGAAAATACGAATGTACCAAATACATGTATCAGTTGATTGTCAGTGTCCTTTATTGTTAATCAATGTGTGACGCTTTTATTTTGAAAAGTGAACAGCAGGAAGTCTTTGCACCATTACTCTTTGCAGAAAGAATAATGGAGATCTTTAAATGAGCATAGAAAAAAAATCATATATTAAGGAAATCATTCTAAATGTATTTAAACCAGGCCTTCAACTAGAATAGTAGCAGCCGTAGGGGCTCAATCCGAAGAAATATCTGCGCAGGGTGGAGGTTGACTGTTTGATTATCATTACTTCCATAGTGCTGTTGGGCCATTCACAAACTTATAATAGATTTATAAATTGTTTATACCATACAATAAACTAGAATCCAATTATCCTGATTATAAAATGTCTTTATACAGTAAAATATTGTACTTGTAGATTAGACCTCTCCAAACATATTCTGAAGTGGATGGCATTCTTCGATTTGTTTATCCATTAAGATTTCAGTCTTGTGTCAGAACTTTGTGCAGTATTTACAATGAGAAAAGAATCCTACTTTTCAAACATAAATCACAAATCTAATTCAAGTGCACTACTCATCCTTCCAGAAATGTGCAGAGAAGGAGAAACTATTATTAGTCTGTCTACATCTCCAAAGTTGAAGCTGCTCCGTTCCACCTCGTGATGTCATGTAGTCATAGTTTTCAACTGAACAGCTCCTTTTACCTTTGTTTGTGTATGGAGTTTAAAAAACACAGTGGAGCACTTCCTATATTATCCCATGAATTCACAGTGTTTTCTGTTTGAGAGAAGAACCCAGCCTCAACATGCAGGGTTTGTGTGTTAAATATGTGTGAATGAAACAAAACACAACTCCAGGTATGATGAGAAAACACTATAACAGATCAAATCAGAAAATAAAATAATATGAGCATTTTAAACTCATTTCTCTTCCCATCACAACCAGCCACAGACCTCAACTGTCTTGCACAAGGACACAACAGAATGCACTGCATAGTTGCTGCTGTAGTAAATTTGTCAATGGCAAATTTACACCTCAAAAACATGTTTATATTTTCTTCTCCCGGCACAATGAATATAAATGAAGGGTTATATTGTATTCACATTAGGTTTGTGGGGCATTTTAATGAGAGTGACATATAAGAGTACTGCTGCCGTCGCCATCGCAGCCTCATCACACACTCATTTAGGATTAATTTAGCAGAGCAAATGTGTTTAAGCCTGAGACGAAGCGCGGTTTATACAATTTTAATCAAGAAAATAGAAAAGCATTGTTTCAAGAAAGAAATAACTCACTAATTGATGGAATCCATTTGTTTTCCACCACATAATAATGCAATATAGTGTAGCTATACTAAATACTTAATGTATGTGGATTACAAAACATGGGACAAACAATGTACATTATACATACCCTGCTGTGTGCGGTTAATAAGATACACAAATCACACTGTGCAAAGGTCTTTGAATGACCTAGAAACAATATACAAACACCTAAATGAAAGGTTTTTTTTTCTGAATTCAAACTATGATTTTCTTGCCTGGGATCCACAAAACACACTTCTTCAATACGTTATGATGATGTAAGAGTGGTCAGTGGTGAATCTCCCTGTTTTCAGACAGAGGTGACTGACATGTGGATTAGCCAGTAGGGGCAATGCTTGGTCCATTTTTGCTATTCATTTCTGGTGGAAGATCCGCCACCTCCATAAAAATGTTTCGTTGCCCAGAATGTTCAAAAGTATCTTAAAAATTATTTTTACTGTGAGCTGGTGCCTCCTCTCCACATAGTTGACCTGCAATCTGACCTGCTGACATCACCTTCTTGACAGATAGAGATAGACAAGTGTAATGCCATACTGTGAAACATTCCAGGTAAAGAAAAGGAAAAACTTTACAAACAAGCAGAACAATGACATCTAGTGCATCTTTAACAATTAGATCTGTATTTTGAAATCATTCTTACTAACTATATTAATGTCAAATAAAAACTTTTTGACATGTTTGTATATGAACCCTAACCCTATTTTGCAGACTCTGTTTCTGTAAACCACACGTTCGTGGGACAAATGAATCCTGCTCACTGATCAAAGTGTGGTGCCAATGCAGCCGCACCTCCACCAATGAAAAACAGGTTTATTCATCTGTGTCGATTGTCTGCACCAGGAAAGAGCTGAGTGGGCAGAAGACTCTGGAAAAGCCACCAGGCCACTTTAAGTAAAGAAGGCCTTCTGAATACAGATCACTTTGTCTGCACTGTGAAGTCCTCTGGTTAGGACAAAGCAGCGCAGGCAGGAAACAGTTTAACACAATAGTTAATGGTGCACAATGTCATTTTTCTGGTAGAGGGTTTGCTACGTGCTTGTCTTTTGATTTATTTTTGAGCAAGGGCCCCATTTACTCCAGAAATGAAACCCGGGTCCTTCTTGCTGTGAGGTGTCCATTTGCCACTGCTGATTTTGTATAATAGGTCTGCTTTAGAATACCTGTAGGCTATTTTATTAAAAAGTTTCTATTTCAGTGTCAAAGATGCATCAACATGGTCAACAAATGATCCAGGATTGTACAGAGGGGGCATCAATGCATTTTCTACACTCTTCAAAAAAATGTAAAATTTCCCAAATAAAATATTAAATTCAGACTCTTGAAATCATTCAAATCCAATAACAGTATGATTTTTGGAGTATATGCTGCAAATAAACCTCTTACTTAATCAAGTCTGAAAGCTGATCCAAATGAAACATCAGTACTTGGTTACGGCTCCTTTGTGCTCACAAGTGGTATGAGTTTTTACTGCACATTGCCAAGTGCATCGCCACGGTAACGGCAGCTGGCAGCGCTTCTATTCCTGGCGAGGCGGCAGATATCACCGGGAAACAGCGTACGGTCAACAGGGCACGTTCAGCCTGCATGAGTTAATTGGGTGTGAAAAGACGTGAATACGAAGCAGATCCCTGGTCGCAGCAGGAGAGAGGAGGGGAGCGGAGAAGGTGTGAGGCACCCCCTGGGCCCTGACAGGTGGGAGAAGCAACTACTGTCACCGAGACTGAGACAGACATATGGTTAAGCTAAATATGTTTTATTACTTTTTTCATCAGATAAACTTTGACAGGAAGTAAGCGAGCATTCTAATGTCATTATAAACTACTTAAAGGTCCACTGTGTAACTTTTTGGTTGAGGGATCATCACCTGCCTGTTTCTATGGAATTGTTCTGCTTCGAATGTTCCACAGTATGACATTAAACAGCTTACATATATTCAAATACAGTTGGTTTTATAACTCAAATATGCATAGAAAAACAGATACTGTGACTGAGCGTGAGCAGGGTTGCCGCTCCACAGATCTGATCTGCAACTTCTGTCTGGTTTGGTTTCCATGATGATTAAAAGGTTTAATAAATATGATCTCCACTGAGAAAAGCATTTGAGGGGCTCTCCACCAGAAAAGTTACACAATGCACCTTTAAATAAGTCTTAAAATACAGTGCAAAGAACCGTGTCGCCTCCAACTTCAACTGAAAAATATGAGAAAATTACTAAAAATAATAATTTACAAACAACTCCATAGCTTGGATAAGGGCTGGGAAAAATACCGAAGTAACAAAAGACCAAGAATCACATTTCAGAACATGTTTGTACTCATCTAAACTACAGTGTTAGCAGTTTTTATGCAGAATAAGACTGGATTCTTGTTGTTTTTGAGGAGGAAACTATGATGCTTCTTTGCATTCAAACTCTAATTTCAATTTGTGATTAATCTTTCATAACCACCCACTATCAGGTCCGCCAATAGAAATTTGAGGGCCCGGAGCAAGAAGCCTCACGTGGGCCCCCCTCTAATATAAATGAATAGGAAGAGTGTCCAATTTTGGGCCCCTAAAACCCTGGGGCATGGGACAACAGACCCCTTCGTCCCCATCCTGTCTACTGCCCTGCCGAGAATGAAACCGGGACTATACCAGGACTAAAACAAAGTAGAACAGGATCAAACCAAGACAAACTCCGACTAGAAAATGTTCAAACAGTCTATGGGAAAAATGATTTACTTCCAGAACTACAACTGCTCCCACTACTACTCCTACTGCTGCTGCTGTTACTACTACTATCCACAAACTTGTAAATGATCGTATGATCATATTTTGGATCTGTAAGTGCAGCCTGTTGCATATTATGTCTATATTTCTCTGCTGATGTGTACAGTGAGCTTTCAAGGTTTTCTGCGCATGCATCCATTACTGTGGATGACATTAATGACTGTTTTACACACAGCTTTTGTAAGAGACTGGAGATATTGTACTCATACTGTCAATTTCATGCACATTTTAGTCATTAGAACTGCCGCCATTTATCCACTGACACTTTCATAGTTTGTAAACCACTCACTGCTGTTTAATACAACCAGCTGTGGACCATGACATACTAGTAAACTAAATGACTCTGCTGATACGCTGCAGCTGATGTCATCAATATTCCCTGGGCGTGTGATGCTAGCTGTAGGCTCTGCTCTGTCTGAGGCTTTATTACACTGTGCTTTATTTTAACACAATCTGAACCATAAAGAACTGACGTAGCCGAACTAAAACAAAGCACAACGGGATCAAACCTAGTCCACATCTGAACCGAAGTGGAACCAACCCAGGATCATACCAGAACAACTGTGAATGTATTCCCTTATAATAAATTAAATTACAGAGATCTGTCACGTTGTTTTCACAGTATGGTTTTAAAAGGTTTAGATTGGCAAACAAAAACAAAAAGTCATATACCTTGCACTGATTCACTGATTCAGTCCTACAACTACAATTTTTGGAGACAGATATTTTTAGTATAGGCCATCAATCTTAATTTCGCTGACAAATTGGAAAAAAAACTTCTCAGGCGGGAGCCAAGTAGACAGACAGGGGTGAATCAGCTCTTCAGTGAGGTTTAATGAAGAAACATTTGACAATACGCTGCATATTATCCACTGCATTATGAGTCTACCAAAGGCCACTTCATTCAATTAGACAGTCTGGTGAAGGTTAACATCAGGACAGAACCCAAACATGACTAAACACATTACGAACACGGCAAGAAAATAATTAGAAAAAGTTCATTAGTTTCCATGGCAGCGCATCTAAATGCAGCTCAGAGTTATTAAAAACATTTATATCAGTATCTCTGCTCTCAACCCAGACAGACAGATCTGCATATGTATATAACATTTTTTCTGTTTCTAACATCTGCTTGACCCTGAGACAGTATTGTGGCAGCTCCCCGTTTTGTAGATGATGAAATTCATTTTTGAATTATGTAAGAATGGTTTTAGCAGTGGAACAACTTCTAATTTGCACTTACACCACTGAAAGTACAGCTGCCACATACTACTTGTGTGTGTGTGAGCACTGTTGTTGTGTCCTTGTGCAAAACATTTAGCCTCCCCTCACTCCCAGTGACTGCGTAGGCTGGTTTATAAATGTGTGTGTGAATGGTTTCCTTGATGTAAAGCACTTTGCTTTGAAGGTGGAAAAGTTTTTGTTTTTTTGTTTTTGTTTTTTTTTTCACTTTAAACTCTTATTAGAAAATTTCCAAAAACTCTATGGGAAAATGAATTTACTTCCAGAACTACAACTACTCCTGCTACTGAAGCGGTAAGATTTTAGCTATAAAAGGTTGAATGAGGGACTTCTTTGGCTAATTATTGGTTAATTCTGTTATTTATTTCTTGCAGCTCGTGGTTTTTAATCAGATTGTCTATTTAAAATGTGTCAGTGGCATAAAACAGTTTCAGTATTATCGTTTATCACTGTACATCTGTATAGCAATATCTTGTGCTTCAGAATTTGTTATCGTGACAGGCCTAGCTGTTACTACTACTATCCACAAACATGAACATGATCATTTGCCATAATAAATCATATTTTGGATCTGTAAGTGTAGCGTGTTGGATATTACTTCTATATTTCTCTGCTGATGTGTACAGTGAGCTTTCAAGGTTTTCTTCGCATGCATTCATTACTGTGGATGACATTAATGACTGTTTTACACACAGCCTTTGTAAGGGACTGGAGATATTGTACTCATACTGTCAATTTCATGCACGTTTTAGTCATTAGAACTGCCGCCATTTATCCACTGACACTTTCATATTTTGTAAACCACTCACTGCTGTTTAATACAACCAGCTGCGGACTTGGACATGAACGCCGGAACAATGTTCTTGTTGGAAGACTCTTTAAAATAACAAAAAACAGCCATTGACAATTTCTCAGTTGCTATTTTGCAGTTGATGTCATCAAACTTTAGGCTTTGCTCTGTCTGAAGCTCTGTTAGACTTTAATCTGAGCTTTATTTTAGCTGGAGCTGTAATGGGTGAGATGATTTGTGCTGTTAAACAAGTCTCTTACACATAAAATTAAAGAAAGCAAACTGTTTTTTCCGTTACTCATGCTTACAGTTTGTCAAAAATCAAACACCTAAACAGGACCATGAATGCTCCAATTGAGTACAGGCTCCAGAAAATGTGGTGTTTAAAACCATTTAGTTTTTTTCTTGAGTTTTCAGACAATCTTTTGACAGTATTTGCACATATGTACATTGTCCATCCATCCATCCATCCATCTTCTCCCGCTTAATCCGGCTGGGTCGCGGGGGCAGCGTGCTGCCCAATACTCATAGCACCTGACCCCCCCTATGAACCCCTCTGCAGGTGGTGAGCCCACAGGAGGATGTGCACATTGTGTCACCATGGAAACTCCTAAACCTTCCACCATTAGAGATACATGTAGAACACCCCAAAATGACATAAATGTGAAGTATATATTGTATATAAGCGAAGTATATATTACATTTCTTCCGTTTGCTCTTCTTCTTTAGGTCAAAACACAAAAAATTCAGTATTGCAAAAAAGCAGCAAGCCCTTTGTAACAAACCACATTACTACATAGGCAAGATGGGTGAAGTGTCTTGCTAAAAGCCACACATGCAAAAAAAAAATAAATAAGAAACACACTTGTAGATACAAAGAATGTTTCTCCAGTAAGTATGAACAGCTTGGTTAAAAGAAGGCAAAAACTGTAAACGTCTTTGCAGATTTCCAAGGACAGTTTTAAGCACCAAATAAAACCCACATATATGCTTGCCTGCACCGGTTTAAACATCTCTCATGGACATCCCAGTGTTAGCTCTCCTCAGAGGGAACAGTGGAGTCAGAGGAGAGTGACCTGCCCCCCTCCCGCTGGGACAGATGTGCATGAGAGAGGTCGACAGCACCAGAGGAGGCGGGCATTTGGTCAAAACTACAGCCCTGTTTGCAGATACATTCACATTCACAAGACACGATTTGTATTCCCTCAATTGAAATAGGATGAAAATGTAAAACACTAGGCATCAGAGGCTCAAACGGCTCGCAATAAAGAAGCACGCAGATATAGTTATTTACCGCTTGTCCTGTATACTATTATCATACACTGAATACTAATGTTATCTACGGATTTATGCTTCATGTGGTTGAGTAAATACACAAAGAGTCGCATTAAAGGCACTGGACCCGATTTTTATTGTTTAGTGTGTTTTACCTGTGAATATGGCTGAAAGATTTTTATTCCAGACTCCTCTTTCTACTCTTTTAATGTTGATTTTAAGATGATTATTTATGTTTTGATCTGTTTGTACTGTGATTTTAATGTCTTTCTTATTCTGTAAAGCACTGAATTTTTTTGTGTACAAACTGTTATACAAACTTGTCTTGCCATTTAAAACAGTTCA
Organism: Odontamblyopus lacepedii; assembly: GCA_034769755.1. Classification (NCBI taxonomy): domain Eukaryota; kingdom Metazoa; phylum Chordata; class Actinopteri; order Gobiiformes; family Gobiidae; genus Odontamblyopus; species Odontamblyopus lacepedii. The sequence continues at coordinate 27,054,565 of CM068350.1, forward strand.
AAGTTGTTCCTAATCCATATAACTTCCTAATAATTCACCACAATAAGTTTATAAGTACTTTTCACAACTTTCAGAGGATTTTGCCTTCATTGTAATGCTGTAAACACTAATAATACTAGCATGCCAACAATGTATTTCCTGGTTCACAGAGAATACAGGTCATATTTTTACTGTAAGAGCTGCTTTTACAATATATCTGTACTGGGGGGGAAAAATACTTGATTACATGAACAGTAAATTTAGAGTGAAAATCTGTGGAAAGAAGTATCAGCAAAATCTCAATTTGGGAAAAGTCGGGCCTCAGGAGCGAGAGGGCAAAGGCTCTAAATTCCAGTCACAGTGTGTGGCTAGTTGTGCAGAAAATCCCCCATGGAAAATTCAAAATTCACAATAGTGTATAATCTTTTAGTTTAGTTTAGTTTAGTTTAGTCTCTTTACAGAGGAACTATGGCAAGAAAAAACAGTTGCACCAGAAAGACAAAACAACCACAGGCAAAACTATGAACTAAAGACAGTAATGATGATTTAGTGTGCTACAAGAGAAGGGACTAACTCATGATGTTATTATTCTTATGGTTATCTGACAAGACCAAGATTAATATGTAAAAAATTATGTTAAAGGCCCTGTGCCCAATTTCATCCCACATATTTGAGTAAAACAGAACAGATATCTTGTATAAGTAACTCTTGAGGTCAAAATAAGTTCACTGCATGTCGTCTGCATCTAATTAGAAGGCATTTTATTGTCCAGTAATCAGAAGTGCGTGTTAACATGATAGTTGTTGTTGGCGTTACCATCACTGAAAAACTGTGCTGTTCCCCCAGTTGTGAAAAGAGCTAACCGTAAAATACCAAATAATAGCCCAGGCGTTTATTTGTTTCAATCACTGAACAGACCCGTCATTTATTTGAGACCAGGTGGAAATTTGGGACCAGTGATGAATTCCTTTGTCACAAAAATCTTGTTCAGCAAAACTTGGAAAATATGGTCCTCAAATTCTTTTAACCAGTATGGCCTACTGGTATGTTCCCTCTAAGCTGTGTGCCTTGGACCCACCGTGCACACCTCTCGGACCCGCCACACAGGACTCTGGGACCTGCTGCTCACACCTCTGGGACCCACTGCTCATGCCTCGTGGAAAAGTAAATACATAAGACACGGCGTATATTTGGAACAGGCGGATATTTATCAAAATATACACCTGCACCGGCCATTTAAAGGGGATGCGGCGGTTAATTTGAACCTGGCTCTTATTTTACGGTATAAACTCATGATAATGAATAATTTAGGATGCTCAGAAGGCATAAGGTAAGTGGGGACTAATTTTGGAAACTTTCTAACAGTTTAATGGTCCTATATTACACAAAACTGACTCTTGTGAGCTTTAGACCATGTTATAATGGTGTTACCTCCTCAATAACATACCTTGAGTTGCATTTTGTTTCATTCACTCATGTTTGAGTAATCCTTTATTATTAGTCTGTCTACATCTCCAAAGCTCAAAATGCTCTGTTCCAGTTTTTAAGTTAACAGCTACCTTTAACCCTTTCTTTGGGAAAGATTGGAAATCCCAAAAATTATCCAAATGATTCTGGTGAAGATGCATGGAGTTTTAAAACAGTGAAAACAGTGTTTTTTAAGACAGTAAAACCAGGTATAGTGCCTTTAAGAATGAATAAAAAGCACTATATATGTTTCTTTAAGTGAAGGCACATGAAAAGCCTATTATTCTTTTTCAGCATGAAATAACAGCGTGTCTTTAGTTTTACATACTTTCTGATTGGGTTTTTATCTTAAAGTTCTGCTAGAATAAAAAGGTGCAGAGGACAATGAGTGCCAATTTAACACATATCTGAACAGCGGAAACTACATCAAAAGTAAGAAATGTACTTCCTCATAGTGTTTGAGCCTGTGTAATGGTGTGTCCACTGCTTACATAGATCTTTCATTTCATCCCATCGGCCCTTCCTTATCTCATTAAAATAAAAGACTTTGCATTGGCTCATTGGCATTTATCAGCTTTGCTCTGACTCAGCTGAATTCTCATCTATTCTCGCCCTTCGTCGCTTTGTCTGGACGTATTAGAATAATGTACTTTCACTTCTGGCTCTGCCTCCAATCAATCCCATGTCATAGTGCTCCTCGCTCTCATTTGTACAACTTGCTTTGAACACACTCACTTAACAGCATAGGAATGGTAATGTGGAAAGTGCGAAGGACAACTTTCTGATTGGTCCTGTCCAATGAAGCCATCTTCATTTATAAGTTAGCTGGTTCATCTCCAAAGTTGGACATGATTATACATCAGTGGTTCTCAAACTGTGGTTTATATCCTACAGATGTTTGCTGGTGGTTTAGGCATGAACCTTTTTCAGTTCAAAGTTGATGTTGGGTACATCACTGTTTTTTGGAAGACCTCACACTTGGGTTTAGGTTATGGAAGCACCAATCCAGTTTTGTCAGCTCTGATACTGATAAATACTCTCACTTTAAGTACCTGCCGATACCCAACATTAACTGATACCAAAGTAGGGAGAGAAAATGGCATTTATTTCCTCACACAGTTAACTTACTAGACAAGAGATCCAATTGTGTTATGCAACTGTTATTTATCCTTCAAATATCTACCGAACAGCTTTGTATGAATAAAAGTTTGAACATTATGTGTTGTTCTAGAGCAAAATCACCCGGTAAATAGTCTTTTTATATCCAATTAAAGGCCCAACCAGGATATCTGCTGAACAGATATGGAACAGATACCCAATCCAACACATTTTTCAGTACCGCAGCAATATTTCATACTAGTATCAGTATTGATACATCCAAGAGTCTATCTCCAGGTTAGTTAAGCCTGTTTAGCTTTGTTCTACCTTGATAGTGGTTAGTGCCAAACTTCTTTGTGACAGCTATTCCTCGCTCATTCAGTTTGTCTCTCTCCATTTTACCCTCATATTTCATACTGCTTTCTGTGCTATATAAAAAATGGGGCTGCAAAAATATGAGTTAAAGTCTGTGCAACATTAGGCTACCAAACATCCATAAACAGGTGTATTAGAAAGCCATTTTTCCAGTCAGTAAGACAAAGTATCCTCGTTTTCTGTTGTAGATAATAGGTTAAAGAGAATACAGTGACAGTTTACATGCAAATTGAAAACTAAATATATGCCTAAAGGTGAATGCAAAGTTCCCGCTCCCTCTCCAAATCCTGTGCTCTGGCTGCCAACAATCCCATACTCAACATGGTGCACGGCATCCATTTCTATCCTAGGCTTCTCATTTCAAATACTATCAGTATGGAAATCACACAGCTGTACTTCCTGTTTGGTGGCTCTAGTTACACAAACGCCTCTTATTGATAATCCTCCCCGCTGCCTTTAACTGCATGTGACATATTGAATGCCTCACATGTTGCCAGTTTCACCCCAGTGACAATTTAAAGTGTTGACAGGCAGACACAATCCAGAAGCAGATCCCTGGTATCCGATGGTGCACTGAGCCCTCCCTGGAGAATCCAAATCAATAAAGCAATGGGAGATGACTTTTTTTAGCTCACTGGCCAATCAAAGGCGAGAGGAGGGAGAGGTTGGAGTGGGGTTACAGACCGGGGTCCTGGCTATGCTCCGCTGGAGACCTCCATTGGAAAAGCAAGAGCCTTACGGGAATATTGGATAGCACTAACCCTGGAGACTGGAAAACTGTGATCCACTTAGGTCTGAAACTAACCTATCCACCAAAAAGCTCCTTTAATCATTACCTTGACCTTGTCTGGGCAGGGAGAAGAAAAATTTGTCACCAGGATTGGCCCTTAAAAAAATGGTTTACTCAATAGTACTGGTAGCTGGGACAGTAGTGGGAAAGCCTTTTCTGCATCAGTATTTCTGCCTTGACTTGGAGGTTATACTTTTATTGACAGCATATGTAGCCAGATAACTTAAGAACGAGAAAGACAACAAATACGTTTTGGTCTTTATATTCTGGAAATTTGGACCAACCACGGTTATTACTGTTTCACATTTTTTCAATCTCTTCACACTTGATCTTCTCAAACTCTTATGTTGTTTAGGTAGTCTGCAACATTGATGAGCAAGTCACATGGAGCTGAGTGCACTGTCGCCGGTCTTTCCTGTGTACCGGTGTTTTCCGGAGATTTTAACTCAGACTGGATTTATGAACAAACTTTAGAACAAAGCATGATTCAGTGCACTCTGACCAAAATTGTCCCAACTCATGGAAACGTACTGTCAGAATGAACTAATTTATGGAAAATGTATAAACAAACAGTATCCTTTTGATATATGTGAATTATGCCTCTGTCCATCAACAACAAACCAATGTGCCTTTTATATTAGCTGGTCTTGGGCCAACTCCCAGGTGCCGCTGTTGGTTCTTTTCTTCTATTAGGTGTTATGTTAATGTAAATGCTAATATTAATTATTGGTTCAGCCAGTAGTTACTGTTAGACATTGAGGTAGAAGCCGCTCGATCGCCACCTTTGATTGTAGCACTACATCAGGACAAATGGCACGGATAAGCACTTTGTGTTGCATTTATTGTATGAAAAGCCCTCTATAAATAAAGTTTGATGGATTGATTGATTGATTGATTGGATAATTCAATCCCATTATCCACATGTTGATGAAATGGTTAATGCTAACTGCTAACTGTAGGCTCTGCCCTGTCTGAAGCTCTGTTACTCAAATTAGACTTTGATCTGGGTTTTGTTTTAGCCCAATCTGACCACAAAGAGCTGACTTAGATAGAACTACGACAGATGATCTAATTTGTGCTGTTAAACAAGTCCGTCTCACACAAAATTACAGTCAGAAGCTAGCTAAAAGTTTTTCAGTTAGTCACTCACACCTTTTTGTTGAAAATCAAACCATGAATGCTCATCTTGATCACAGACTCCTGAAAATGTGTTATATAAGTATTCTGTTTGAGAGAAAAATTCAGCCTAAATATGCAGAGTTTGGGTGTTAAACATGCGTGTGAAACAAAGCAGAACTGTGGGTATATTTTTGATAAGGAAACATTATAACGTGGATCAGAAAACAGTGTAATATGAACCTTTTAATCTCTACATTAAGGAAGTCACAGGTCAACTGGAACACAGAGGACAGACTGAGCATAAACAAGATATTCAGGCTGCTTTGGGGATAATTGTGTATTGATTGTAAATAATGGAGCAGCTTTGTAGTAGATTATAATAATGTAATGCTGCCTTTTCTGCTCTGAATGAATAGGTCTCACAGGACTAAGGTTGGCGAAGCACAAAATGACCCACAATATTGAAATTAATAGCTCAACCACCCTTTAAATATCAGTGTGATACAACAATGTGTTACATCATTAACTAGACTGGGTTAAAAGACACACAAACTCACCCATCTCAGAGCAAAGACATTGTAAATGCAAATATATGTATGCATTTGTACATGAAACCAGCTCAAAATTCAAGGCTTACATTTTAGTTATCACAAGGATATGTAAACTTAAATAACGCGGTTAAAGTAGCAGTTAGTAGCGGTAGAGATTTTTTACCGGCTTTAGTGGCAGATGTGGTTGAAGTAGAGTAATATTCCTCAAGTAGTAGTAGTAGTAGCAGAAATAGTGGTCCTTTAAATTAAATAAATAAATACATGTTTAGGGAAACCTCTACTCAAGTAAGAGTAATTGTAAGAGTGATTTTAAGAGCAACTGTCAGGACATATTATCTGATTTGTAATTTTAAGTTAAAAGTGCATTGTGTAACTTTTCTGGGGGAGGGTCCATTAAATTCTTTTCTTCATGGAGATGTTATTGCTTTGTCTGGAAGTTGGATGTTATTGCTTTTTATCATCATGGAGACCAAACCAGGCCAAGTTACCACTCAAAATAATAACTGAATGCTAGAAATATGGAATTTTCAAAGGACAACAGAAGTTAAAACTAAATCATATCTGAAGTTGTGTCGCAATAAACACAAAAGTTCAATTCATTTAATACCGTCAACATCAAGCTTTTGTCACTTAAAAATAAAATAACCAAATCTTTACTCAAGAGTGCTGCTCAGTAAACAAAAGGCTACTCAAAGAGGAATAAAAAAGTGTCAAAACTACTCTAACAGGAGTCTTCATGTGAAACTAGCACAAATCTTTCTTTTATGTGTATGTTACTGAAGATTCGCAAACACAATTTTATCATCCGACCACTTCAATGAAAATGCCACGCAATGCAGAATTCTTTGAGAACTTAAGCGAAGAAACTGCCAAAGAAAACAGTGCGTCCAAGTGCTCTGGAGGTCTACAGAAAGCTCTCAAGGGATAGTTGGATGACACTCCTCACTATACACTTTCCATCAGCTAGCCCCCACCCCTCCCCGGCACTTTCATATACATAGCCTATTGAAACCGCCGTTCTTTCACTCTTGAAACCCCCTTTGCGGAATATCATCTGTATTTTTCATGTGCTGCTTCAGTGATATAAATTGCTGCTGCATCAGTCCCCATCATGGCCGCCGTGGAGAGAGACGGAGGGGAAGGGAGAGAGAAAGAACAGGAACGTGCGTTTGTCAGTGATATTTATGCACCAGCAGAGAGAGCGGCTGTAATTTCTTGTTCACGTTTGCTGCACGCATCTATCTGCAAGAGTGCTCACATGTTTCAACGGCCTGCGCGAAGTCAGGCCCCCCAAACGCAAACCTACACAAAAACTATGTCAGTCATTTGTGCTTCGTTTGTGCTGCAAAAGTTTTGTTTGTGCTGCTTTAGTTTTTGAGAAATTAACAATTCTTTTAAAGGTCAAATTAGGGTCCAGCCAGCCCCCCAGGACGCTTAAAAATGCTCTAACATAGTGTCAATCATTTGTGCTTCGTTTGTACTGTTTTGTGCTGCAACAAGTTTAATTTGTGCTATTATGGTTTTTAAAATATTAGCAGTTTTATTTTCGGACGATGGCAGAAAATTATAGAAAATTTTGTATTTTGTTTGTGCTGTTTTGTGCTGTGACAATTTTCATTTGTGCGAGTATATTTCTAAAAATATTAATGATTATTTCTGCAGTAATTATATGATGTATTTTTAGCTCAGCTGATGGCGGCAGCTTCAGCAAAACTCAGCAAAAAAGAGAAACAATCTGAGGCTGCAGAAAAGTTTGTATCAGTCTTTTGTAATTTGCTTTTGATTCAAATTTATTTAATATTACAGACTTTTCCACAGCCTGAGATTGTTTATCGCCACTAGTTTTGCGGAGTTTGCCGCTGTCTGCTCACCGGAAATGACATTATATACTGTAATTTCTACAAAAATCATGAATAATTTTAGAAATACACAAATGAAAATGGTCACAGCACAAAACAACACAAAAGAAATACAAATGTTTTCTATTCTGTCATGTGGTGATACAGAAAATGATCCACTGTGTTTTTCTTCTGCACTTAATATGCCTTAAATAGAATCATCTGGATGATTTTCTGAATTGCCAACCCACTGAACTTAAGGTAAAAAGTAACCGTTTAACTTGAAAACTACCACTACATAAAATCACAAGGTGAAACAGAGTATTTTGAGCTTTGGAGATGTAGACAAAGTAATAATAAAGGATTACTCAAACATGTGTGAATGAAATGAAACCAGGTTCAGGTTTGTTTGAGGTGGTAACAGCATTATAACATGGCTTAAAGCTCACGAGTCAGATCAGTGTAATATAGGACCTTCGAGAAAGCCTTTAACAGAAGTACAGGAGAAAGGATGTGGCTTTAAGCCCATAAAAAGTATGATGATTCTCAAACTAACTTACTTGTGGTAACTCTAAAGGCAGTCTTCACTTAATCCCACTGCTGTCCTCCTTTGGCTTAGTAAAAGAGTTAAGTCCATACTAGTGTTGTCACAATATTAACATTTCAAACTTGAATTCATCATTTGATCACTTGGCTTGATTTGGAGTACTGTTTTAATAATAATAATAATAAAAAGATAACAGGCCAAGTAACAGGTCAGTTCTATGGAGAGTTGAGTACAGATGAAATGTGTGTTTTAAAGGTCATTTTAGCCAGAAATGCCTGTAACTGTAACAGATAAATTTGATGCTATACAGTGAAACATTCCAGGCCAAGTAACAACATCTCTCTGGAGACAAGCAGGCAGCAAACCCTGCACCAGAAAAGTTACATAGAGCAGCATTATCTGTGTTATATCATTTATATAAAATTTTGAAGAAAACAAGGTTGAAGCGCACGCTGTTATACAGTCAGTAATTTTCATAAGCAGTGTCTCAAGTAACAAGAGAAAGGGCACTAAACCAACATCTTTGTTGGTCTATACAATATTAGTTAAATAACAACATTTGATATATTTCATAGGAAATGCATAGACCTCCCCTTACTAATGCAATGTCCATCATTACTCCAGCTCAGAATCAAACAGGAAGCCCCTGGTGTACATCTCTCACCCACTAACATGCAAACACACAAACAGGAGGAGGACGGGGAGGAAGAGGAGGAAGAGGAGGAAGAGGAAGAGGAGGGAGCAGAGTTGTGGAGGAGGCCATGCTCATATTCTTCAAGTCGACTGTGGGCGAGTGTAATTGAAAGTACAGGGAGATGAACTGGATGCCCAGTAGATCACCTGCCCACACAAGCCAAGAGTCAAATACGATGGTGTGTGTTCCCAGGCTACTCTGCTCCTTCCTCTGACTCACACAACTGTACCACTCTTTACCAGTTTGATGCTTTATTCTCATTGATTGATTCAGCTTCAGCTTCACTCTTAACTCATCCTGACAGAACAATAGGACAATGATTTTGACTGGAGTTACTATCTGACAAACCAGTTATACCAGTGTTCATTTCTTTTGTTTTTTTACTTTATTGTGTCAAAGTTTCTCACACACACACACACACACACACACACACATTACAGTAGACACAATATTTATGTTTCAATTTTTTCTCTTTTTTCCCCACCCGCGTGTTCACACCTAAACAAAAAAAAGTATATTGATAAATATAAGTTAACATAATAATAATAATAATAATAATAATAATAATAATAATAATAATAATAATAATAATAACAATAATAACAATAATGACAATGATAATAATCATAATCATAATCATAATCATACATTAAAATGAATGAAAAAAATACAAAAAAAAGTGTGCAGTGTCCAGTGTTCATTTTTATGTGAATTATTATATCAGGAGCTTGTCAGGACTTAAAAAGTAACTAACTGCACTTCTTGAAGGAGGTAGTTAAGATTTGTTGAGAAAGATACATAAATAACTCAATCGGCAAAAAGAAAAGAAAGTATACATTTCTTTACATTTTGAACATTACAAGGAATTTCAGAGTTAAGTGTTACCCCTAGTGCAGTGGTTCTCAAACTTTTCCAACTAAGTGCCACCAGATCTAAACCAGGATTATTCCAGGTCAAAACGTGAGCTTAAAATACTATACACTCTATATATAGTAGTTCTAAATGAGGTCTAAACCAAAGGATGACAGAAATCTAGACTAAATTGAGGTAAAGTGTGGACTACATTGATAAATCCAGTCAAATAAAACATCCATTCTAAATCATGTTATCTAAGAAAATGATACTAAATAAAGCCAGAGGTAGTGCTTACGTAAATGTGAAGTTGCAATCAGTGAGTTACTTATCTCCGTGTCAATCTGAAGCTAAGTTTGTCATTGAGCTAAACATGAAAAGTAATGTTTCTATGACAACGACAATATCTGCGATTGGTGAGAGCTCGGAGAGACTGTGGGCAGCAGCAAACTCATAAATAAAACAAGTATTTGATATCACATGGACTAATGGCTGGTGCACAACAGACAGAGTGCAGTTGTTTCACGAGGTAATAGCTCACGTCAGCCGTTACTAATGGGCCTGTAGCATTAACTTTTAATGCTATATTTGTATGTATGGGACTTTTAGAGGAGCTGGTTTAGTACAGAGAATATTTATTGTACTGGTTTAAAATGTTCTGTTACATTTTATGCATAGGCCTAAATGAACAGACAACTGCTATACATTGTATGCATTTAAAGTTAGGCTAAATATTAAATCACCTTTATTTTTTTTTACTGTGTATGGGGTTTTAAAGCACCAATATTACATATTATCTTATCTGGTATAATGTTGTTTCCTCATCAGTAACATACCTGGAGTTGTGTTGTTTTTCATTCACGCATGTTTAACACATAAACCTGCATATTTATGTTGAGTTCTTCTCTCATGCTGAAAACACTCATTTAGTACAGGAAGTGCTCCATTGTGTTCACTCCATATGCCTTCGCTAGAATCATTTGAAATTACCCTGAAATTACCAATCTTGACAGAACTAAAGGTGAAAAAAAATACCACTTCATGACATCACAAGGTGGAACAGAAGTTGAGCTTTGGAGTTGTAAACAGACAAATAATAAATGATTATACAAACGTGAATGAAACATGGCTTAAAGCTCCCAAGAGACAATTTTGCGTAATATAGGACCTTTAGTAACCATTTGGTCATCTTTCTTGAAATTTCAGTGCAAACACGGTAAATTTGAATCTACGGTTAGTCTAAAAGAGTCAAAAACTGAGCGTGTGCTGCGTCCAGTGGTCACTATATTTCAAAAGGGATGTGACATCAGGCACCTCTGCCCTGTGGGTGGAGTTTAGGGGTTTAGTCCCACTTTAATTCAACTCTTAAACTAAATTACATGTTTATATTGATATCTAAATATCTTCTTTTTTTTTTTTCAATTAAGAAAAAGCAGTAAATGTCATTGTTGATGTTTAAGAATCACACAAAATGAACCACAAAAGTGCAGTGACCACCCGCTCCAGTTCCAGAAGTAGATTTTCCATTAATTTTCCCCACAGACTTTAAAGAGTTCAAAGACATTGCTGTGGCTAATCGGCTACATGCTAACAAACATCCATAACGCAGTTGAGTGCAGAAAGTACATTTAACATGACAGTCAGCAGATCCAATGCTTTAAGAACTTGGTGGTTTATAAAGTTTTCACAAATAAAATTATAGTTCTTATTCTCATTAGTTACCATGTAGCTTATTAGGTCTGAGCAAGTTTGCAAACTTTTTATATTCACATTTTTAAGTCTATGAGAAAAGTGAATGAGAAATTTATTTCTGGAACAAGTGAGTGGGCGGTCACTGTTGAGCTCCATAAATATCACCTTATAACTCGTGGAATATTATACTGCGGGTTTATTTCATTTCAAACTTTGCATGCTCACTACTGTATGTTTAAATCACATTTTCAGCTCTTCTCTGTCCAGCACACACCATGCAGCTCTGGTCTTGTGGTTGGACCCCCTCACAGGCCGCCCCTCCTCCTCTCCTCTGCCTCCACCCCCCAGAATCAGGAGAAAGGGCTGACTCACTGCTGCTTCATTTCTCCTCTGACTTATGAGTCTGTTTACACACACACACTGATTGATATTAACCCTCTTTGTTTAAATCTCCACCAGCCCAGCGCACAGCAGTGGCCCAGACCACTTCACCAGGAGAGGGGAGAGGGGCAGACTGACCAAAAGCTCACAGTGCCCTCTACAGATGAGCAATGATATGATATAACTATTGTTTTTTTAATTAATAACATTTTAAATTAGTATAAATTAGGGCTGTCAAATGATTCATTTTTAAAATCTCGATTAAGATCAGAAATTCCATAGTTAATTGCAATTAATCACACATTGAATTGCATGTTTAAAATTGTGTTATTTTGCATTTCAAGACCGTTTTAAAGCCATAATGTAAATTCGTACCCATTTAGCAATCGCTGTAGTTATTTTCTTTGCCATGTGATTATCCACAGGCCTGTGGCAACTCTGCCAAATGGTAGTTTGTTGGATCTGAGGTTCGCTTGGCTGGGACGCTCTGGTTGCTGCACCTGGGTGTTTATCTTGGAGGTAGTAACTTAGACTAGACGTACTTCGGTGGTACTGAAACTCTGCTTGACACAGGCTGCATTTAACTCTTGACTTGTAAATTGTAGCATCTGGAAGTTTTTTAAAGTCAAATAAACCGTTCAAAAGTCCAGAAGTGTCTGTTTCTCCATCACGGCGGTAAGTTTACTGAGGCATGGTGCTCTGAAGTTCAAAAGCGAAACAGCGAGAGGAGCTGCCTACGGATGTGTAGAAGAAACCAAAAGTCGGTGAACTCTAACTGTGAGTAAAAAAAAAAAAAATTCATTGCGTTTTTAAAAGGGACAAAAGGCTGGCGAACTCTAATCGTTATGGATTGCATTAATCTAGTCACGATTAACGCGTTAACGCTGACAGCCCTAGTATAAATACTGAGTTTGGTTTAACTTCAGTTTACTCCAAAAAATGTTACATAAAATTATATTGGGAAATGGACAGTTTATGGACAGTCAGATATTTCAGCCATATATGCATTAACTATATACAGTTTTTCACATTCCACTTGTTGCAGAAACATACTATTAGAATAAAGATAACATAAAAGATGCACAATATATAATAATAATAATAATAATAATAATAATAATAATAATAATAATAATAATAATAATAATAATAATAATAATCCATAGTGCTCATAATCTAGCATTGACGTAAATAAATTAAGGTTGGTGGGCAAAAGATTTTAACTATTTAAAAATATAACTGGCCAATTCTGGAGCAAACACAACATCCGCACACATTTCTAACATTTTTGGCCATTTCTTATTAAAGGGGCATTGTGTTACTTTTCTGGTGGAGGGTCCATCAAATTCTTTTCTGTGTTGTTATTGCTTTGTCTGAGTATTAAACCTTTCTATTGTCACAGAGACCAAACCAGACCAAGTTACAGTTCAGATCCATGGAGAAAGAAACAGAATGACACTTTTTCTGGGCATCATTTTTGAGCTATAAAACCACTTGTAATTGAATAAATGTAAGGTAGAGCTTTTTAATGTCATACTGTGGAACATTCCAGGCAGAGCAATAACATATCCATAGAAACCCCCAAACAAAAAATTAAATAGTGCACCTTTAAGCCTATGATCCCACACAAAATAAATTACCTGTCACTATTCCTCTTGTAAAACACAGCACCCTGAATAGGACCCATGTCATGTTTCATTAGTTTCATCAGTTTAAACAGGCATCTGGGGACTCGTTTCTGTCAACACTGTAGGGGGGAATTTGCGGACCTTTGAGCCTTGATCTGCGGGTCATGGTGGGGTCACTCAGGAAGGGGTGGAGCCTGGAGCTATAAACAGTGTTGGTGATTAAGAAGATCAGCAAAAGTCAATGAGAAGCTTGAGAAAGTGATAAACACTGCATATTTAAAGGGCCCATATGTACACTCCTTTCTGTTTCCTCATCAAAAACATCCAGGACCATCCAACAGGAGTTGCATTTTGTTTCATTCACACATGTTTAACACACTATTAATATAATCAAGAAACAAATACAACTCCAGGTATGTTTTTGAGCAGGTAAATGCATTCTAACATGGCTAAAAGCTCACATGGGTTAGTTTTGCATACTATAAGACCTATATTTATTTTTTGATTGAAATTGCACTTTGAAATCATTTGAAAAAGCGCGATATATCTTGAATACATGCTTGGTAAGGCAGTAGATACTCAGTAACGTTTTGTTGGATGGTGTTTTATTGTAACAGTGGCAGAAGGGTGTTAGCAGAGAAGCAGGGATTAGCTGTTCCATTTTAGCTTTGCACATTTGCACATTGTCTCTCACATTTTCCCAGAACAATGGCACTCTAATCAGTCAATACAATTTGAAATTACACAAATGACATGGGACAAACACTTTCAGATTCAACTTATTAATAAAAATAAAAAGTAAACTTTGGTTTGAAGAAGCTAAAAGAAAAACACAATTATGCAAAACATCTATGCACTAGTATTTCTGTTTTTCAGATATACCTTCAAGACACAAGAAAAAATGGATGAGTAATTTGATTTACTATTTGACAATATCAGGACAAAAGAAGCTTAAGTCAATTCACTTCTGTCATTATAACACCAAATAAAAACAATATTTAGCATCTGTTTGGTTCAGATAGTATACATTTGCCCACTAACTGGTTTTGATTCTTGCTATTTGCATAAGGGATGGGCATAAGATTTAATTTTCTTAAATGTCAGGAGAATTAGCAATCGATTAATCATTAATGTTTTTATATTACAATTATCATCATTATTAGTACTATTACTAATATGCATAAATAAATTTAACTTTACAACATATAAACCATAATCACTATAAAGCCACAACAGCCCGTTTGAGATTATAATGTGTTTAATGCAGCTTTGCACCCATTTGTTTACGTTTTACAGAAACTAAACTTAAAACCACATGGCTCATTTGCATAAACCATTAGCACTGAAAAAGCAGCTCCTGATGCTGTGAGCTTCTGTCGGACTAAAAGACACAACTCAGTGGATTATATGTGTGTTCTTTCTGTGACAGAGGGATGTTCTGCTGATGGTGAGTCTGTTCTGTGCATATATCACATTGGAGATGGTTCATGGTTTCAGATATGTGTGCAGGTTTAAAGCAGTTCTTTATTTAACAGTCATTTCACTCATTTTATTTATGTTGGTCACTTTATTTATTTTGGCTACTGATGAAAAGACTGAAAAGTGTTTGTCTTTTGGACGCATGCGCACTCAGTTGTTGCAGTAACCGGGATACTGCGTATACATCATAGACTGTATATATGAGTGGACGTAGCTAACCCGCTAGCTGTGCCAAATAGAGAGTGCGCCAGGAGGTTCTTCCGGCTCCTTCTGACAATGGCTCTAATGGATTTACATTAAGATCTTGTGGCTCCTCTCTCAGTAATTGCTGCAATGAGCCTCGTCATTTTGGTCTTAAAATGTCTGTATTAACCTGCTCTACGTGATCCTGAATTTTTTTTGCTATTTTGTCTGTCAAAAAAATCCAATCCTAACCTTGCTCCAGATTCGCCCCTCTAACCGTTAGCATCGCAAGCCTCATTTCAATGGGCGATGTCACACTCACTTGGTCCACTTTTTTTATACAGTCTGTGGTGTACATGCACCATGACAAAACCGGGATACTCAAAAAACCCGATGATACCTGGTATACTGATGTGTATGTAAACACACTCATTGAGGGATATAGTGATCTCCAAGGAGGTGAGCCATAGCCGAGATGTGGGACTGTGAGGCCGCAACTCCTGTGTTTGTGCTGTCAGACGCAGCCTCATCTCCTTACGCTACACACAGCAACCTACATTCAGTTTGTTGATTAAAAATGAACGTGATCCATGAAATCCTTAAAAATCAATTAGTCAACTAATCATGCCCATCCCTAATTTCCATAATGCTGTGTCTTTGAGCAAAGGACTTGCCTGTGCGACAGTGGGGTTGGCGGTGACTAAAGCCAGCAGTATTGTGACTAAAGAGCAGATGAATAAACTTGTAAAGCACAATGTAATTCTGCACAATCATTATTATTACAAGCCCTATACAGACCACTTCAATTACCAGCACAAGACTGAAAAGCAAGCAGCCTCTCCAGCACCTATCCCTGAATATCCCTGAACAAAAGAGCAACAGACTTAAAACGTGTAGTAAATAATCAACATGAAGTGTTTTTTTTTCACCAATTACGCGAGGGGCATGTGTCTATGGCTGAAGAGGCAATCAGGCTCCTCTGTCCAAGCACATAAGAGCGTACAGGAACCAGTGAGCCAGAGCAGCTCTCACCTGGGCTTTTAAAATGAAGGGTGCTTGAATCAAACGCACCCAGTGAACGCACCACACTGCTCCCAGCCTCAATGGACTGAGAGCAGGACTGGGTGAACAGGCGGTGACATCTAGAGCCAAAGCAGGCATGCCCCCAACCCCGGGCCTCCCTCCATGCTGTCGGCAGAACACATCCAGGATCTGCTGTATTATAATGCCATGTGGTGCTCCAGACATCTCCATCCCTGCCTCAACGGAGTGCAGAAAAGAGACACCATTTCAATAAAGCACTCAAGAATTTGTTGCACTTTGGAAATGAACACATGGTCCATCCTGGGAACGTGTTGTTTCTAGCTGCTGTGAGTGTCATAGTATGTTTTGTTTTGGTGGTTAAAGTTTCTATATAACATATCAGAAAACAGTGTAATATGGACCCTTTAACAATCTATACCACTCAAATTGTGTGTGATAAAAAAGGAGACATATTATGCAAAAACAAAAACAAGTTTCATAATATTTTGTTATTATGATATTCCCTCTTCATAGGTTTATTCATACATTGTCCAAAAAAGTTGTTTTCATCTACCCCCCATTCCCTCGCTTGTGGTTCTTTGAAAAATTTAGACTCAGAGTCAAAGACAGATCCGAAGTTAGAAGGTCCTACTATGAAATTATTTTAGATCCATATTGCGGGTTTCAGTGAACAAAATGCGGAATCTATTTAAGTTACAGTTAAAATCAACACATTGGAAAGCTCAGATGTTCTATAGGCACAGTGTATAAGATTAAGTTTCATAATATTACTGCATTAACAAATTCTCTTTGACAGTGAAATAATAGAGCACTAAATGATGAATCATTTAGCAACAATTTTGTGTTCTGGTTATTGCTACTTCCATTCAACCTCACTGAAGGAGTTTTTGCACAATAAAAACAGCCAAGTATCTGCTTTGATCCCCCTCTTCAAACACTGTGCATGTAAATCACACACAGTACTGCTTACTTATGTGAAATACAGAATGATTCCTGCAAGGGACCACCTCACAGTGCACACACACAGTCATATAAACACACACACACACACACACACACACAGCGTTGTGCCCTGCTCCTGTGCAGATTGTAAATTACTTGAAAAAAGGTCACGGGTTGACATTTATCTGGGGAAAACTCCATAAACAGAGGCTGACACCATGAAACGCAGGCTCTGCTGTATCAGACGGGATGTGAAGGAGAGGCACACTTTGAACTGTGCCGACTGCCTGATTAAACACAAGCCATGGAAGGAGGAACACTGGGATTGTATTGCACCGCATGGCCTCAGGAAACTCCACTCAAGAGTTTGAAAGTGCCAGAGGTCATTTAGGATTACAATACATTTATTAAAATTTAGACATCTTCTATATTACAAAGAATAGGAAATCCATTTGACTTGACTCAGACCTGCTACAGCCTGAATGCACTGTCAAAATTAAGTTTTGAATATGATATACCAAAGTTTTAGATCAATTATGTAACTTTTCTGGTGGAGGGGCCACTACCAGCTTGTTTCCATGGAGATGCTATTGCTTTGCAGAATGTTCCACAATGGTTATAACTGTTCTATCAGGCATTTATAGTTAGTTACACATGCTATCACTGCAAAGAGTTTGAGTTTGAAAAACCTGCATTCTTTATTGTGAGTGGGGTCACCACTCCACAGATCTGATATGCAACTTGGCCTAGTGGTGCCACCTTCTTATATATGGGTCAATAACATGACGCTGCCCACTTGCAGTTTCCTCAGTTAAAAGGTTCAAATTTCATAATAATTCACCACATTTCTGTAGTTCCTCTGACCTCCATGGAACCAAATAATTTTTTCAGAAATCATTAGTTATTATGCATGTTTTTTGTCCTTAAAAGGGTTAAAATGTCATGTGGTGCAACCATGCATCATATGGTGCGACTAATAATAGCTGTAATTCTATGGATGGAATTTTAATAACAAAGTAGACTTGGGTGAATGGGAGTCTTTAGGGATTTTTCTTCATTTGATGCATTTAACAGGGTAGTAGTTTGTTCATTAAACACAAACAGGTGACTGTCATAATGGATATCAAAAGAAAATATCAATATTTTAATATGCATTAAAAATAAAACGAAATGCCAACAGTTTGTTTCTGTATATGTCATATTACTCATAACTGAGATTAATATCCCAACCATATTTTAGAAAATAAAACAATTTTAAGGTTATTCTTGGTCGCACCACATGACATTTTACACTAAAAATGTTAAACATAGATTTATGCACCTGACACTAAATATTTGAAAAAGTTTAATAGAAACTAATATTTTTTTTATATTTTGAAATTTGCCTGTTGAAAATCCTTATACATCACTCACCCATATGGAGAGTGTAAATGTAATGCCATACTGAGGATCATTCTAGGCAAGTATTACCATCTCCATGGAGATAAGCTGGTGGTGGACCATCAGCCAAAATGTACATAGTCCCCCTCACGTCCATATGGAAAGACCTTTTTGTCCGAACTTTTCACATGTTGTATTCCAAATGTATGCATGTATGTTTTTAATATTAAGCAGCTCATAATGACATTTTAGACATGTGTCAGGCTGCAGTAAATCTCCAATTAATGAGACTGTAAAATATTTTATGTATAAAGTGAATTTATGTCGTTGAACAGTTGGGTAGGATTAGTGTTGGAGTCTAATATGCATGAGAGGAAAATAAAGGTAGGTGACCTTGAGTGGGGCTATAAACAGTGGCGTGTCTGGGCTGCACACCTGTCTGAAAGAGGGACTGAATCCAACTCGCTGAGGCTCATCGTTTCATCAAACATTAAAGATCACCATTTCTCATTCTCTTTTATCCAACATTCGTCTATCATCTTTTCGCTCTTTCCTCTGCAACAGAACAGCTCATTCTGTTCTATATATTCGCCTCAATATTCAGCGATTGATTCGGACGATCGTGTGCTCTGTTTCGGAATCAGGGGAACAAGCTGTCGATACAGGGACAAGTCACTCATGTCTCTGAACGTGTTTTAGGTTTATAGTGTGATTCTATGGCTCAAAAGTTACGGCAAAATATAAACGCAAAATATTCAAGTGTCAAGGTAACATGGGAATTGACAGACATTTTATTAGTGAGCTAGATCTTGAGGCTTTTTAACACTTACAATGGCAGTTTAGTACTAAGAACGTGCGTTAAACGTACAGATTTACTATATTTAAAGTGTCCGTATTATGCTGTTTTCTGAGCTGTGTGATAATATTGTTTCTTCATCACAAACATACCTGGAGTTGTGTTTTGTTTAACACACAAATCCTACATATTTAGGCTGAGTTGTTCTCTCAAACAGAAAACACTCTGTTCCACCTTGTGATGTCATGTGGTAATACAGGAAGTGCTCCACTGTGTTTTTAAACTCCACACACCTTCAGTAGAATCACGTGGATGATTTCAGCTCTGGGACTGCCAATCTATATTGAACAAAAGGTAAAAGGAGCTGCCAACTTGAAAACTACTGCTTCATGACATCACAAGGTGGAACAGAGCATTTTGATCATTAGATATGTAGATTATTTAAACATGTGAGAATAAAACAAAACACAACTCCAGGTATGATTTTGATAAGGTAAAAATTAGGGGTGTGTTCAAAAAATCGATCCGGGGATACATCGTCGTGGGCCTCTTGGCGATACACGTATCGATACGGAGGCGTCAGTATCGATATTTTACATGCAACAAACATTATTTATCAAGCTTCAGCAAACTGCGTCTGATAAGTGATCCTTGCTTGCAATGCGCATTTCGTATTGTCAAAGGCAGCATTCCTTCTGCACTACAGCCTTGTTAAGGCCATATCTTAAGTTTACTTTCATCAAAGGCAGCTGCATGTCAGCATACAGCCTTGTTAAACCATGTTTGCATTAACACCCACCCGCCCGCCGGCGCGCGATTACACAACATTAAAAAGTCAGATATTCACCGTACTTATTTTTCCAATATTGACATGCTATACATCGTTTGAAAGCTTAATTCCTCAGTAAAACAACCATATCATTCATTTTATGCCACACAGCGAGCCCAAAGAGCCATAACTTATAATTCCCGAAAATATTCATCGCATTTCTTACCTTTGAGCCGGTTCTGTCGGTCCGAAACGGGTCCAATCCAGGAATAGCTGTGCTCAATTAGTCCGTAACAGTCCACAGAAAAAGAATATCCAGTTGCTTTTTTCATAAAATAATTCCATGTGGAGAAATAATCCAGAAAGTCCGAGTTTGTCTGAATGGATGAGCGACGCATCTCTCTACTACTCTCGCTCTTGGTCCTTAGCATAGCTAAACGCTTAGCTCCTGTTAGCGGTGTGGGGTATGTTTGTTTTCTCCACACTCTTAGCTACAAAACAAGCGTATCCAGGCTTCGGTCCGGCTACGGGGCGCCGCGCTACAGCTTGGGGAACAAAACGAGTGCGTCCAGTTAGCGCCGTATTACGCATGACCGAGGGACAGTTCCACGGCAAAACCTCTTCAGTCATTGGTTCTTTCAGGAAATGATTGACAGATCTGAGTAGCCTATGAAAAGAGAATTTCAGCGGTGGGCCCCATGTGGGGCAGAGGTGCTGTAGTGATAGGCTAGCTCCATGCGCTCTGTGTATGGAGACTCTCTCTCTCCTCCTTTTACGCACACTCACAGGTGGAGGCACACGAGCCATATGGAGCGAAATTTTTTGGCTTGTTTTAGTTATTTATCTTAAGAAAACATGCCTAAATTTCAGAAGATGGTTTATTTATTATACATTACATCTTATTACAGTTTGGAACATCTGGTACATATTTGAACACTTGTGCCGAGTGCGGGTGTTAACAGGTTAATCAAGGGCAGTTTCTGCCTTACAGCCTTCTTCTGTTACATTGTAACTGATGCGCTACACCAAAATAAAAACAACATTTGAGTAAACATCTGTCTTTTTTTTTTAAATTATAGGTTACGTAATGTAAAATATCGGGATACGTATCGCCTTGAAGACCATGTATCGGGATACCCCTGTATCGCGAATCGTATCGTATCGCAAGGTTGTTGGCAATACCCACCCCTAGTAAAAATCCACTTTGTGTCTACAGTGACAAGGTTACATGAGAACTCACAGTTTATTCGTAAGAGAGCAGGGCTTTTTTTTAATACTTACGATGGCCGTGTAGGGATTTACTAAAGTTAACTAGCAAACAAGCTCTTACAAATAATCTTTTAAGTGTGTTTGTTTATTGGATTCTCATGTGCTAATGTCTGCAGTCTTACAGAATTCTAAAAATGAGGACAGTGTTTCTGAAACTTTTATCCGAATTAGAACAGGTAAAAAACAAGTCACAATGTTACTGTTGTTATAACCTTGAAGCACAAAAATGGCATTATCTCTGTTATGGGGCCTACCGCTGGTTTGCGTGAAGATTATAGTACTTTGCCTGGAATGTTCCACAGTATGGTATTAAATATATCCCCATGGAGATAAGGAGGTGACACCAACAGTGCCAGTCACAGGTCAGACACTGCTCACATTATTCGCTGTATTTTTGAGCAATATAAACACAAAAATGTTAGCTATAGTAAGGTAGCTTGTGACTGGAATTGTGTGTGTTTTAGAGACCTGTTTAACAGCACAAATCATCTCATCTGTTCCAACAAAATCAGAGCTTTCTGGTTAGACTGTGTTAAAATAAAGATCAGATTAAGTCTAATGAGTAACCTAACAGAGTAGTGCTTCCAGTTAGCTTCACACTCACAGAGAATGTTGATGACATTAGGTGCAAAGTTATCAATAATAAATCAATAAAAGCCAATTGACGGTTTGCCAAAGTCTGGTCTCCATTTCATTCAAAACAACTAGAAAAGTTGTGTATTTTTAAATTCCCAAATGATGAATCCCACTACAAATATGCAGAGTGCTCCAAACTCACACTGATTTTGTTTTTCCTTCAGAATCAGCCAGGGAATTTAAGGAGTAAATATTTCTTTCTCAGTGATTCATTTGGAGTCACCAAACTGCATGTAGGATTTTGGAGCTGCACATGTTTTCACTATTTGGGAGTAATCTCTACATGTTTGTGTACTGGATGTTTGTGCGGGCGGGTAGCTTGTCTCAGCATGGAGACTTCACAGAAAAAATTTGAAGATATAATCCTACATAATCATTAAACACTCAAGTTAACTCCATGATACATAAATGGGATTTATGTAAAAATCAACTGAACAGTTTGTTTTTCCTGTATCCATGGAGACCGTGTAAGACGCTAGCTAAGGAGCTTGCTATGGTCATTTGAGATGCTACAGGCTTTTTACACCATATGTGGCAGCAAATGAAGCAGAAGACTTTCCAGAGGAAACACTTTGAGGGAATGGGCCATTTCATCACCGACTGCAACACCAGAGCGCAGGAAGAACGAGGCCGTTCCTGTCGTGTTCACCTGGTTCTCACTGCTGTGATGCTGCAGGATACAGAGGGGGGACACTTTGGATCTGCTGACCCTACCTGACCAGTTAAACTGAGACTGAAACACAAAACTGCAACAGTTTGCTGTAGCTAAATTTCCCTCAGGATCAATAAATTCTCTGTCTCTCTCTTATGCACTTCTATAACAGCCCTGCAGTCGGGTGATCACAGTGTTCACTCATCCAATTACTCAAACTTGTATTAAGATGGATTGGAGTAGGTTTGAGTAATTCTGTATTGTGCTCTCCTCAAAGATTCACCTACCTTCTACCTTTGCCCACTTTTTCCTAATATTATTTTTAAGACTTCAAAGTCTAATGTGGAGTAAAAAAAAATGCCACAAAGCAATTTTCAACAATAAAACAGCACGTAAATGAAATTCGACTGCCTGCTACGATGAAATGCAAGAATGAAGAAGAGGGGACACTCAGTTTTGCAGTTTTGAACAAGAAGCCAGTGGACCTTTTTCAATTATTTAACAGTTTTAGATGCATATTTCTGTTTCCAATGAACAAAATAAGCGATCTATGTATCTTATAGTTTAAAAATTTATACTGGAGATAAATGTCAAAGTTAAACTCTTCATATGAATCTTTAAACTCAATAGTGACCACCAGACCTCCTCTTCATCCCACTGGAAAAAAGCTAATACGCTAAATGCAAGAACTATTTTTCTGTTTGTTCTGACCGCTTCTGTGCACAAAGTTTGACAGCAACGAAATTAAAGATGGAGTCAGCAGTGTGTGAGAGCGGCCCCTAAGCCTGCAGGTTGGGTGTGCGAGCTATGGGCAGTGAAGCAGAGCCACGCTGGTCAGACTGGTGCTACCAATCACCAACACCAAAGAAGATAAAAGAGCAACTCAGTCCCACAACAGAACTGTCTCTCAGGCCAAAACCTCAGCTACCAGAGACCATATAAGCCTCTTACTGAAATCATCCTTTCTTTTTCTTAGTTTCATATCCTACTTTTTCTCTCCTCTTCTTCCTCCTCTTCTGTCCATCCAGACAAAATAGCGTTGGCGTCACCTGGTCTTCATGCCTCAGCAAACCAAGCGTGATAGATACAGCGGATTTACTGGTCAGAATTTCCAGGAATCAATCAAATAAAACTTCACAGGAGGTATATGGGGAGGTATGCAGGGCCCTGGGGTATGCCGGACATAAGTGAACAGGACTCTGCAAAAATTGGCTGAAGAAGAAATGTGTGTGAAAAATGTAACTGGAAGAGCTGGGGTAAATCTCTTTCAGGGGCTGGTTCAGTATTAAAAAAAGATTTTGAATTGAGAACAGGCTAAATGTCCCAGGTAAGTCACGGTATCTCACAGTGATAAAGAATATATTAAACATATCCTGCATTAGTTTACGAAAGTGTGACAGCTTCATGTGACTTAGAACTTTAAGATAAGGATCCTGCATTATTTTGGTAATTGTTGATTTTTAAGCATGCTTTTAGTCACCTCAGTATTTCTTATACTAAGAGGTAAACTAATGCCTATGTTTTGGAATTCATGGGTTGAATCTCCCTGTTACATGCAACATTTTGAGGAGTATTTCCTATTCAAATGGTGTAGTTTTTTTCTTAAATTAGTGATTGATATGACGAGGGACCTAATTTTCCATCATTCTGAAACCCATAGATACAAACTTTAAAAACAAAAAACGTCTAAAGCCAGCAATTAATGTTAACCACGTCAAAAATCATATTTTGCAGTCATTTAGGGACCATAATTATCACATATATCCATGTGTTTATAGTGAATGACTTGACAACTTGATTGCAGAAATAATTATGCTTTTCTGTGATGCAGAAATAATGGTGCTTCAGGTTTACAATCTCTTTTTAACAGTTTCAGGAAAATCTCAACACAAAATGTGAGAGCTCAGAGAAAGACGACTTTGTAAACAGGATTACAAAAGTGAAAGAAGAAAAGTACAACTCCAGATGTGTTTTGGAGCAAAGTTATAACATTAAGAGCTCGTGTCAAAATTTCCAGGGTAAATGCCCTTTAAAACTTATGATTTATTATACTAGCCATGTTATGTTGGACTCTTCTGTCTACAACAAAGATTTGCTGTCATGTTTACAGCTGCCTGCGTCTTGTCAACCAGCTGGCAGAGATTGCAGGTCTGCACCAATCCAAAGTGTGTTATAATTTTAAAAAACAGGCCTGAATCCTACTCTATCGCATCCACGGGGCTCCGTCAGTTAATAACATCGGCCTGTGAAACATTCTCAAGTCACCGTGTTGTAAATTCTATAAAAAATAAAACAATTATTGATTAAATACTTTCTCTTTAATAATGAAAAGGCATAAATCTTTCTGTCTTTTGTAGAAGACAAGGTACATAATCAAATCAAAAGGGGCCTCTTGTACCTGAACGGCTGAAGGTGGCTTTAGAAATAGCTGATTTTAATCAACACTGGTATTAAACAGGAGATGGATAGAGGTGCAAGGATGAAATGTGAAGGGAGTCTACATGGCCGAATAGTAAAAGCAGTAAAATGGTAGAGAGCTTTGTAACTTTAAATTTAAACTGTAACTGATTTATATATTTTTTAGTTCAAACAAAAGAATGACAACAAAACTGCTATAGACCTCTGCAACCCGTATCTAAAAATGGACTCTTGTGAGCTTTAAGTCATGTTATAATGTTGTTACCTCCTCAAAAATATACCTGGAGTTATGCTTGGTTCATTCACACACGTTTGAGTAATCCTTTATTGTTAGCCTGTCCACATCTCCAAAGCTCAGAATGCTCGAATCCACCTTGTGATGTCGGGAAGTGGTAGTTTTCAAGTTAACACCTACATTTTACCTTTTATTTAGTAGAGATTGGAAATTCCAAAGCTGAAATTATCAACATAATTCTAATAAAGGTGTAAGGACTTTAAAAACACAGTGGACCATTTCCTGCATTAGTGTTTTGTTTTGGGGTTTTTTACGTTTGAAAGAAGAACTCAGCCTAAATATGCAGGATTTGTGTGTTAAACATGTGAATGAAACAAAACAACTCCAGGTATGTTTGCGATGAGGAAAAAAACGTTATAACATCAGAAAATGGCAAAATGTGGGCTTTTTAAACCATGGGAAATGAATTTACAGCAGTGACACAGCAGCAGTAGAGTGTATTGAAGAAGCTGGTGTGTGAGAGATAGCTTTGTGAGATGGAATAACAGGGTAATGAGGTGAAGATATCCACGAGCCCTGCATCTTTGAGCTGATCTAGTCTCAGTCCCGCTTCAGTATGTGGCTTACAGCACTGTCATCTCACCATCTCAGCATGTAGTGGGTTTTATGCTTCAACTTCAGGATTAGTAACAATAGCTCTGAAGATATGGGCTCAAACTGAATCTCGTTGCTTTAACATTAGCATTAGTTTTTGTTTTGTTTTTTTCTGTCTGTCCGTCACCTCCTTGTCTCTATGGAGATGTTATGGCTTTACCTAGAATGTTCCATGGTATGACATTAAACACATCTATCTAGCATTTATTCATTATGGTGTTTCTATTGCTCAAAAACAAGTCTCTCGGTGAATAGGCTTCCCTCTTCATAGATATATGTAGTAGTAGTACAGCTGTCCCTTTTGATAGATAGGTTTCAATCTCTACATGGAACATTCTAGACAAAGCAATAACACCTCCATGGAGATGAGCAGGTAACGGACACTTCGCCAGAAAAATTGTGCAATGCACCTTTAAATAAGTTAATGCAGGGTCAAAAAATGAAAGCTGCAACTACACCCTGGTGGTGGTGTTCGATCATGTTGGTTAAAAAGATGATGAGGGAGACAAGAAGCCAAAAGAGGAGTTACAGGAATCAGCTGCACTTCTGACCTATGTACACTGAGGTGAGGTGGGTGAAGTGTCTTGCCAAAAAGCACAACAACTGCAGGAATATGAGTAGGAATTCATGTACTTATCTCTGACTTTTGAAGATTGCTCTAACCACTGAACCACTGCTGCCACATACATCAGTAGGTATTCAGTCTCTTATCCCAGTACTATCCAGGCTCAAGCCTGCAGCTTTGGAGTTCAGATGAGAGCGTGCAAACTGCTCAATGTATTTGACCCAATACCTGAAGAGAGGTTAAGGTCTTGAGCAATAGGTTTGTGGTCGGTTTGTATTGTCCATTGTTGTTTAAGAGTAAAGAGAAAAACCCACCCGTAAGGCACACGTAAAATAAAACTATATAGATAAGATGGTACACAGTGCTTGTGGGTGCACTTTGTTTTAGTTTTTTTTGTTTTTTTGGTAAATGCCTGGGTTCAGTCACTCATATTAAAAAAGTCCCTGTTGAGTTCTCCTGCTCCTCCCTGCAGCCCTGACACTGCCTTCGTCTTAGATTGGCACATATATTATTAACATTCCACATTGTTTTCCTCTCATGTGGTGTCGACTTGTTGACTGGCATGGGTACTATTCAGGGAACAAAAACAAGGACACAATTCTCAGTTTCACTTGAGCTGGTGAGACACTCTCGTCCTCGCGCTCTATAGTTGCCAGGCAACCTGCAGACAGTGGTGGTGGAGCGGAGGAGAGCTCCAGCTGGCATGATTACCTCCATGTGTGTAATCTGCCCATCCTCTGGACTGCTTCGCCGTGCACAAACATGATGACAAGTCACAGAGTCAGTGCATACTTCGGATGGACTCATAACAATAATGTGGAGGGTTTTTTTTGTAGCGACTGAAAGCAGCTCTTATGTGCATGAGTACAATTATGAAAAGGGTGGTTCGACTATTTTTTGTTAAATTTGTTTGGTTGTTTAGAAATCAGGATTGGGCGGTATCCAAATTTTGATACCGTTAAGCCTTCTCAGCATTTTACTGGGGTATACGAATTACTGTGATTAATTAAGAATTATTTTGTAGCTTGCGCCTCTTCCATTCAGAAACAGAATAGCAGTGTTATATTTGAAGATGAGGCACAAGTTCTGACCAAACCAAACTTTGGTAGCGCGTATCTCCCTACATTTAATGATCTGAGACACGCCAAGACAAGAAAAGTGCAGAAAAGGCAGATTCTGAAATAAAAAGTAAAAGGCGACAGTCCACAGCGTGTGATATTTACCACTGCAGCATGTTGTACCTGACAGACCTGCGCTCTTGGCACTCCATCGCAAACTTTTTGGCTCAACATCCCACACGAAGTTAGTCACTTTTTTTTCTTCTTCCTTGCTGCGTGTGGATGGATATCTCTGTGCGTAACAATGTTTGAAGAGAAGAGAGAGTGGAGGAGAGAAAGTCTGCTCTGTCCCCCGTGTCCGAAGCGACTGTGGTGGGATCACTGGCTTGACGCAGGGTCGTAGCTCCGTCAACATTTGCTGTCTCTCCCCTGTCATTCGGCCTGAAGCCAAAATGCTGCCTAATATTATATTAGGTCCTTATGCACTGCAGATTTTTTAAGTGATTAGAACACTTGTGTTTATTGCCCCATTCTTTCAGATATTATTGACTTTTTCTCATTTTGTGGTCATTTTAATTTTTGAAAGTGTTCATTATTTTCTGTATTATTTGTTTGTGATGTCTTCAATTACATAAAACAAATTAAAATTGTACAATTACTCAGTAGAAAATATTTCAGAATTATTATTACAACCATGATAAGCAATTTAGCAATTTAATATCGGATTACTAGACAAGAACGGGGTCATCTTGTAAACAAAAATATCATAAACAATCATAATGACACTACATCATGACAACCCAGTTTATCTTTCTGTAATAACCTAGTGCAGTTCCTAAAGACTACATTTGCTTAACAAAAACAATCAGGTACACACAGTTCAAAGCAACAGCTTTAACGTAATGCTTTTCTCCTCACTGAAACAGAAAAAGTTTCAAAAGTCGCACATGTGTTTGCCATCATGCATTTTAGAGGCTCATTACAGTCACACAGTGTGCACATCATTACTACAATAAGCTTTAGTGTGCCATAGAACAAAGGGATAAAAACATACAGTGGCCATGAGTTTGATAATCACCAGAGAAGAGAGAGGCGATATGACAGCAAAGAAAAGGGAGCAAGAGTGGATTGAAAATCAAAGCACTGATGATTTCAACTTCTTAAGGGTTTATGTCACTTTTTTCCAATGCAGCTTTATAACAACCAAGATTTTTTTTCATTCTCTCCTCTTGGGTCTTTAAATAACTCCAAAAAATATATATATCTTCTTCTTCTTTTAACAAAGGGAATTAAATCAAGTTCATTGTGTCTTTATCCCCGTAGCATGCTCGGGTCGCTCATAAGAGATAACCCCCCTTCCCCTCTTGTGCTGGGGCTTGTGTGGAGGGATTTCACCAGCTGAGTGGGCCCCCGTCGTCCACCATCTTTTGAGCTTCTGATGAAAAGAAATACATGGAGCCAGGCCACATGCACACACTGCCCAAGCACACGGGCACCCAAGGGACCCAACAAAAAGAGATTTGAAAGTCTAGAGAGCTGGAGTGAGAAATATCAAAAACAGAACACAGTGAATGTGTGATAAAGCTACCTATTTCAGATATTCAAACAATGCAAAGTTTGAACCTTTAAATATAGACAGATTGTTTTCCTATTATTTTTTGCTTACAGAAATGTGATGTGTAAATGATTACAAATGTTCTTGCTCATACAATTCATGAGCTGCCAAGAATATTCAGAAATGGTTTTAATCCAGGCAGCAAGAAGGTTGCGGGTTCGATCCCCGGGTCGCCCGGGCCTTTCTGTGTGGAGTTTGCATGTTCCTCCCCGTGTCTGGATGGGTTTCCTCCGGGTACTCCGGTTTCCCCCATCAACCCAAAACATGCCCGCACCCCTATGAACTAACATCAAGGACCATGTTGTCCACCCTCCTGTGGGCTCACCACCTGCAGAGGGGTTCATAGGGGGGGTCAGGTGCTATGAGTATTGGGCAGCACGCTGCCCCCGCGACCCAGCCGGATTAAGCGGGAGAAGATGGATGGATGGATGGGTTTTAATCCTATTTAAAGAAGAAATATTGTGCATGAGCCTGCTATGTAGTCTATAGTAATCTATGATGCCTGTGGATCATTATATTATAATTTGCTCAATTTAAATATCAGTAATGATCTCAATGGACTTAATAGAAGAAACAAGTCCACTAACTTCCACGTTAGAAAAGTGTGGTGCCAATGAGAGCAGATGTTGCTGTAAAAGTCATAACAACAGAACTGTTAAGCTCGTCAGCATTCATACCAAAATGACAATGCAGCGCTGTTGAATCCTTGGTGTATCACTGATTAAGAAAATAAAATCTGAAGATGAAGTAAGTACAGAGCAGTGGGCGGATGAAGGTGGTGGTGTAAACAAGGGTTGATCAGCAATATGAAAAGAAATATGAAAATGAGTTATCAAAGAGTCTTCAAACATGCACAAATCACTCCAAATACAAGGAAGAGGGTAAATGAATAAGGGAAATAACTATTACATGGTTAAAAGTTCTGAAAAATCGATATTGCAGAATAGATCTGCTGTAATAATAATAAACTTTAGCAACATGGGTGGGCATAGTGCAACGTTATTGCTCCTTGGTCCTTTATGCTCGTGGCTATGTATCCATCAAACATCACACACTTTAACTTGAATACATCCCCTTTAATCTTTGCACTGTGCAGAAGGCTACAAACATGACCATCTGACCCCATCTGTCAAAAGGCTCCACTGCCCTGTGGATGTGCAACCTACACACAGTACGTAGTACAATGGAGAAATACTACAAGACAAACCTGTTTCAAGGAAGCCACACAGAGTTATAACAATAAAAAAACTATTACTTTGATACTTTGCAGCTTCATTAACAGCTTCCCTTGCAGGTGGGATGCTAACAGGAGGCACTGCTCTGTCTGAAGCTCTATTACTCAGGTTAGACTTTAATCTGAGCTTTATTTTAACACAATCTGACCATAAAAAAACTGAATTGTGCCGTTAAACACTCCTCAGTTACTCCTCACTTTCCTCACACATTAATTATTCACAGCAATGAGTTCATAAGCTCTTTTCCCAACTTTCTTAGACAAGAGAGGAGTTTTGCCTTCACAGTAAAGCTAACAACAAATAGCATGCGAAGAGCACAATTTTAATTGTGGGCCGGTGCAACTCTTTATAATTAGATGCAGATAGCACACAGTGGTCTCATTATTACCCCAATAGCAGCTTTTATAAATTAAATACTGTGCTAGGGCAAAACTAACTAAGCTCGACTACAAACATTCGGGTGCAGCTACTTTAAAGTCTCAAACGACATGTAAATGAGTTCTTAAAGGTGGACTGTGTAACATTTCTAGTGAAGGGTCCTCTACCTGCTTATCTCATAGAAATGTTATTGCTTTGTCTAGAATGTTCCACAGTAATGACCTTTCTATCACAAGGGATACAAGTAGGTTTCACAGGAGGAATTACTGTATTTTGAGCAAAAGAAACTCTTGTAATGAATAAATGCTAGATGGATGTGTTTAATGTCATACCACGGTACATTCCAAGCAAAGCAATAATATCTCCATGGAGACAAGTAGGTAGTAGTAGGAGTCGACCGTCCACCAGAAAAGTTGTGCAGTGCACTTTTCTTTAATGTCATACCATGGCACATCTCAGGCAAAGCAATAACATCTCAAGCAGATACCGGACCCTCCACCAGAAAAGTTACGCAATGCACCTTTAAATTTTGATCATAAATTGCTTGTTGCTGGTTAAAACTGAGTTGAAGTGGTGCCGTGTGGTCCCAAACTCTGTAATCCCCGTAGCTTCTCTCCCACACAGTCACCGCTCCACTCTGCAGTCTGAGTGATTGACATCTTAATAGGCTCAGCTAAATTATGATAGAGGTCAAATTAGAATTTAATCATCTCCCTTTTACCCTTCTCCCCCGAGGCCAACATGAATAAACATGACTTTGTACAAGACGGATGGGCTAGTTATGCAAAAATTGCTGATAACTCGCTCAATTCTCTTCTTTTGTTACAGCTTCAAAGAGTGAACGAGGGAGGCGGAGGAGGAGGTAGGTAATGAGTGTATGACGCAGGAGACAACAGATACGCAACGTGTGGCTTAAGGAAAAGAAGTTGGTCTCGGTTTGTTTGTTGTACTGTTTTGTCAATCAATACACAGGGATAAATGATGGCATTTCTCTTTGAGGGCTGACAATCAGGGATTCATCTTTGATATTTTTGCAGCTGATGTCATCAACAACCTGGAGATGTGATGCTAACTGAAGGCTCTGCTCTGTCTGAGGCTTTATTAGACTTTAATTTGAGCTTCATTTTAAAACCATCTGACCATAAAGAACTGACTTATGCCAGGCGTACACTGTGCAATATTTTCGATCATTTCACTCGGCCCGAGCGCAAACTACGACCAAATTGCAGGGTTAAAAGTTCACCGCTCACGATTCATGTTCTCACACTATAAAAACGACTTCAACGGTGCAAAACCCTCACGAGAGGCGACTGGATTTCAAACAGGTTTGATATTCTTGTGACCTACAATTGCTGATCGGGAGCTGATCGTGAGGTCTTAATCGGTTCTCATTACCTCATGTAAACTACACAAAACACGGCACACAATTAAGCCAAAACTCGGCCCAATCCCAAAAACAGTCGCACGAATAAAAAATCGTCTCAAAAAGGGCCAAAAATTGCACTGTGTACGCCCCGCTTTAGGTGAAACTACAACAGGTGAGCTGATTTGTGCTGTTAAATAAGTCTCTCACACATAGAATTGCAGTCACAAGCTAGTTAGCTTTAGCCAGCTGTTTTTCAGTTAGTCACACACCACCACAATGTGTTGTTTAAATTAATTTTGTTTTTTTCAGTGTTTTCAGTACAGTATTGTAAAAGTTGCACAGTACGGCATTAAATCTATGCTGCATGTATACAATTATTGGTGTTTTTAATGTGCCCCTTGAAAAAAAGCATTCTTTAGGCAGAGTCACCTCTCCACCAGGCACGTGCACATGATTATAGAAGGGCAGGAGCTCAAAGTCAGTTTTTCAGTTCTTTACACAATATGACATGTTTAATGTACGTAAACAGAGAACGTGTGATGCCAGGTTCATTCACTTTTGTCGCCTCCAAATGATAAAACAGGAAAGAGCATCTGACTGATGTTTGGAGCCAAGTGGAGAGAGGGCACTTTACCTTCATCATGGAGTTTAGTTCACTACGTTAAGTCACTCGTCTTTAGTACGACCGCTCCGGGTTCAAGAGCCCAACTTGTGGTTTACATTTTTGTTTTGTTCTTTCTTCCATTTTGTGTGTAAACAAACTAATTCAAAGTTTGTAATAAAAAAGCAACTTAGAGTGCATCAAACTCCCTGTCCTGAATTTCAGCCAATCTCCATGGTTAGTTAAATAATAGCCAACTTTATTAAACATTAAACATCCATCCATCCATCCATCCATCCATCCATCCATCTTCTTCCGCTTATCCGGGGCCGGGTCGCGGGGGCAGCAGTCTAAGCAGGGGCTCCCAAGCTTCCTTCTCCCCAGCCACTTCCTCCAGCTCCTCCGGACGGACCCCGAGGCGTTCCCAGGCCAGCCGAGAGACATAGTCCCTCCAGCGTGTCCTGGGTCTTCCCCGGGGCCTCCTACCGGTGGGACATGCCCGGAACACCTCCCGAGGGAGGCGTCCAGGAGGCATCCGGACCAGATGCCCGAACCACCTCAGCTGGCTCCTCTCGACGTGGAGAGCAGCGACTCTACTCCGAGCTCCTCCCGTGTGACCGAGCTCCTCACCCTATCTCTAAGGAGCGCCCGGCCACTCTGCGGAGGAAACTCATTTCGGCCGCTTGTATCCGCGATCTCGTTCTTTCGGTCATTACCCAGAGCTCATGACCATAGGTGAGGGTAGGAACGTAGATTGACCGGTAAATCGAGAGCTTCGCCTTTCGGCTCAGCTCCTCTTCACCACAACGGTCCGATACAGCGACTGCATCACTGCCGACGCCGCACCGATCCGCCTGTCAATCTCGCGCTCCATCCTCCCCTCACTCGTGAACAAGACCCCGAGATACTTGAACTCCTCCACTTGAGGCAGAGACTCCCCACCCACCCGGAGAGGGCAATCCACCTTTTTCCGGTCGAGAACCATGGCCTCGGATTTGGAACAGCTGATTCTCATCCCAGCCGCTTCACACTCGGCTGCAAACCGCCCCAGTGCACGCTGCAGGTCCTGGTTCGATGGAGCCAACAGGACAACATCATCCGCAAAAAGCAGCGATGAAATCCTGTGGTCCCCGAACTGGACCCCCTCCGGCCCCTGGCTGCGCCTAGAAATTCTGTCCATAAATACAATGAACAGAACCGGTGACAAAGGGCAGCCCTGGCGGAGTCCAACATGCACCGGGAACAAGTCTGACTTACTGCCGGCAACAACCTTAAACAATTGATTCTCTAGCTCTAAGCTGAATAATACTGCATGTTCAGACCGGCTAACTCCCACAGACCTCATTGTGCAGCGACTTCTCTCACTCACTCACTCAGCCGCTCTCTCTCTCTGTGGCAGAGCCGTAAACGGACAGTGAAGCGGCTCAACACATAAAACAGCCCCGTGTTACAAGAAAATGGGTTTTGTACCGCCGTTGTTTTACATCCCTAACAGGAATTTATTCATGTTATTAAAAACACATACACAGAGGGCACTTTTTAATACAAGGCACAGGGGCTCAAACCCCCCTTGGGCCCTATGTGTGCACATGCCTGCTCTCCACAGATCTGACCTGTGCTTGGCCTAGTGGCACCACCTGCTTATCTCCATGGAGATACTAAAAGTTTAAAACAATTCTGTAGATCATTCCAGGCAAACAATGATTTCTCAAATAGACAAGCAGTGTTGGAACCCTCATCAGTAAAGTTATTGTCCTTAAAAGAAAAAAAGACTGAAAGACTGAATGTGAATCAACATAAAATAAGTACTTTTGTTGGTATAAATGTCTATGTAGAGTAACAGTGGAAAATGTTGACCATCTGACAAACAAAATTTTCAGAAATACATTTTTGTTTTTCGGTCAGTAACTTTTTAATTAGCTGGCAGCACAATTTTGATATTTTGAAAGCTCATTATAGTATTTGTTATCTATCTTTAGCAATTCAATCTTTTTTTTTTTTTCCTTTTCACGCCGAGCACTGAGCCAACCTCTCTGCATTAATTACTTAGCCTGGTTTAGAAGTATGAATCGCAGCCACATTTCAGAAATTGTCATCTCTGTAATGATTTGGTTCTCCAGAGCACGCAGCCACTGTCTATCACCCTCTAAGCCCGTGTATGATCCACAACTGACAGGCTCACAATATATTTTACCAAGGGAATTCTTTCATTGGCTGTACTCTCTCTGGTTTTATTGAGTAAGGAAATAACACTTCGGTAGAACTGTAGTCTCCACTATTGGGCTGGTATTTGACAGGGAATAAACAAAGCATTTTAGAAGTTATAATATTCTTCTTAGTGTAGGTGTAGAGTGTTTTAAATTATTATTATTAATTGTTAAAGGTTAATATTATGCCAAATGGACTCTTGTAAACTTTAAGCCATGTTAGAATGTTGTTATGTCATCAAAAACGTACCTGGATTTGTGTTTTGTTTCATCACACTCTTGAATCATTCTGCATTATTCGTCTTTCTGCATCTCCAAAGCTCAAAATGCTCTGTTTCTTGTGATGTCATAGTGCTACCGTTTACCTTTTGTTCAGGAGATTGTCATTTTCATGGCTTAAATTATCCATATAACTCTAGTGAAGGTGTATGGAGTTTAAAAACACTCTGGAGCACCTCCTGACATCACATGGAGTGTTTTTAGTTTGAGAGAAAAACTCTCTAATACACAAATATATGCAGGGTTTGTGTGTTAAACATGTGAATGAAACAAAACACAACTCCAGGTAGGGGTGGGGCGATATCTCGATATTTAATATATATCGAGATATTTTTGAAACTCGATATGAATTCTGACACATCGCTATATCGCTATAATGCTTATGTTTACTTCTGGTTTTGCCGCTTCACTTGTTTTGCCTTCTCTGTGCCGCGCTCGCCCGCGCTTGCCCACGCTTGCCCGCGCTTGCTCGCACCTCCTTTTGTCCCCCCGAGCTCCTCCGCGGAGCTGGCCTCGGACTAAACCAAGACTAGGACTAAACCAGGACTAGGACCAAGGCTCTACAGTGCACCCATTTCACTTGCATTTGCGAGCAAATATTCCGGTGTGCGAACGGCGAAAAGAAAACAGGTGCACCAGTGCGAGTGCTTCTGCAGCCACAATAAGGAGAACTGCCTACAGACGTAACGAGTTAAACATTCTAGCTCAAGCGCAACTGAACCTTGCTCAGGCACGACACCTCTGACCGTGCACGACTCCAGTATACGAGCTCAGCGTGTGCGCCGATATCAGTCATACGAACACACTCAAAACACACCCACGCACCGCAGCAGGACCCACACCTGTCCCACCACAGTAGACACCCCCACGCCGCTGGACTTCCTGCTCCGCTAAAGTGAGAGCTTTGTCTTGGTCTTGTCTCGGACTCGAGCGCATTTGAACTCAGGTCTGGATACTGAGTGCCGTCATATTTCATTAGCGCCCATAGGTTCCCACCTCAATAAGTGCTGATTAGAAGAGCAAGACAAAACCCGAAGCAAAAAACACATTTTATGTCCGTGTTCGCACAGAGCAGACCTACGGCATAGAGCAGGCGATACGTGGACTGAAGTTTGCCTAATAAAATGGCAAATTAATCTGTTTGTCACAATGTGCGTTTGGTTTAGTAAATGTGCAGAGGCAAAATACCATTTTAAAACAAGAGAACGTAACTCCAGTTTGGAATTTGAAAATACAGGTTTAAAAATCCGGCGGCACGGTGGTTGAGTGGCAACACTCACAGCAAGAAGGTTGCGGGTTTGATCCCCGGGTCGCCCGGGCCTTTCTGTGTGGAGTTTGCATGTTCTCCCCGTGTCTGGATGGGGGTACTCCGGTTTCCCCCATCAACTCAAAACATGCAGCACCCTATGAACTAACATCAAGGACCATGTTGTCCACCCTCCTGTGGGCTCACCACCTGCAGAGGGGTTCATAGGGGGGGTCAGGTGCTATGAGTATTGGGCAGCAAACTGCCCCCGCGACCCAGCAGGATTAAGCGGGAGAAGATGGATGGATGGAGGTTTAAAAATCCTACACACTTTTTTTTCACTTTGAAGTAGTTTTGTGTAAAGTGCCAGTGGAAGTTCTCTTAAAGAAGAAGTTCTTAAACTGTGGGTGAGGGTCCAAAAAGGGGTGCAGAGTGCAGTACTAAAGGAATATTAATCAGATAAAATTTGTTTGTTGTTTTTGCAGTATTTTGGGGAGGGGGAAGGGGGGGGTATATCGAGATATAGCAAAATATATTGGGATATATTTTTTGGTCCATATCACCCAGCCCTAACTCCAGGTATGTTTTTGATGAAGAAACATTATAACTGATCAGAAAATAATGTAAAATTACTTTTAAAATTAAACCCCCACAATATATCTCAATCAAATCAAAATTGTTATCTGTATTGGCACAGTCGTTAAAGTCTGCAAGTATTTGGGTAATAGAATGTTGCCTGTGCAAAACAAAAGTCTTTCTTATGTAAAAATGTTACATAATAGCAGTTTCTTATTTAATTAACATGTTTAAAATATACACTGTAAAGTGTAAACTTAAGCCTGATTTTAAATTAAAAAGCAAATCTAAGAACAGTCACAAAACTTGCAAATCACAACAATAGTCTGTTTTTCACTTTCAACACCAAAGGTTCTATCGATACTGTGGAACTGATATTATCAACATTTCCTCGAGGTGTGAAGCTAACTGAAAGCACTACTCTGTTAGAAGCCCTGCTACCCAAATGAAGTCTTAATCTGATTTTTTTAACACAATCTGACCAGGAGGGCATTCCATCAATGTCGCTAAACATAGCCGCACATAAGTCATTAAGCCTGGTTTGAAGAAGCATCAGCTTAAACTTAAGGCTGAAGCCGTTCCACTAACACAGTTTAGCTGTGCCTCATCGAAGTTAACTTCAACCAGGTATATCCAATCTTGCATTAGGCTCATACACCGTGTACATGAGAAGCCCAGAACAAGCGACTGTCGAAAATACGATCATGTCGAAGTTTCGGGCAGATTATTTCAGCGCACAATTACAAAGAAGAAAAATACACTTGCAATAACTAAGGCAAGAGACATGGCATGGCAGAAGATTGCCGCCCGCTTAAATGCATAAGTTAAGTTCTCCAACATTGCTGAGTTTTTAAAAGTATGTTTTTGTCCGTGTTGTCAAGATAAGTCAGTAGGGGAGAGGAATCGCTACAGTTTATTGTGAGGGAGACCCGATACTTAAGGAGTGCAGTTGATTTAAATGCACCTTTTTTACTGCCTTTCAACAAGTGAGATGAACATTTCATGTTGTTGAGTATCTTATTGTTCTATTTTTTAGTAGTTGTGTTGTGTTTATATTGTATATTGTGTATATTGCAGGCCGACTGTAAAGCTTTTAAAGTGCTTTATAAATAAAGTTGGTATGGGTATGATTTCATAACAAATATTCATATATGTAGAGCAGTATTGTCAGTTGTAATTTCTTTTTAATGTGTAAACATACTTGCACCAATTAATAGTGTTATCTTGTCTTTGAGCTGGAATGGTGTTAATAATGTGAGGACTGCTTTGCAGGTAAAGACTAAGTATACAAATGCACTGGGTCAAGAGGTGTGCCTGTTAATTGCCTATTTTGTGTTTTAAAAGTAAAGGTTTACCTTTAACTGTATTGCTTGATGGAGATGACCACATTGACATTTTATAATTTATATGACAAGTGTTGATATAAATTCTATGATGATATGAATAATTGTAGGTTAAATTGCATGGCATTCATTCACATTTGTGTAATGTGTGACAAAATAAATTGGTGAAAATATAACAAACACTTCACTTGAGCATAAATATTGTCAAAAATGAGAAGCAAACACGGGACTCCCGGACGACTTGCAGAGCTCTTAACCACTCGTCCAAAGCTTTTTCCTTGAATTTCTGGAAATTCTCATATTTGAAGATATTCTAATGACACCAGTTGTTAAAAAATATTTTTCATTATTGGAAATTCCCCAAAACTGACCAAGAACGTAAGGTCAATTATTTTTTGCTGACACTGTCACCCTTGTTTTCAGACAATCTGGCGGGAAGTCTGTTTACTACAGGTACGGATTCTTTGTAACACCATTTTATTAAGCCTGATCATGGAACTATAATAAAATCTGGAATCTAATAAAAAAAACATTTTTACTTCTGCATTTAATTCCTTGTTTGTAGCCCAACGCTGCCCATCATCAGGCAGTGATGGGCAGCCCGACATGTGATCAGAGCGTGAGCCGCTGAGTGGAGCTAGCACAGGCTCAGAGCAGGGCTAGGCTAACTCTTACAAAGTTGATTTTTAGGCGCTTTGACGACTAAAAGAAAAATTTAAAGTTCATATTGTAACAATACAGAAGAACCCCTACAAAATCCAACCTTTATGAAAGCTGTGGATGCCCTGTCAGCCGAATACGGGCTGTTTGATTTCTCAAAAAATGCACTGTGCTTCTATGGAAGAATTTTTCTTGGGCTGCAGTCACGGATAGAGGTGGTGTGCCTGATTCAGCTCTTATTATACATCCATGAGCCTGATAGTTAACCTGCCACAGAGCAGGTTAGTTCAGAAGCATATGTTACCCCAGTAACTCAGCGTAGATTCATGTTACCGAGAGTCATGGAACTGAACTCTCGCTAAAGGGGCGCTTATTGAAGTTAGCCAGGATTTGCACTCACTTTTTGGTTGATAGTCAAACTGCCTAAACACTTGTTCCCATCACAAGCTCCTGAAAATGTGCTGTTTAAATCAATTTTGTAGTTTTTTTTGTTGTACGTTTTCAGACTATCTTAAAACTTTTTTGTCTGTGTGCATTGTGTAACCATAAAGCAACATAAAGTTCAACATTAAGTATATTGATGAACATTCTGCCAATAGAGATACATGTAGAACACCCCCCACATGATGTTAATTCAAGTATCAATAACCATAAATGTATCCGTTTTGACTTTTTTTTTTTACCAATATAGTTGTAAAAATATTGTCTAAGAAAAACATGGCATTTTTTAAAAAAAAAAAGAAAAACTAAAATCCAGTATCCCGCACCCTTGTGGTGAGAAAAAGCCATTTTGGCTGTAACATTCTAAAATATATTTCCAAACTTCGAAGTATTTAGTGCCATAAACCAGATTATAGTCTGATTTTTTTATGTTGCTTTCA
This sequence comes from Odontamblyopus lacepedii, assembly GCA_034769755.1. Classification (NCBI taxonomy): domain Eukaryota; kingdom Metazoa; phylum Chordata; class Actinopteri; order Gobiiformes; family Gobiidae; genus Odontamblyopus; species Odontamblyopus lacepedii. The sequence continues at coordinate 27,094,043 of CM068350.1, forward strand.
GGAAAATCAATAACCAAAAACCACCTGAAATGCACTTTATGCTTCTGCAACATCATAAACGCTGTTATAAAGCAGAGTGCAAAGTCACTGGTTTCATTTGCAAAATCCATACTGGGCAAGCAACGCAAAGCAATTTGAGTTTGACAATAAAGCACTCTCCTCTTTCTTCTCCCACACCTCCGGCAGACGACTGGCATAAGGATTATGGAGCGAGGGATGCACTTGTTTTGCTGTGCAGTCTCTCCACTTTGGAAGATGAGGATTTGTCCGCTATGTCGTCCCATCCACTTAGAAGAAGCTGATACAAATGCTGGCAATATATTTAATACCCCCCCGAGATCATGTCGCGGCAGGCCCTGAGGCACACCCTAAGTCATTCATAAGGGCTTTACAGGCTGCCAAATAAATAAATAATTCACCATCAGAAAAAAGACTGGGGCATTATGGTTTACTGCGCAATAAAACAGGTGCTGTGTCAAAGATGGCGGTGGATGGAGGGGTAGCCCAGAGTAAGATGGAGAATGCTGGAGATTGTGGTACGTGTGCAATAGAGAGAAGCCAAGGAAAAAGTAGATATAAATTTTCACGGCAAATGAACTCCGTATCTGAGCCGCTGCTGAGTGCACAAAAGGCCAGAGAGACGATTAGTTCTGGGCAGATCCTCCTCTGGTCTGTGCAGTGAGGATGCACAAAGGAGAGACATGTCTGCGTAGTGGCAGTACAGCAGGCTTTGAGAATGAGAAACCAGGCTCAGATAAGTACAGAGGTGAGGGGAGGGATAGTAGAAGTATGTTTTTACTAACAGTAGTTGCCCACTGCTACCACGATGCCATTGCCACCTGCTGTATTTTAACAAACAAAAAATGGGAAGATTAACAACTTCCGATAAGACCTAATTCACAACGAAACATCTTAAACAAGTGAAAAAGTTGTTTTTTCCCCACACCACACCAAACTCTGACTATGGTACACTGATTATTACACAAAATGAATTTAGGTACCAACCCTATGTTAATACAGCAAGTTTTAGATGCATGGGAAACGACATAGTACAAGGTGTATTGTATCGTACGAACAATGTTCACAATCTCCCTGAAGTATTCAACACCAATGCATAGGCTGCAGAATAACTGAAAATTATAGACTTCATTGAAATGCATGAAAGCACCCAGCTCCCAATTAAGTAAATTGGCATGTATCCACAGTGTTATATGTGTACATTTAGTAATTAGTGAACAAATGTAGGATTAATACAAAGCAGTAATGGCTCCAACCATTTGGGAGTCTATTCAGCTAGCTGTTTGATTAAGTGCAACAGCCAATCATAGAGGAGCCCTGCTTTAGAGCCAGGCTGTTCTATAAAATGTGCACGCTTTCATGTGGAGTACAGAGAAGTATAAAAAAGGTGTTTCATTGTAGAACAAACAGCCACTTGGGTATTAGGAGCATGTGACCCGACCTCAACATAGATAAAAGTTATTTACATATAACGCACTCACCAGTCAAGATGGGGGTGGGGGGTTCCTGCAGGCTACACATCCAACCTACAAAAGAAACATCAAAACATGAAAAAGTCACAGGAACAAACGCGCTATGTATTCACAGACAGTGTCAGAGAGAGACAGACAGGAGACAGAGCTCAATATGTCACTGTTCTCTTTGGATATGAGAATGAACGGTATTATAAAGAAGTACATCAGAGGGAGAGTTTATGTGAGACTGAGATGATGGACATTTGCAAACGAAGAAGGGACATGATGGGAGAATTACAGATGTTTTCAAATACATAGGTTAATTGGCATCGCAGACAATAGGCCTGGATAAGAGCCATTGTTTAGAATGCTGAGAAACTGGTGGCTGATATTTTTGGGCCTATATGCAGGACTGATTTTTATTATTTTGCTCAAATTGTGTAATTAAAATTTTCTACCCTTTGCTTACCATCAATCTAGAGTTGTGTAGTTAAATTTTGTGCATGTTCAAATAAAGCTTCACCTGGACTGTTTAGGCAGCTGGTTGGCCAAGACTAAATATCGGCCTGTGCTGGAGATTTCAGATAGCTGATATGTTAAAAAGTATAAATAATGGCTTAATCAGATGGAGGTAAATGGCAACTTATAAGAAGGTTGTACAAAACACCATTGTAGCCTACAGAGGACATAGCACTTTAAATAAGGCTAAAAATGATAACTGAAGACTTAAGGCCGCCACACACAACAGGAGAATTTGCCCGATTTTGGCTGCGATTTCTTTTCCTCAAGTTCAGGGAGGCGTGACCCAACTTTTTGTCTCCATGTGCGATTTTGAAGCCACTGCGCTCCTCATATGTGGTGTCAGTGTCAGATTGTAACCACCAAATATCAACAACACTACAGTAACAGCCGATAAAACAGAGCTTCAGGGGCAGAGGAGTGACGAACCAAAGACACAACATACAAACTCGGGATATAGCAAAAATAAAGAATTTATTACTCACCTAATGTAAAGTGGTAAATTTAAAGTGTAACATCTGATCCACATTATCCATAGAAATTGTCCTCTGCAAATAATGACATCCAGTCCACAAAACCCCACTATTAATCCATTTTGAAGTGTTCTTTGAAAGTAAAAAGGTGAAAGTTGTGCCTCGCATGTGCTTGTTTACGTCCACAGAGCGTAAAGCTGCAGATTAGCGATACTGACTCTACTTCCTGTGGACTTTATCGCCTCTTTTATGCTTTAAAAATCCTGTATCTGAAGTATTGCACCACATTTCACAAATAATAACACAGTTTGCCTTGTATCTAAGCTAGAAGTGCAGAGCTCTGATCTTTTGAACACTTAAGACTCCCAATGCGAGTAGTTTTACTGCAGACAGGAAAGATAGCTTTTAAAAACCCAGAGGAGAATGTTAGGAAAAAGGATGGCATCACCAAATGACATCTTCTGGTGAAATTGGGTGTTTTTAACTCTTGAAGGGATTGAGACACTTTCTCAAACAAACTGAAGTGATACTGCATGTGATTCTAGGCATTACTTTTTAAATGTTAGCAAACAAAGTTATACCATGAGAAGGTTTTATTATAGCAGAAGCCCTGAAAAGTCAAAGATCATCAAATAAGGAGAAATTATATAGAGCATTTGACATTATATTAAAAAGACTGATTTATGAATACAATAGCCATATTTGACTCACTGCAAACTGTGCTAAGTGACTGAAATGTGAATCTTTGGAACGAAGTGCTCTGCTGAAGACGAATGAGGCTCTGACTATTTGCTAAGCTCAAAAAAGACAATGTGACCTCAACACAGATAAAACTATTTATAGAGAAAGCAATAACAAGACTGGAAACCGACGCTTAGCAACAGGCACTCCAAGCAACTTTTTATTCAAGTTGCTAAGGATTTATAATCAAGGTAAGTGATATTGCTCTCAGGAGAAAATGAAACCAACCAGATTTAGTAACAGAATACACATAGAGGCACAGCACCCGTTGAATTGGTAATTACAGTAAAGGTGATTAGCGGGGAAAATTGAAAACCTGACATCATCACTTAGAAATTGACTCCTCTCAAATTATTAGGAAAAGTTTTGTCAAGCAATGGAAATGCTGTAGTCACACACAGAGGAAGCAAATAGTGTAGATCTGTCACAATAATTACAATGCTGGCATATCGTTCAATATATGAAAGTCGAAACACTATATTCTGGGGCTCAGTATTATTCATGTTTATATTTCCTCAGCAATAGTGGGAAAATGTTTTTGTTTTTTGCGTAATAAAAGTAAAATTTGAACTGTAGAGGGTAGAATAAACAACTTCTATGGCTAATTGTGGGTATATTCTCCCATTCATTTGTTGCAGCTCAGGGCTTTTAATGAAACTGCCCATGTAAAATTTGGTTTATCCTGCTTTGCGTCAGTGGCATAAAGTATTTTCATGACCATTTATCGCAATATTTCTCGACAGCAATTTATCATGCTTCAATTCTTTTTTTTTTATCATGACAGGCCTAATATAGGAAGTTAAAAGATCGCTAATAGAATAGGTTGGGTTCATGTGAAATAACTTTTAAATTAAAATTGTACCTGTTTTCTGCCATTACTGTAGCTATCCACTTGGTTCAATCTCTAATCATGAACAAACTGGTCAAATTGTATATTTGTACTATACGATTAAAAGGCCTGTACCCAAGCAAAATAAATACAGATATATTGTATAAGCAGCTCTTCAAAATAAGTCTGATGTGTACTGTCAGCATTGAATTAGAAAGCGTTTTATTTCCAGAGAATCAGGAAGTGTGCAGTTGGCACGCTAGTTGTTGTTAGCTCTACTGGGATGACAAAACTCCGCTCTGATCTCAGAGTTGTGAAATGTACATAAAGTAATTGTGGTGAATAATAAAGATACTAGGAATGCTAAAAGTAAAATTCAGGAATTCGGACCAGTGAAAACAGTTAACGAAACAATTCCAATTAACAATTAACTAGTTCTGTTTTTTCACGTTTTTTAAGAATGGAAAAATCTGGTCCAGCCCATTTAAGATATGTTTGTGGAGCAAATCCCTCAAACACACTAGTGGATCATTATTTTCAAAAACAGAATTATCCTTGGCGCCTAACGGCCGCTACACTAGAGGATTTTTCTATCTTAAAAGATTTTTAAACATTCGACAGACATGAGGAGAAACTTATGAGACTTAAAATCTCCGATCGCACAGCCTGCAGTGGGATATGTCTGGGTAAAACAGGCTGCAAAGCTGTGAGCCCAATCACGTCTGCTCTTTCCTGTCTACAGTAAAACTACTCGCATTGAGACTCTTAAGTGTTCAAAGATCAGAGCGCTGCACTTCTAGTTTCGATACAAGTCAAAACTGTGTTATTATTATTTGTGAAATGTGGTGCAATACTTCAGATACAGGATTTTAAAGCATAAAAGAGGCAATAAAGTCAACAGGAAGTAGAGTCACTATCGCTAATCTGCAGCTTTACGCTCTGTGGACGTAAACATAACACACGCAAGGAACAACTTTCGCCTTTTTACTTTGAAAGAACACTTCAAAATGGATTAATAGTGCGATTTTGTGGACTGGATGTCATTATTTGCGGAGGACAATTTCTATGGATAATGTGGATCAGATGCTGCACTTTAAATTTACCACTTTATGGGAGGTGAGTAATAAAGTCTTTATTTTCGCTATATCCCGAGTTTGTATGTTGTGTCTTTGTGTTCGTCACTCCTCTGCCCCTGAAGCTCTGTTTTATCGGCTGTTACTGTAGCGTTGTCGATGTTTGGTAGTTACAATCTGACACTGACACCGCACACACAAGGAGCGCAGCAGCTTCAAAATCGCACATGAAGACAAAAAGTCGAAGAAATTGCAGCCAAAATCGGGCAAATTCTCCTGTAGTGTGTGGCCTTAACAGAAATTTGTAAAGCTAACCAAGGATATAGAAAAATAAATATACAAAATTATATTATGTTATTACTCAATGATTCGTTGCTCAAGCACTATTCTTTCTCTTAACATTTTAACCTTCATAAATGTGCTGTATACAGAGGTCCCCCCATTTAAATTGAGGGAATTACACAAGCATTTTCTCTGCTAAGAAATGAGATACAGCAGAACCAAATTAAGACCGCCTCTTTACCTGCAGCATTTGGATCAAAATGCCCCCACTTCTGAATTATCCACACTGGCTGCTGTATGTCGGTGTGCTAACGAAACTTTGCAATCATTGAAATGGAAAACACTTCTTAGGAAACATAAAGCTTGCATTAAATTTAAAATGACAACTTTATTTAAATGAGTCTTTAACACAGGAACAATCTATGCATTTATTCAGAGCCTCAGAGATTGGAGTGGGGAGGACTAAATTACAACTGGCTGCCAAATGTGACAGGCCATCATTTGGGGACAAATTTATACGTACAAAATAATCATGTTAATGGCTTTAAATCAGAGCTGCGGCATTTGCCTTCAGAGAGCTTTATGCTGTGTTGACTTATACACTCCCTGTTCAGATTTCATCATATGGAATCAAGAAGAGTGGCCATTTTTGCACTTTTAGCCAGGCCCCACCCACAAGATTCTAATTATTACCACTATTTATTGTTTTGTCCTGACGCTGCTGTTGTTAATGTAATTTGATTATGTTATTTTTCAATGGTCAGTATATATTTTTGATCTTTTTTAACCATTAGTGTTTAAAGGTGCACTGTGTAACTTTTCTGGTGGAGGGTCTGCCACCTGTTTGACTCCACGGAGATAAGACTGTTTTACCTTGATTATTGCACAATATGGAAATAAATTTGATAAACATAGTGGAGACAGGTTAATAGTCAGATGTAAGGAGAAGGTATTTTTGTAATTGAACAAATGCAAGGGAGATATGTTTAATGTACTATTGTGGAACATTCCAGGTAAAGAAATCATATCTCCATGGAGAAAGCAAGTAGCAGACCATCCTTATAAGTTACATCATGCACCCTTTAACCAAAAGTGTTGTTTTGAGGGGATGTTTTTACTTTCCTCAATTATATGTGTTTTATAAGATGAACCCATGATTTTGTAAATGTGAAATGCTCATTGCTGACTGAGGTGTGTATGAATCAAAAAGTGGACATTGTGAATTGTTCTAATTGTTGAGTGACTGTAATTGCATTGTATAATTTATTCCTGTAAATTAGCGACTGCGGTTGTAAACGACCTATTTAACTAATCGAATGTGGAACTCTGTATAAGCTAAATGTCTCTGCACATTGTGCTTTCAAATAAAGCCTCATTCACACAGTTCCCGGTAAATTGCAGGATACAAAACACCAAAACATTCAGCAGTGACCCCCATTCACACATGCAGTCTCAGACCACTGCAGAGTCTGCTTCGTTCACACACAGATAATCTGTACCAGACTCGTAACAAAGGAGTTAAGAGTCACATACACCAACGTGACACATTCTTGGTAATCCACTGGGGAAATTGCCAGGTCAAAATTGCAGGAAAATCTGTTCTAGCTTGATTTACACATGACCTGTTTTGGAAAAATGCAGGTAAGTTCCTGGGTCAGACTGCATGTGTGAATGGGGCTAAAGACTCGAAACTCTAAAATGGTCAAATGGTCACGTTTTTATAGAGCGGTCTTCCACCTTCAAGGCCTCAATTCAAAGAACCAATCATCCATTCACACACACAGTCATACACCAGTGTACATAGACACTGGGGGCAAGATGGATTAAGTGTCTTGCTCAAGGACACGACGACAGCATTCATCTGTGGGAGCTGGAATTGAATCGCCAATCGATGTTTTTTATGTTGAGAGTGGGATTCAAACCACTAATCTTTGGCTCAATGGACAAACACTCTACCACCTGAGCTACTGTCGCCTGAAACTGTACAATTCAGCCATGAAAATTACATAATATTTTCAGACAAAATATTCCTGGTATAGAGAAGAATTTCCCTTTAGAAAGCATAGAGATCAGTAGTGCAGAAGGCTCTGCTGCTGTGTACTCTTTCTACACACTGTAATTAGCACCTCAGTGTTGTAAACAGGTGCTGTTTTATTTTCAGTCTACTCAGAATGCCTCAACGTGTGAAGAGCTGTAATTAATTCCATCAGCTTCATTAAAGTAATAGGGAGCTGCACACATATGCCATCCACAAGGCTACCATTCACTAATAACAGATATATATATATGGTGTTTTTAAATAAAAGCTCTTCATTTGTGAGTGATTCACAGCTGGAGGTGCTTCCTGTGAGCATGTCTCCATTTCTCGTCAGAACATAAATTAGATCTTGGAGCTTGAATCTCCAGATGTGCCCCCCCCCCCCCACCGTGCTCGCTCCCAACCCTCAGTACCTTTTCTGAGGCCACCGCTGGGAAAACTCTCACGGCAGGAGCTCAGAAACAGGTGCGCTGTGAGTCACCTATACAGGCATTATTCCGTCCAATTTAAAACACTGCCAGTCCACACCTAGTACACCAAGCCCTATGTACAAGTCTCATTAGAGGAAAGAGAGTGGGTGAACATAGTAAACTTGGAAAAGCAAGTACAATACAATTTGATTTTGTTATCTTGTTTTACTTGACAATTAAATGCATTTTGTTATTACTAGTACTTGTGTGTGATGGGAAGGGTGACAGAAGAGCTAACTGAAAAACAACGCATACACAGGTCTAAAATGTGGACCAAAAAAAAAAATTATCCAAAATGTATATGGTGAAGAGACAGTGTGACAGTCATACCATATAATAATGATCGTGATGCATAGTTGGATCTTTGTTTCAGTTTTCTGTTTCTCAGTTTGGATGTGATTGCCATTAGCTGATAAACAGTACAGTTTATTGGTTTTGTATCATGGAGTTATCTCTGCAAAATATGGGAGCCAACAGTGAGAACTCAAGGCCTCATTAAAATGGCGAAAGCAAAGATTTAGGTTCACCACCCTGGGCCAACATCTGCCCAATTGTTGTTTTGTGGTTAATTTGCTTCAAAATTCCCCATGTGAAATCTTTTTATGCTTTTTTTCATAGTTCTTTGCCAACAGTATTTGCTTTTTAAAACACAAATGAGTCTACTCCACTGATATTCTGTACAATACGGCATGATCCTTATCGCCTACAAGTAAATGGTAAACTGTCACATTTTATATAGTGCTTTCCCACCATCAAGGCACTCAAAGCTGTTTACGTCAAGGAACTACTCACCCATTCACAGCCACATCCACATGCCAGTGTACCCAGACAGCGAGGGGGGTTAAAAGTCTCTTGCCAAATGACACAACGTCAGCAACATAGATCTGTCTGTGAATTGTTCTTATTGTTGGCTGGCTGTAATTGCACTGTATAATTTATTCCTGTAATCTAGGGACTGCCAATGTAAACAAGCCATTTAACTATAATCTGATGTGAAAAATCTGTCTTTTTAAGATTAATGTCTCTTTACATTGTCTTTTCAAATAAAAACTAAAATAACTAATTGTCAGGAAGCATTCAAGAGCTTCATAAACACATTGTTCACAATAAATTGCAGTATACAAAATGCCAAAACACTCAGCAGTGACCACAGTTCATACATGCACCAGTCCCAGAACATTGCCAGGCCTGCTCTGTTCACACATATATAGGCCCCTCACCTTCAGGAACTTAAGACTCATTAGAGAACGTTAAATCATTGCTCAAAATTCCTGCTGTTTGCTGCACCATTGTTTGTTTTCCTTTTACTGTGTTCTCTTGTATTGAAAAGCATATTAGTGTCCCAAAAGTGCTGTACAAGTTTGACATATTAAATATATTGTTGCATGAAACAAAACATGAGCCACACCTGCAAGCTAAAATTGCAGTTTCCATTGACTCAAGACATGCTACAGTATTCCTGTGTCTTCCACCTATATCCAGTTGTATGCTGCAGCACACTTCATTAAATCACATCCCTATCTTTGTAATGGCTGAAGCTGGTTCATTTCTGCACAGCCACAGTGAGGGGAAACAGATGCTCATGTGTTCCTCCAGGACTCCTCAAGCTCCATAATAAAGATGCCATCTGACAGTTCCTGCTGTCTAACCGCTGCTCCGTGCACCACTGCTGGCACTCCCTCTCCTGTGTTTTGTTCTATTTGAATATCCAAAGCAAGGGGCTGTCCTCCTGAGATGAGACTTTAAAAGTCACCGTGGGGCATTGGGAGATGTTTTGTCTTTGTAGCACCCTATTCTACTGTACACCCACACAATCCACAGCTTTCAGAATGATGTGAAATTAGGAACATTGCCATAGCAATAAACCATTTAAAACTAAATATTATGTCCTTTGAATGGGAAGCTGAACCCCATGAAAAGTTTGCATTAAAATTCCAGAGTTTGATGGTTTTAGACGGAGGCCAGGAGCCTCTAGCTATCACTATATGGGAGATTTACTGTTTCTGAAAGAAATGAACACTTCACTGATGTTAAAGGTGCACTGGTAACTTTTGTATAATATAGATATATAGAGATTAAACCTACATATTTGAAAGAAGAGAACTAGGCTACATTACAGGTCAGATCTGTGGAGAAGCAGCCCAATTTATAGTGAGAAGAATTGTTACATTTTCAAGCAATAGAGACACTAGGGGTATGCATTACCTTGAGTCTGACGATACGATGCATATTATGATATCCATGTCACGATTCACTACATCGCAATATATCACGATACTAAAACAATGGATGATATACAGTCCCTGACAAAAGTCATGTCACTTATCCATTTTGTAGAAACAAAAGCTTATAACCTGACTTTAAATTATTCGATTGGTTTTAGAAATGTCTCATATGAAAGCTAAAACCCTCCCAAATTATGGTCAATATACTAAAATAAATTTGCTTCACTGAAGAAAGATTGATCATTTAATGAACACAGAAAGGTCAGATTTTGGCAAGACAAAAGTTTTGTCACCTACATAAAATTGAACAAATAATTTACTTCAAATACAAAAATATTTGCATTCCAGGCAAAGCAATAACATCTCCATGGAGATAAACAAGTGCTGGACCCACCACCAGAAGAGATGCACTGTGCACCTTTATTGTGCACTATTATTTGTTGTTCGTTTGCTCTATAAACTTTCCATATAAATTGTGAGGCTTAAAGTTCATGTCTTTGGGGTTGAATAATGGCATCCTTTTCTGTAGCTATAGTGATCAAAAATATTTAACTTTTGCTTATATATGGTGACAGAGAAGACAATGAACTTGGAGAGGTTTTTGCTTCATGTGGAAAGGCCCAGTAATTACAGAGATATAAACCAGGAAACTACAGGGATTGTACAATGTTGTGATGCCACGTGAACACCGCCTTTCCATGAAATTCAAAATGATACAAATTTGGGGTGTTGTCGCAATTTAAAACACAATAGCATACATCTTGAATGTGAAAGAGTCCTCAAAATGTTGCATATTAGAGGAAGCTGAAACCCATGAATTCAGGGGGCCTCTTGATTTGCATACGCACACACACGCAAACACACACATACAGTAAATCGAAGCATCTCACAGGAGGATCGGTTTATCACCAAACAGCAGGTAGCGGATAAAGTGGCGGTATTAAAAACATGCATCTGGAAACGCAACACCTTGGAAGAAGGCTCCCCGCACTAATGAGGTGATAATGTAGAGGAAGATGAAGAAGGGTGGCAGTGAGGTGTAAGGGTGAAGGGGCTGCACACCAGGGGGCGATCGAGGCAAATATCGGCCAACATATGATTCGGTTCATGAAAAAAAGCACTTATGGATTAGGAGCAAAGATCACTGAAGTCAGAACATTGTCAACTTTGATCAACATCTTGCGCATATCTTTATTTCTGTAGTGTCAAGTGTCACGTACCTAACAGGAGAGCAGATAGAGAGAGATTCTGAAAATAGTAAGAAAATGTGTAAATGTAACTAAAGACTTGCTAGCATATTTAAGATTTGTACTTTTCATGGTGTAAATGAATTCAGATTGTTGATTAATTCATACTATACTGTTTATCGTTTTTTTAAGAAATGTCTTTGTTAAATTAAAGCAGTGATTTTTTAATATACACCATAAACCCAAACCCGAACATTCAAAGTAATTAAATAGATTAAGTTTACTCAAAGTTTAGAAATAGTCCTACTAACTTAATTATGTCAAGTTGCTGTAACATGTTCTTCTTTTTGAGTAATTTTAACCAATATTTTTTGATTAAAGGATTATCAAAATGTTCAAGTACCAAGTCATCCAACCTTTTAAGTTCTGGACGATTATGACTCTTAATTTCATCAATTTAAAATAATTGAGGCAAGTGATTGGCTCCATTATTTTGAGTTCTGGTAACTTATTTGGGTTTAAGGTGTAGGGTTTACAGTGAAGATTATCTGGCTCTTGGGTACAGCTAATGGGGCTCCTAATAAACAACAACATTGTAATTCTTTGGTGGTTGTATCCAATTTTTGTCCAAGTAGTTGAGCATATTGTTTTGTTCCAGTATATATTGTGAAAACAGCTCTTAAACAATTCTAAAAGGGAGCTCTGTGGTTCTGTTAGTCTGGATTCAATTATGAAGCATTATAGCGACCAAGAATCAGGAAGTACAGTCAAGCATTCTAGGTATTGTTAGCTTTAACATGACTGCAAAACTTATAAACTTATACAATTGCTATTAATAATAGTTAGGATGCTCAGAATGCATAAGGTAAACAAGGAATAATATTTGACCACTGCAAAATGTGTAAAATGAACTATTTCTGTTTTTATGACAGTAAAAATCGGGGATATCACCTTTAATCAGTTGTGAAACTATGTCATGAAGGACCACAATGAATGAAAGAACACAGGAAACCGTTTATTACTGAATTTTTTAAATAATTTTTAAAAATGTATTTTCTATGACAATGGCAGTTTTATTATAAAAAGTGTCACCACTTTGATTTCAACAAAACATGTACATGTACAAACAATAAGACATGGTTTATCCAGGAGGTTTATCCCACTGATCTAAAATTTTACAAAATCCAAATTTACATGAACAAATTCTGTCAAATGTACAGATAAAACAAGTTTGTACATTGTGATGAGACACAAATCAAGTCTTACACACTCGATAGCTGGTGTCTTAACAGCACAAACTCCTCCTTAAGTTTTAGCTACATCCACGCCTGCACCTCTTCATTACCGCCTGTGCCCCTTTGGTTTAGCAGCCGTATGGTCTTTATCTCCTTAGATTTTTCAATTAATCAGGTATGCTTCACGGCTCATTGGACAGCTCTGGAAGCCATAACATTTATCAGAGCTGAAAGCAAAGTGAGGCAATCCACAACACCGACAAAAGGATAAGATTGGATCAGCAGAATTGAAGCACTATTATGAGAACTACGGTACAATAACAGTGTAGAGACTGATCTTGCCGTGGCAACAATAAAGGCGTCCGCAAACAAACTCAATTATGATTTTGTGATAAGATTATTTTACGAAGTGTATCATGCAGGATATTTTAATCTAGTTTGGGAGCAACACACAAGCAGAGACATTGCGTTTTGGACTGTATAGTATATATGGTACAAATGGCTGGTTTTTGCACCATAGGTTTTTATTTCCCCAGAGCGGTTTCGTGCCAGTGTGTTCAGAAGAGACTAGAAATCGTATTTAGAGGCAAACTGGGTCAAAGATACAACAAGTAAGAAGTAGAAAAAGGGAAAAATCTATTGTGTTGTTTGTTGCAGGAAACAAGGAAGCGCTCGGGTTCCTGTGCTCCCATCGATTGGAGGCGTGATTAATGAAGTTGCAGCCAGGAGGAGGGATCCATAAGTGTCTTCTTCACACTCTGTCCCCAATAGAAACCTGTTGATGGAAAATCTAGAGTTCTGTGCAATGGCTGGGACGCTGATTGTTGTGCATCTGAGGCTATATTGAATCAAATGAGTAAAGTGTCTCCATGTACACGCATTCGCACAAACATTATAGTTGGAGGAATTTAAAAGGTGTGAAATGGAACTTTTTGGATTCGGGGCCATTACCTGGTTGTTTCCAAAGATGTCATTGCTTTGTCTCTGGAATGTTTAAAGCAGACATTGTGCTTGTGCTTGCTATATAGCTATAATCTATGATAACCGTGGATCATTATGTTTTGTTTCATGCGCATTTTAAAATTGCAATATCCATCTAAAATGACTTAATAGAAACAAGCCTGACAAGCTGATTTCCGGGTTAGGCAAATGCAGCGCTCAATGGGAGCAGAAGTCACTGCAAATGTCATCACATCAGAGTCAGCACCTCCAATGGATAGCTGCAGATCATGCTAGTGAGCAGCAGTTTTTCATTTGTACCAAAATGTCATTCATTAAGGAAATAAAATTGGAGAATGAAGTTAGGGCAAAGCAGTGGGTGTATGACGGTGCCGATGAAAACGGGTTGATCAGCAATATGGCGTCTTGAAAATAAGTAATTAAAGATTGCTCAAATCACGTCAAATACAACTTCGGGTGAATAAATGGTGAGGGGAAACAACTATAACATGGTTAAAAGGTGTAAAAAAAAAATGTTTTTGCGGAAAAGATTTGCATGTATCTATTCTATAGAATCTAGTCAACTACAGCCTTCTTATTGTGAACATGGTTGCCTCTTCACCTGGTCGTGTCACTTGTCAGCTTAATGCCAACTGAGATCATGTCGTCTATTGACTGGATCATACACACCTGCCCAACTACTGTAACAGGTTTCAGGCTGTTTCTTCCATGGATTAACCAAAGTTGTTTGATATTTTGTGTAATATATTTAACTCTCAATGCCTTTTTAGCTCAAACTTAGCCATTGCAAACTAGTTCTTTTTACAAAACAATCCTGAGGACGAAATGTATTCCAGGTGGTTCAAGAGTGATCATATTTGTATTCATCACTCACAAAGTTTTCTAAAAGCTCATTTTGGTCTTTCATTTTTCAGTTGCATTTCATTTGTTAGCCTATTTAACTGGATATCAGATACCTCAGAAAGTCACCAGTTGCTTGTATTAAAGAAAATACTGCACCATCTGGGCAAAAACCTTCCCCAGAGCCACATGCGGCTACTCCCTGCTTACATGACAGACTCACAAACGAGACCAGATCCCAGCTTGGAGTTTGGAGATTTCCACCAACTTTTTGCAACACACACTTTTAATAAAACTTTATAACTTCTTGCCACACTCCAACTAGTGCAGCTTCCTCCCCAAAGAATTGCCAACTAACACAAAGGAACTAAAGGACGATTCTGCATGTGCAAAGAAGAAAAAATGTCTGGGAAAATTGGTGTAGAAATCCTAAAAATAGGGTTCAAACTCTTACCAGAGAAAAGAAGAGAATAGGCAAGTTTTTTTTAAGTGTTTTTTTCAATTGGATTGGCCATAAAAAAGTTGAAGAAAGAGGGTTTTTGTGGAAAGCTTGAAGTAGAAAAATGAAGCCACTGGGAAATACAGACTCCCTAAACCTAAACTCACTAAAAATACTTATGTAAAAAAAACTATGTTCAAACCAGCAGATCGTGAATATTAAAGGGCCCATATTATGCTATTTTCTGATCTATGTTACAATGTTGTTCCTCATCAAAAACATACCCGGAGTTGTGTTTGGTTTCATTCACACATTCAACACGCAAATCCTGCATATTTAGGCCGTGTTCTACTCTCAAACCGAAAAACACTCTGTTCCACCTTGTGATGTCATGTGTAATACAAGAAGTTGTTGTGTTTTTAAACTGCATACACTTTCACTAGAATCATTTAGATCATTTCAGCCCTGGAATTGCCATTCTCCACTGAATAAAAGCTAAAAGCTTATAACTTGGTGGTACATAGTATTTCGAGCTTTGGAGATATGGACAGACTAAGGACAAAGGGTTACTCAAACAAAGCATAATACAGCACACTGTCAAATGTTTCACCTTTTTACATAAGCAAATTAATCAAAAATTAACTTTTTCTTACTCAAGCTCAACTTTTGTAATGACTTGCCTGCTTGTTTGAAATCCAAGACACAAATTGATTCAGTGATTGCACCTCTGAAGACTAAAAATGGCATTACAGTATTTCTGCTGCTGGTAATTAGGTTTGGCAGCTCCCACATAATGTTTGTTTTTTTGGCTCCTAATGCACTTTGTATGAAGCAAGCAAATGTGAGTGCTCTGATTTCATTTGGGCTGAAACACACGTCTGGGTGTCTCAATGTTTAACAGATGTCCTCTCCTCTCTAGGCATCGGGGGAATTGCCAATTTAAGGCTCCACACGCACACACAACAGACATTTTTACAACATTTCAGCAATTAATGATTCAATTACTAAATATTTTCTGACTCAAAAAAAAAAAAAAAAAAAAACGTAGATTACCGATTTGAGTGGCTTGAAGGTAGAAAAGTTTTATCTATTGAGGTATAGGCTTGACTGTAGCAGTGGCACATTTGGCACACTCAATTTTTTTTAGACAAGACAAGCAGATGACCTTTATCACCAAGACTGGTGAAATCTAAACTGTGTCAGCATGTGAGGAAATCACAATGCACACATTTATTTCTATTTCTTTATGAGTGGAACCATGGAGGATTGCAGCCCATTCACTGATGATCTCCAGAAGCTCCATTCACTTTGGAGAAAGGGACAATTGCTGCACTTTCAGACTTCTTATACCCAAATATTATGCATGGTCTCTAACAAGCCCTTTCAAATATATCAGGTAGCTGTGACTTAAAAATAGCATAAACTGGAACAATATCTCAATAACTACAAACCTAGATCCACATCCACAAAAGTAGTAGTTTTGAGTGCATGGAGCAGAAAGCACATAAAACTCAGCCTGCCGCACAAAGAGTTTTACAGACTCATCAGTTATACAGTATTCCATATCTGGAGTGATCATATGAGATGAAGTCTATAGTTTGATGTGAGAACAAGCCCGCAGGTGAAACATAATAAAGGCTGAGGTTAAAGAGGCAGCATCTCTCATTATGAGCTCAGTATAAAAGTATAGTTCTGCACAGAACTCACAGAGGAATGTCAGCTTCAAGTCTTTCACCAAGGACGTTTAATTAGCGCTGTAAAGACTTTAGGTTAACTCCCACTGTGAATAGTCTTGGATACAGCACTTCATGTGTTAAACTTAGATAAAACAGATCTTTCCATTTCTAATATAGCATTCAGTGCCATTTGTTCATTAAAGGTTTCACATTAGTTCTAGCTGACCGGTTTGGCCTGCTAGCTACAGAGGCTCTTTATACTAAGGTCAGGCTAACATTACATGGAACGGACAAAGAGGCCCCAGTCTGCAGCAGATTCAAAATACATCATGACATGTACTAAAAAGACCAGAGGAAGTCATTACAGTTACGGAGGGCTGTGAGATTATTGAATTTTATTAGAGGTTGAGATTGAGTCAGTTCGCATCACCTTGGTTCTTTGTAATGGAGAAGTCCACAGTCATATGTCTGTCATTACAGGCATGTGGTTGACTTGAGACTTCACTTTAAAAGTCTGTTTTGTGTTTCTGTTCAGGATATAAATATTTAAAGTCATTGTATATATTTGTAAAGATGCACTGCATAACTTGCTATTGGGGTCGCCGCTTCACAGATCTCACCTGAAAACTTGAAAAGTTTAATGCCACACTTTGGATTATTGTGGGTAAAGCAATAACATCTTCATAAAGACAAGTAATTAATGGGCCCCTTACCAGAAGTTATACAATGCTCCTTTAAGCCATAAAAGGTTGAATTAATAACTTCTATTACTTATTACAGATAAACTAAAGTGTTTAATTTTGCTGTTTATTGATTGCAGCTTATGGCTTTTTAACAGTATTGTAGATTTAGAATTGTTTTTCTGGTATACGTCTACTCTTGGGTTATTGTGCCAGTGGTGTAAATTAATCTCTATATTATGGTTTTTCATCTATATTTTCTTCAGCAGTATATGAAACTTCAGCATTTGCTATTGTGACAGGCATAAGTGTGCTATGTGTCATTCCTCCCAATGCTTAACGTTCACCCTTCATTAAGTTAAAATTGTGAGAGTTATTAGAACAAGTTTCCACAGAAATCTCAGCAGTCCCTTGTTCACAGCTGAGAGGTCGTCTGTAGCTCAGAAAATCCCTTTGTGATTGTGCAGCGCAGGCAGCTCCACACTGTGAGAGAAATGAGACTCTGCGCCTTTGTTCCAATGTGAGAAACTCATCAAGGGGAAGATTTCTCAAAGATTACAAAGATTAGATGGCAGGCAGAAATGCATAGAATGTGCTAAATTATATACTGCTAGATTGGACCCTATTGGCGGTGCATAAGACAGGAGTTAATATAGGTTATTTTGGTCACAGCGTTTCTATAAAGATTGAGGTTTCTGTGCCAGATAACAAAAGATGTAATGATAATGTAGAACACACTATTTCAAATGCCTTTTGTTTGTTTTAACAGAAACAAAAGGACGGACAAAGGCAAAGGAATCGATGTGAGGGAGACTGTGTGCAAATATTTCAATAGAAATATCTAGTAAGAAGTTGTTTGCGGTTTTGAAAAAAAATATGTTGGTTTATTGGTGGAAAGATAATGTCCAAAAATCACTCAAGGGTAGAAAAAGACAAGAGAAATCGAGGCATAAATAATTACTTCAAAATGGATTCTACTTCACTGCGAATGCTGCTATAAAGTATATAATACCAGAGTCAGTGAGAGTTCTAACTGCGGTAACACTGCATAACGTACAAGTAGTGCAGCAACAGTTAAATCACATTCTGCTATTCCGAGTAGGGACTAGCTTCACTGAAAACACTGAAATAACTGATATTTTAGACATTTACAGATAGTGACCAGGCTTTGCAAACTCACAAGTGAGACACTTTGTCGCTGTGGTATAAGTGTATAAAACAACTCCTTGTTGCTTACATATAAATCACACTGGGTCTCACTGTGCACTGTCCACTCACCGTTTACTGTTGTTTATCTATCATAATAGAGAATATAAAGATGAAAACTGTATGTATGTAAATGTAAATAAATAAACAGAACAAAACTGCTGCATAAAACAGAGCTGAATAGTTCCTGAAAATTGTAGCAGAACTGTTTTGTTATGGACCAGTCTTGTTTTGGGGCTCCTGCAGTTCACAGTAACAATGCTTCGTCCTTCGTTTCTTTCCTTCACTTTTTTTCTTGCTCCAGTTCTGATACTTCCTGTGACAGCCACATTCTGTGTTTGCAGCAGCCAATATTTACACAAGCAAAACGGAAATTAAAACATGAACATATACAAAAAAGCTACAAAAAAGAACGTAAACATTAAAAAGTACAACAAAGAAAAAAAGTTTATAATGTTGTTTATGTTCCTGAAAGGCAAAATAATTACAAACTGATTCACTTTTATTTTACCCAGAAGTCCCTCTTTTTCAAAGGAGTTTCTTAGTCCATGAGGTCAAGCAGTAATTCAGAGGTCTCATTTATAAAACTGAATGTGAAATTCTTTCTAAAAGTGTTTGTACTGACAGAACAAAAACTTGCTCACGTCAGATTTCTTAAAGCACAGATATTTTTCTCTGATCTCACCTCTGAAATAATTAAAGCATAATCTTTTAACTCAAAATGAACAAATAGATGAACAAAATATAATCCAATAAGAACAGATGAATATCCCTAATCTAATAACATCTCTCCACCAGAAAAGACATGTAGTGCACCTTTAAATTGTTGTAATACTCAAAGACATTAATAAAGCCCTTTATTACTAGTGCTTAAACTGGTTTACCACAATGTATGAAGCTACAGGCACTATTGTTATATTATATTAGATTATATTAGATTATATTAGATTATATTAGATTATATTAGATTATATTAGATTATATTATATTAGATTATATTAGATTAGATTATTTGTTAGGGGACAATGCAATTTAATAAAACACATGAACAAACATGAGTAAAACTGCCAGAATTAGCCAAAAGGCTACTTTTCATCCGTAGTCCCCTGGCCATGATGTTAAAAGGCAGATAAAACTGATACAAAGAAAAACATTGTTAAAACAGAATTAGACACTGACAATACAAAGATGAAACAGACAACAAATATTTACAAAAACATACCATAGACACAAAGTTCTAGTTTTTAATGCTGGCAGCTGTATGTATTTACCATCCATTCTCTTAAATGTTTTGTGAATGTCTTATATGAGGTTTGCTTTTTAATAACTTCAGATAAAGAGTTCCACTCTCTGGTTCCTCTCACAGACCAGGCCGACTGACTAAAGTTGCTCTTCCTCAGAGGAATCACACAGTCTCCTCTCACTGAGCCTCTGGTCACACGGCCACTACTGGTTTTTTGGCTGATGAAACTTGCCAGTGGAGCAGGAGCCAAATCATGCAGAACTTTGTACATTAAACATAAGTTAATTTATGAAAATCTGACCAACTTAATAAACCATACTTTTTCAAGATTGTACAATGGTGGTAATGTTTAGTTTTTTTATCCAAGACTATGATACCTTGTTTATATAATGTTTCCAATGATGTACTCTGATTCGCTTGAGACCAGCTCATTAAGCAATAATTAAAATGACTAAAAACCATGGAATGTAAAAATGTTTTTGCTGCCTCAGTTGACATTTCATTTCTAATTGAATGAAAAGTTGCAAGATTCAACTTAATTGTTCTGCACAACTTTTCAGAATGAGATGTAAAGGAGAGATGAGAATCAACTATCAGTCCGAGATATTTATAGAGTTACAATCTGAAGCTTTTCCCCTGCAACATATATTTCAGGATCACGGGAAACCCTGTTGGTTTTACTAAAAAACATACCCATTGTTTTAGAGATGTTCAGCTGCAAGCAGCACTCCTTTAGCCAAGATGTAACATGATTCATTGATTTGGTGAGTTTGGCTACAACAGCATCTTTGGAACTACCGTGTGAAAATGGAACAGTATCGTCTGCATACATTATGCATTCTACTTCTGGGCAAACTGCAGGCAGATCATTTATATAAAGGCTAAACAAGAGGGGACCCAAAATTGATCCCTGAGGGAGACCAGTGGCTATTGTACACGACTCCAATCTCCAATTTTCAAATGACACAATTTGAGTGCGGGCATTCAAAAATGATTCAATCCAGTTAATGACAGATGCATCAAAATTGAAATGTGAAAGCTTTGAACAAAGAATAACATGATTTACTGTATCAAATGCTTTCTTGAGGTCCAGAAATACTGCCCCTAGCACACCGCCTAAGTCCAGGAAAGATTTTATTTTCTCTATGAAGAGGCAAGTGGCCATCTCAGTTGAGTGTTTAGTTCTAAACCCAAATTGCATGGGATGAAGAGAGGGAGAGCTACTATCCAAATATTGAATAATCTGCTCCGATACCCATTTTTCTGCAATTTTAGAAATAGTTGGAAGAATACTTACTGGGCGGTAGTTATTTAAAATGCTTGAATTACCAGATTTAAGAAGAGGAGTAGATTTCCACACATTTGGAAAGTGACCAGTAGAAAAAGAGAAATTTATGATAGAGGTGATGGGAGAAGCTAGCGCTGGACCAAGATCTTTGAGCATGCTTGTGTTGAGTCTTTCTTACACTACTTCCAGCAGGGGACGAGCCCACGCATCAGGTTTGAATTACTTTTACTTGTTTTTCATCCATATGCATTATTTGCTGCTGTAAAGGTGTCCAAAAAGCTCCGACAATGCATAAAACTGACCCTTGAAGTCATAACATATTATACTTGGATTTTCATACAATTATAAGGTTGCAAAACTGCAGCATCAGCCACAACCAGCAGCTGAGGGTATGCAAGGTGAAGGGTGACGTGTCAGTGCAAAATGTTCAACTATAACAACTTCTCAACAGCACAACATCCGGAGCTAAAACTCACTTTAGACTGAGGGGCTAATGAGGCGCTCAAACGTAATTAAATCAGTAAAAACAGCAGAGACAGATCGGGCACAGGCTAGGAGAAAACTTTTTAACACAAATCAATCACATCTGCTGTAATGCTGGAAGTATCGTTATACGTAATGTTATTCTGTGGTTAAAATGTGATGGTAGAAAAACACTAATCAACAATAATCAGGATGTTATTGCAGAAAAGCCATGGACCAGTTCAAATTAAATGTGATTAAATTTGAGCGTTGCCAAATTATTCAGTAGAAATATGCATGGGTTCACCGTACATGGTAGTCAGGGACAATCCAGGACATGGAAAGTAGTAAACATTTCACCATTTAATGTATTTTCACTGAAATATTATGGTGATATGTAATTTTGATTCAGAACCTTAGAGGAAGCACTGGTGCTCTTGGAAAATTAAATCTTTAAAAGGTCCTATATGTTAAAAAGTTGTCACCTCCTCAAAAACATACATGGAGTTGTGTTTTGTTTCAGTCACATATTTGAGTAACTCTTTATTAGTTTGTCTAGATCTCCAAAGCTCAAAATGCTCTGTTTCACCTTGTGATGTCATGTAAAGGTAGTTTACAGCAACCATTACCTTTAGTTCAGTCCAGATTGGCTATTCGAGGGCTGAATTACCTAAATGATTCTAGTGAAGGGGTAAGGAGTTTAAAAACACAGAGAAGCATTTACTGTATTATCAACTTAGCCTAAATATGCAGGTTTGTGTGTTAAATATGTGTGAATGAAACAAGACACAACTTTGTATGTTTTTAATGAAGCAATAACATTATAACATAGATCAGAAAATAGCATAATATGGTCCCTTTAAATGAATGAATGAGCGTTAGTAATCTGCAGTTATCTTCTGAAACACACAATTTGTTGGTCGTGAATTCTCTTGGTTCAAGAAATAAATGTAACATTAATTTAGTAATTAACGGTATTAAAAGTGGTATTTTTAAAAGTAATATGTAAGTACTTTGGATTACTATAACTTAATGAACTCCTTTCATTTCTGTACAATTTTGAGTTCTTCCTTTCCCATAGGGCTGCAAGCTAAATCACAATGGAATCACAATTTGAATGGGTGAAGTCTACAAATCGCAAAGGCTGCAATTTTTGGAGTGACATTATTTTCTGAACAAATAAAATATCTTATTCTGCATAAAAATGCTACGTCTGAAATTCAGATCTGTATAAACACGTTCTGAATTGTGATTCTTGTATTAGTTTATCAGTGCATATTTTAGTATTTTTGGCAATTCTTCTGGATGTGTATAAAAGAAAAACTAAGAAAAGAATCCTAATCCTAAGGACTATCGCAATGCTTGTCAGAAAAACCTAAATTAGATATTTTTTCCCAAATGGTTAAGTCATATTTCCCATTAGCATTCAAATCTTAAAATCCAATTAAACGCAACAAATTATAATCTGCAGATGATCCGTGTAACAATCCACTAAAAGAAAACACAAAAGGAAAGCACGCTATGGAATATTGTATCTGCACAGTGCATATGCATCATACTGGGGGTGTTCTACATGTAACTCTAATGATGAAATGCTTAGCAGTAACCTTGGTGACATAATACACACATTAGCGAACACTGCCAAAAAGTTAAGATTGTCTGAAAACTCGAATGGATTTAAATAACACTTTTCAGGAGCCTGCGATCAATACGAGCGTTCATGTCCAGTTTAGGCGTTTGATTTTCAACAAAAATGGTGAGAGTGACTAACTGTGACTGAAAACTAACTGAAAACTGAAAAAAGAGCCTTGTTTAACAGCACAAATCTGCTCATCTACTGTAGTTCCAGCTAAATCATTCCTTTATGGTCAGATTGTGTTAAAATAAAGCATAGATTAAAGTCTAATAAAGCCTCAGACAGAGCAGAGCCTCCAGTTAGCATCACACCCCCAGGGAATGTTGACGTCAGCTGCAAAGTATTTTTTTATGTTGTATGCACAGGTACAAATACATTTGAATTTGCCACACCAGTAAACTCTTATGATTCCAGATACGGTACTGACAAGTATTAAAATCCAATGAGACTGAACTTAATTAAAAGCCACATATTGTACTGTGACATTCAGGTGCAGCTATTTTTACGCTGCAGATGCTGTCACCTTTCTCTTACTGTACTTCAGTGCATTTTTAAACCAGTTTCATAGCAACACAAAAGCGTAGAGCAGGAAGTCATTTTATATGCCATAGCTCTGAGTACAATCGAAGATAGTCCAACTTCACCTGACATTTCTCTAGTTGGTGTCCTGTAAAAATAAGTGGGAAACATCAATCCAAATAGCAATAGCACTACAACACTGGAAGAACATGTATGTAGTCAAAAAAACATCAATGATATTTCACATTTTACAGTACAAAAGTATGTTTTAAAATGGGCGTTTTATGTTTCCTCAACATGTATCAAAAAGATGTGTGTAGAATCCCTCAGTCGTCCAGGTAGAATCCATGGCAAAGGTAGAGATCAATTTGTCAGCTGGATAGAGCTGGGCAATTTCCCTTCCAAAAATTTCTTAGTATTTTTTTCATAAAAAACTTGATTCATGATTCGATTCGACTGGACCGTAAAACGAGCATCCAAAACTTTCATCTTGTTGTGAAAACCTCTCTGCTCCACCAAATAAATTGGAAACATTTCATATGGGACACAGTAGGGACGGGCATTTGATTAAATTTTCTTATCCGAACGCTAGGAGAATAAACAATCGATTATTGATTAATCATTAATGTTTTTATATTAAAATTGTCATCATTATTATGATACATAAATAAACTCAACTTTACAACATATAAACCATAACCACTATACAGCCACATCAGCCCGTGTGAGATTAGAATGTTTTTAATACAGCTTTGGCACATTTGTTTACATCTTACAGAAACTAAACTTAAAACCACATGGCTCATTTCCATAAACTGTAAACACTGGGAAAAAAGCAGCTCATGCAGTGATGTGGTCAGTTTCTGTGGACTAAAGGACACGACTCAGTGGATTATATGAGCATTCTTCCTGTGACAGATTTGTTTGTGTATGTGCAGTTCTCGGGGGAAAGTGAGAGACGCACTGCAGGAAGTGCACCACGGAAAGCCTATAGGAAATCTTGGTGAATGCAAAACGTACATGCTGTATAAAAACAAATCTTAAATATCAATTTCCCGAAAAAAAACAAATCGATATGACTTGCCAACTCGATTTTTATTTTAAATCTCCTCCCGCTTGCAGGCCGATATAAGTCAGTGTCCCCCAGCATTCTGACCAGAACTGAAGAAGCAGCTTGGATGAGCGGCGAAACATCTTCTACCTAAAACTCTTTTCCAGTTGACAAATTGAACTCTACCCTTTGCCATGTATCAAAAAAGTGAAGATATACAGCAGGGGTGTCCAAACTTTTTTTCCCTAAGGGCCACATCTTGTGTGGCCATACCGGCCTCTCAAAGCCTGATTCCGTCAGATCTTAGAAGCTAAGCAGGGCCGGGCCTGGTTAGTACTTGGATGGGAGAACACTGGGAATTCCAGGTGCCACACCCAAGTCGTCGTTGAAAATGAGAATTGGTTCTCAACCGACCTATCTGGTAAAATAAAGGTTAAATAAAATAAAAATTAAAAGCCTGGATCATTCAGGTGGGTGCATTTTAAATAGTTTTGACAGAGCCGCCATACCTTGAAACATTCATTTTGGATCTATAGGTATGTGATGTTCATTTGCCTGAGCAGCTTGTTCCTTCTACATTCTGTTCGAATCCAAAAGGAACTGGAATCGGATCATAGAGCAAAAAAACCTCCAACAACCATCAAACACAGCCACCAACTTGTATCACGTGTCTCTCAAATGTGGAACATTTTCTCTTGAAAATTCTTGTAACAATCAGAACAATGTGTTACTTCTTTTACCTGAGATAAACAGTTTGGTGCTTTGCTGTTTGTTGATTCTGAGAAAATCTATGCTGCTTCTCAGTCCTGTCTTTTTTTTTTCTTTTTTCATTTTTTACATGTCAGCAACCATGTTTGTTTCTGACATGAAAGGCCCATGCACCTCATTGATTGGTTAATGTTTTGTCTGTCAATCACACCCTCAGGGAGATCAGGGAGACAGGATACAGCTCCAAATCCACTCGTCTGTATAAAGTTTTGTCAAAGCGTGTGGTTCTGGCCAGGTAAGATGTTCAAAACTTTTTTCACCATTCCTTCATCTTTGGCAACTGTTATTATAATTACTACAGCACCAGAGTGATGTCAAATGTGGATACCAGGCATGAAAACGGATCAGGGGTGAAGACTGTGAGAATGGTGCACGTGCAGGGCAGGGGGGCAATGATCAAGACTTTTAAAGGTCAAGACCGAGATTAGACCGAGACCACGGCCCATCGAGACCAAATCAAGACCATTTTTGTCATTTTCTACATTTATTTGTATATTACAGTTATTTTGAAACAGATTTATTTGGCATTTTATTAGGTAAACTTCAGCCCACATGTCGCACTAAACCTGCTCTGTGCTGTAGGTCTGTGCTGTAGGTCTGTGCTGTAGGTCTGTGCTGTAGGTCTGTGCTGTAGGACTGTGCTGTAGGTCTGTGCTGTAGGTCTGTGCTGTACGTCTGTGCTGTACGTCTGTGCTGTACGTCTGTGCTGTAGGACTGTGCTGTAGGTCTGTGCTGTAGGTCTGTGCTGTAGAACTGTGCTGTAGGACTGTGCTGTACGTCTGTGCTGTAGGTCTGTGCTTTAGGTCTGTGCTGTAGACCTGCTGTGCCGACACTGTAGCACAAATTTTGATTTGTTTTTGCTTCGTTTCGTCTTACTCTTCTAATCAGCAGCAACCTAATGCCCCAGCCTGTGTGCTATATGCAGGAGGAGAGGGAAAGGGTCGTGCTGACATGAGGTACATGGACAGGTAGGATGTTTTTAGAAGTTTACCTGCTCTGTGATACACACTGGCACACGAGGGTACATGCTGTTGTGAACCAGCCGCGCACTGGGAATGTGTGTGTAGGTCACCTGTTTTGGTTTTAAAATGTCAAATTTTGCAGAAAGGTGAGAGATTTTCATGCCTGGGATAGTTTTATTTGAAACGAACCAAGACTGCCACATTTCACAACAAGAGCAAACAGCTCCTTCATCAGCTCAGACCATTATGACTGTAAAGGGCATTGATGTGGTCAGACAAATGATTTTCTATTTGCAGCATATTTGTTTGTCAATTTATTTTCTATTTAACGTATTTGTAGATTTTTTTGTGTCTGTCATTTACTTTGTTGCATTTGCTTGCTGTTTTTTATTGTTACAGACCTTCATTCAGTGATTAATGGTCCCCAAAGCTTCATAATGGGTCCCTGGGTGTTCCTACAAAGAGGTCCAATCTAAAGAGCTTGATTTACAGTGGCGAAATGGCATCACAATATTAATCAATGTATTATCTGATTGCACCCACGGACTCCGATTATGCAAATCCAAATGTGGATATGGTTGTTTGAAAGGACCCAGGTAGCAACTTTTCACAGTAAGAGTAACTGCTCCCACACCAGCTAAATATATATTGATTACATTGGCGAATGACTTCCTGTTTATTGCCATTATGTTTATATTGTTTTTAATGTTTTTTTTTCCTTTTCATCTTTGTTTTACATTGTTATTTTCATTGTTATAGACCTTCAATCAGTGATTAATGGTCCCCAAAGCTGCATATTGGGTCCCTGGGGGTTCCTACAAAGAGGTCCAATCTAAACTGATTTACACTGGAGGAATGGCATGTTAAATTGCTTTTATAATACATTTTAATTGATTACTGTTCTATCCCATGTTTATTAAACGGGCCCATAGTACACTAGTTTCTCATCTATGTTATAATAATCATCACAAACACTTACATTTTTGTTCTTCACACGTTCTGCATATTTAGTTCTTCTCTCAAACAGCACACACAGTTGTAATGTGGTAATGCAGGAAGGGCTCCACTCCATACACTTTCACCAGAATCATCTGGATCATTTCAGCCCTGAAATTGCCAATTTCTACTGAACAAAAGGTAAAAGGTAGCTGTTCACATAAAAACTACCGCTACATGACATCCCAAGGGTGGAACAGAACGTTTTTATCTTCAGAGATGTAGAGAGACTAACAATAAAAGGGAGACGCAAACATGTGTGAATGAAACAAAATACAACTCCATGTATTTTTGATGATGTAGCAACATTATAAACATGGCTTTAAGCTCCCAAGAATCCTTTTTGTGTAATATAGGACCTTTAGGAGAGTAAAATGTTTTGAACTATATTGCCTTAGATCAAAACCCACAACTCTTTGGTTTAAAATGGTTTCAGTTTACAAGACTTTATGACCCCAACTTGAAAACATGTTTGCATTTTCCCAGTATGTGTTGCACTTATAGTACTATTCTTAAATTGCCAGTTCTTGCTTTTATAGCTTAAGTGTACATTATGTCTAAAAGCAGCCACAGATCTCAATTGTGTTTAACATCTTTATTGATTTTCTCTTCTCGGGGCGTAACATTACACCTGTGTCTTTATCTCACGTACCTCTCTTCTTCCTCTTATGTGATCCTGTTATCTTTGTTTTTCAGATATACACTAGCACAGTTTCCATGGCAACGTTTAAAAAGGATCTGAAAAGGGTGTTGCCAAAGAGAAAGCACAAGCTGAGGAGACAATAGGGAGTCTTGACCTGGGAATGAGATACTCTGATGAGAGATAATTCACAGGCCAGTGGTTCATTTGGTTTGGCGTTTGGTTTTGATTAACTGCCTGACTAAGGGGATTTTCACACAAATGGGGGACAAGAAAGATCTAGGTTGATGCAAATTAATTAATCTGATTTTAATTAAAAGATTCATTCATTTTCGATCATTGACTGTAAGCATATGTTAACTAAGAGGTCTACAGCCAATCCTCTGTCGATAACAGCCTAGGGTTTGTAGCGGAGTTCAGACTTTGGGGGAAGAAACGTGACTCTTTCTGATATGCATGATAAAGGTTAAAGTTCAGTAAGGTTGTATTATTGTAAAAGAATTGGAAAGAATTGGATATAGAAAATAACTCAAAAAAGTGACGAAAAACTAGCATTAGTCATAGCAATTAACACATCTAAACAAAATATTATTTTTAATGGTAGAAGATACTCAAAATAGTGCCTAAGAAAGAGGACGTATAAACCAACGAATAAACAAGTACAGAAACCAGCAGAATAGGAGCAAATTAAGACACATCGAGACTAAACTGGGCCCAAACCAAAGCTGTATATAGAAATGGACATCGCTAATCCGCGAGTCACCACTTCTGACTCCACCGACTCGACACTGAAAAATGGTCACCCGTCTCTTTATATCTGCTGCAGTGAGCTTCGTCTTTTTAGTCTTAAAATGTTTGTATTGACCTGCTCCACATGATCCTGGTGTTTTTATTTTGCTATTTTGTCCCGTAATAAATTCCTATTTCTAATATGGACCTGGCTCCAAAGTCGCTCCTATAACTGCTCGTCTCGTGAGCATCATTTGACTGGACGTAAACACTATGGGTGACATCACACTCCCTTAGTCCACTTCTTTATAAAGTCTCTGACCCAAACCAGAGGCAAGTGTGGACATAACATTACTGGTTACATGGGCTTCAGGTTTAGCAAGAAAACAAACCTTTAAAAAATGTATTTGAGTTTTAATAGACAGGGATGGAGAGGGATTTTTAATGACAGGGAATAAATGTAGATGATATTGTCCACCATAAATCAGTACTCATTTTGTTATTTTTGGGAGCAGGAAACTAAAGTTTGAAAATCTTCCAGCAACGCTAATAGCTGTGATTTAAAACGACACGAGAGACTTGAGAACTCGCAAAAACTAAACTGTAATTATTTTGGCGAATGAGCAGAACTGGCTTCTTTCAAATGTCAGTCAAACTCCTCATTGCTCCTCATTAAGACCATCTCATGTTGTATTGCACATATACTCAACTGTGCACTTACTCACTGGCGGTTTATTCGCCCGTCTTCTCCTTGCGTTTCCTAATACGACTTTAAACTGGATGGTGTCTTGCCTCAGCCTGACTGGCACACAAACGCTTCACATCTAGTGCAGCTGCTCTTGTTTACTCTTACATCATCATTAGCCACAATGAAAACAGGCCCGGTTCAAATTAAAGGGAGGGAAAAGCAACATGGAAGCACCAAGCTGTTTGCATAATGTCATTCCAATGTGTTTGTAATTACCACGTTTCCTATGGGAGTTAAAGGCACGCTATGTAACTTTTCTGAGTCCGCTACCTGCTTGTCGGCATGGAGATTGTTACACAGCATGATATTAAAGTGGAGACAAGCAAATGGCACCAAGAGGTCAAGTTACAGGTCAGATCTGTGGAGATGAGACCGAATGTGTGGTTTTAATGGGACTTCTTAGCAATTCAAACACGAGGAATTAGGGTTAAGGGAATACATGAATGGATGGATCATTTTAATGTCATACTGTGGAACATTCCAGCATGTACATCTCCATGGAGACTAGCAGGCAGCAAACTCCTCACCAAAAATGTTACATAGTGCATCTGTAAAGGGCCCATATTACGCTATGTTCTGATCTATGTTATAATGTTGTTTCTTCATCGAAAATATACCTGGAGTTGTGTTTTGTTTCATTCACACATGTTTAAACACACACAATCTGTGTATTTAGTGAGTTTAGAGTTTCTTCTTTATGATTTCATGTGATACATGAAGTGCTCCACTGTGTTTCTAAACTCCAGATACCTTCACTGGAATCATTTGGTTGATTTCAGCCCTGGAATTGCCCATTTCAACAAAACAAAAAGGTAAATGGTATCTGCTAACTCGAACTCAACTTCCTCATGACATCACAAGGTGGAACAGAGCATTTTGAGCTTTGGAAATGTAGACAGACAAATAATAAAGGGTTACTCAAACAACTACACCAGGTATGTTTTGATGAGCTAACCACATTCTCACATGGCTAAAAGCTCACAAGAGATCATTTAGCAAAATATAGGACCTTTAGATAAATGAAATACGTCCAAAATTAACAATATAAAAGAAAATGTTGGAAAACTAGAGGAAGATAAGCCCTGATATCATTCAAGGTGATGGTCGGGTCCTTTCATGTGGAGAATTTCAGTTTGGAAGGAGACTCCAGCAGTGAAATGTGTAGACAGTATTGTAGGCAGTCACAGAGGGGATAATGACAGCCATTTTGTCCTGCGGTGTTAGGGCTTAGCTGCCTTGTCCCTCAGTATTTACAACATCCAATCTCCAGCTACATTCTCTACAAGCAAGGGCAAACTATGGGCTATATGAAAGTGCCTATGACAGGTTGAACTATTTTACCAAAACACACTTAAGAACATTACATTTAAGATTTTCCCAATTTAGCAATTTAGGTTTAATATTTTGCATCCTGGTTGGAAATCATGACATCAAGGGAATTTCTTAACTGTTACCTCGCCAAAGCACTTCTAATGTACACAGAAATTATTAAAGGGCAAATAAAAATATAAGGAAACACTTATACTTTGTTGGAATCATGTTTAACATCCTGGAAAAAATGTGTTTCTTGTATGTAAATTGTGTTGAACTTTTAGACAGACATCTCCCTAGAATAGTTCTCTATAAAATAGAAAACTCTACTTCCTGTGATTTTCAGCAAATTTAAAAATTTTTCTTCACAAACTGCTTCTTGATGGGTCATTCCACGTCAAATCTCCAAATACCCCCGTTTGACCATCTCAGATTTGACTGAAAAATTTCTAGGAGGTTCACACACTTTCCCATAGGAAAAGTCCCAAATTTTAGCTCCCAACTCCTTATAGTTTTGTTATTAAACAAACTACCCCCAACGCGCTTTGAGCAGAGCAATTTCAAAAATTAATTTTGACAGAACATCATCACAAATTTTGGATATGTTAAAAACATATTTAATCTTTCTAGAATAGTCCATTTAATGTTGGTGGGTGCTGTCTTTTTTTTTTTGGTATAACATGGAAAAGATGGCACCAAATTCATTTTTTTCCATTTTTAAACCTTAATATCTTCTAGACCGTTCATCAGAGAGAGCCCATTTGAAAAAAACAAAAAAAAAAAAACAAGGTGCACAGCGTGTGTGGGAAGGTCTATGTTCAATATCAAACCTCTGTCTTTGAAATTGCACTTTCCACAATCCTTCAAATCTGCCCTCATATTTGAACAGTAGAATTTTCGAGCAAATTCAAGCCCCCAGAAATCTCTGATAAACCAAAAGCACATGTGTGAAAGTCCATATTTTACAAGTATATTTGCCAAATTTTAAGCCTTGAAAATTTGAAGGACCTACCTGTAGTTTTATAGATAGAGCAATCTGAAAGTGGCTCCTCGGAAAACTCTACTCAAAGTGGGTCAGGGGGTAGTTTACGAAATATTATTTGATGACAAAACTATAAGGAGTTGGGAGCTAAAATCTGGGACTTTTCCTATTGGAAAGTGTGTGAAACTCTTTTTTCAGTCAAATCTGAGATGGTCATTTGGAGATTTGGCGTGGAATGGCCCTGATGTAAAGCTATAAATTATATTTCCCACCAAATTAATTCAAAATTTTAGAATCATCAAAACCTGCCATGTGCACTTTAATGGATCAGAACCAAAGCATTTAGTGAGGAGGAATTTTATCAATTGAAACTTCAGCGTTTAGTTAGGTGGTGGCGTGTTTCGTTTATAATTCTGCTTTGTCCATTTCACGTCTTTGCTTCTTCTGCGAAAACATTTCAATTTTTAAATATTTTTTCTTCACCAGCTGAAATTTACAGAGATGACGCAGATACAAAAGTTTTAATGTCAGAAAGTTTGATATAACAGGGAGAAAAGTTACATATGCTATTCATATTTAGATAGTAGAATGAACTTGAGAAGTACACTGAGAAAAGAACGGGTAGTCATCTACAAGTACTTCTTCCCCTAAAATACATTTGGAAACATGATTCTTTTAAAACTTTCTAATCGTCGCCTATAGAAATAACTGAGTACGGTACTGAGTTAAATATTGATAATAAAGGTGCACTATGTAACATTTCTAGTGGGTGAGTGCTTAGCTTAGAATATTTCAAGTATGGCATTAAACTACTCCTATAAATTACATAAAACTACTTGTTTTTTTAAGATACAAATATGTAACACTTGGCCAAGTCACAGGTCAAATTTGTGGAGAGGCAGGCCCACAAAAAATATCTGTATTTGATTAATTGCAAACTAGTTTAATGCTATACTGTGGAATTTTCCAGTTAAGCAATAACATAATTCACAGAGACAAGCCGATGGCAAACCCTCTCCCCAAAAAGTTAATACATAATATTAATATTGAATGCAGTAGTTGGGAACATGTGAATTTCAATGAAGTTGAGTGAAATTATTTGAAATATTGCAAAACTAAATAGAGGTTACAGCCTTGGCTTGAGTCAGTATCTATTTTTTATTTTTATTTTATTTATTTTTGAGCTTCAGAATCCAATTTGTAAACTTTACTGTGCAATGATTCAGCAGCTACATTACATCAGCAGAGCCACGTATTCATAGTGTGATATTACAACATATAACCTCTGACCTCAAACTAAATAAGGCCTTTTCTACGGGATTTCTCTTGTGTCAAGTTTGCAGCTCATAAGCCTGACTGTTGTCCACATTCGCTGCACGCTGACAGCCCAACCAACGTACAAGAATAAATAACATCTGCTGCCTCCGATGTCATCCTTTACCAGCTGATACATGAGGTCACACGGGTCACTCCCCCAGCAGCCAGGGAGACATCGGCAATATTAAAAAGCACAGACTGACCTGCCCCCTCTATTTATCACCCGGACCTTATCATCCATGAAAAGTGCTGAAAACAAGAGGATTTTCCACAGGCTCCCTCCCGTTGAACCGGGCACTGCACAGTAATAGCTGGTGACATCGGCAGCCTCCTTTAGCTAACCTCCTGTGATAGATGGAAGATGCCAAGAATACCATATCATGTGGAGAGATGGTGGTGTGTTTTGTGTAAGGGTCAGTACACAGGTGGACTTTGGAGATGGACACACACACACACGCACATACTGCCCCTGGCTTTTTCATACAACTGCACTTACAGCCAGAAGGCTTTCTTGGAATATAGCAATAATGGATTGGAGTGGAGTGGTTTCCCCAAAAAAAGGCTTCCAAACATCGCTAAGATACTCACTGGGTGTATTTTATTACTTTTCTTTTTTTTTACTTTTTATTTATAGCATCTAAAACATTTTAAACATCTGACCCCTGACTTCAACATTGGAGGTCAGGGGATGGTAGCAACCGTCAAGATGAGTAAAGTCCATCCACTATTCCTAGTAAATTTTCCCCAATTCCTCCTGCAGTTAGGTATAGGTCATACGTACGGGGTAAAGAGGGTTGTGATGGGCAGCTGTTCCTATATTTTATTTCTTAAGTCTGCTGACAAAAAAAAAAAATCTTGGTAAGGCTTGAATAAAGAAAGCAGTCTATGGCCAAAAGAAAACTGTTGACCCTATCCTGCAATGGACACACAGTGGATTGGAAAGAAATGATATCCATTCATTTAGTTATTCCTTACTGAACCTGCGTGGCTGGAATTAGAATATTTGCCAAAAACTAACATTGACAAGTCCAAAAGTCACAGGCCCACACTACAATTAACTGCTTGTGTTTTTTATTAATTTGTGCCCTTTACTGAAGATTTAATAAGAATTTGAGCTTTACTTCCAGGATCATCAGGCTATTGGACAAACTAATGAGGGAACACAATTTTGATGTAGCTCATGAAAAAGAATTGATAAAAATTTGAAAGAAATATCTATTTATAAATTAATTTCAAGTCCATACAATGTGTGCCCGTTTGCAAACCAAACCCAAAGCTCTTATTGTTGGAAAGTAGGGCTGAACCAAAATTTGAATTTACACAATTCGCAAATTGCCAGGGCTGCAATTTTTGCTATGTGCCATAATTTTCTCTTATTCTGCAGAAAAATGGCTAACCGTATACCATATTTTCTGGACAATAAGCCGCTACGTTTTTCCCAGGCTTTGAACCATGCGGCTTTTACAAAGGAGCGGCTAATCTGTGGATTTTTCTTCCACCGCTAGAGGCGCTCTAACCGGAATTTCAAAAACAAGAAAATTAATGCAAAGAAGAATACGCTACTTTTTATTTAGCAGATATAACACGCACGACAAATTACTAACTGGTAATTATTTTCAAATCCTCGCCCCTTCATCATGAATAGCACACGAAGGAGTTTGTATGATGCAAGTTTTAAGTTGAAGGCATCGATCTTGCTCCAGGAAGGAAATTGCTGTAGAGCCCTGCACCCGCGGGACCCGCGGGACCCAACATAAAACAGTGTGACATGGGACATATTCTGAAAGCGGGCGAGGGCGGGAGCGAGACTGCACGATGCGGGAGCGGGCAGGAGCGGGACTGAAAATTCTGTCCCACTCAGACCTCTACCGTGCTGCTGCACATAAGCTTGGCGTCAGTTTCACCGAAGATGAACTTCACTGCACAGGAGAAATGAAGATAATCAATTACCGGTTCTATTCTGTTTTTGACCTCGTTTTATTCAGCACAGTTACTGCTGTGTTAAAAGGCACTGTTCGGAATGAATCTGTTCAGGTACATAAATGTACATTTACAGTACAAAATCGTTCTGTATGTGCAGTAAATATCTCATTTTTCAACATAGATATCAGCGGCTTATAGCCCGGTTGCGGCTTGTATACCTTTTTTTTTTCCATTTTTTCAAAAATAGAGTGGATGCAGCTTATATACAGGTGCGCTCTATAGTCCAGAAAATACGGTAGTTTAGATCTGTACAAACATGGTCTGAAATGTGATTTTTTGAACAGAATCTGATTAAAGCATACACTGCAAATCTAAAATTGCAATTAGATGTTTTTCCTACATTGTTCAGCCCTACTGGAAAGCCAAACAAGAAATAGGACTAAAGCAAATGGACCTGAAAACGGGGCAAACCTATGAATATTAGAATAGACATTTTCAAAAGCACAATTTAACACAATAGAAATGCTTGGTCCACTCCCCTGTGTTTACACTTACCACAGCTTCACACTAGAGCCATATTTTGTCTCTACCGCTTTGCACATAAATGATAAATCCACAAACGTGAGTATCCTTTGTGAATAGCCTATTCTATTAATATTGTATGCATGGAAATGTGGACCAGTGTTTCACAGATAATGCACGAGGAGACGTGGTGAGCGAGTTTACTATGACATGGGTGATTTGTATGTAAAACATGTTTCAATGCTAGAAATATGATCCCCTCCAGCAAAGTGAGCAGGGCCCGGGCAAACAATAGTGGCACTGTTCACCCGTGTTCAGATTCAGCAGTTTTTTAAAATATATTTGGACAGAATGTCATACAGCAGTGTCAGATCTACCCCCAGGATACACACACTCCTCGTCATCAGGTGGTTAAAACTATCTGTTCAGGGAAAACAAGGCAAAATAAACCAATGCACTACAAAACAGTAGCTTCTTTTTTTATTTCAAATGCTGTTCACGCCTTAGGGTTATTTTAAGTTCAAGCTATTTTCATTTAAATGTGTTCAACTTATGAGATTATCGCAGTGCACTGTAATTGGTATGCTTTGCTTGAAGGTCTTTGCATAGTAATAATGTAAACTTAATTTTGTAAGCATTTTATCCCAGAAATTACACTATATAATTACATAATTTTAATGTGTGGTATTTATATGAATCATTGTGGTGAATAATTAGGACGCTCTGAATGCATAAGGTGAGGAAAGTGAGGAATTACTTTGGACCACTGTAAACTGTTTAAAACAAACTAGTTCTGAATTTCACTTTTTTTTTCTCGGTTCTTTTGTTTTTGTTCACATTCGCTGCACGTTGACAGCCCAACCAACATAAAAATCTGTAAAAATCAGGTACAGTGCCTTTCCGTTCCTTTGTTTTTTGTTTTTTTTTCCTTGCATTTTTCTATAAAATTAGATTTGTGAGAGTATGGAAGGTTAAAGCAGACAGTGAGAAAATAAAATCTAAAAATTGGGAGTAGATTTACAAGTACAACTTTACAATCACATGAAGCCATATTCACCATTACTACTAAACAATATAATAATAATAAATAATAATAATGCATCAGTTTTATATAGCGCTTTTCAGGACACTCAAAGACGCTTTACAGAGCATTATTCATTCACTCCAGACCCGGTGGTGGTAAACTAAATGTTGTAGCCACAGCTGTCCTGGAGCAGACTGACGGAAGCGAGGCTGCCAATCTGCACCATCGTCCGCTCCGACCACCACCACCATTCACGCACACACCACTTTCATACTAGGCAATGTGGGTGCTGTGCCTTGCCTAAGGACACTACGACAGTTTTTGCCACTGGCACCCCCCTGTGGCACCTGGAATTCCCAGTGGTCTCCCATCCAAGTACTAACCAGGCCTGGCCCTGCTTAGCTTCTGACATCTGACGGGATCAGGCTCTGACAAGCCGGTGTGGCCACCATATAAGAAACCAAAGACAAAACCTAAGATTGAAAATCGTCATATCACAGTCATTTCTATTTCAAATGACTGTATATTTTGAGTTTCCATTTGCTGCTTACACCCAGAAACTAAACCAAGAGGACAGAACATTTCACCGTTGCCTAACACATAATAAAAGCTGGAGCCATGCCTTGGTCCATTAATGAAAAAGGGGGAAGAGGGGGATGATGGGCGTGCTAATGCATATTAAGCACAACACTACTGCTGGCAACTACCATCACTACAGTCTTTATGTGCGAGAGGCTTTAATGGGTAATTGATTAAGCCATAAATTAACGCTACACAAACAAGCAAATCAAAAGAGTGGAGACAGGCGATTTTTCAGTGGTGCTGGGTGTCGCCACTGCAAAAGGGGAGAGCTATGATTTGTGGCATTGTGTGAGCCAATGCAAAATGAATTTCATCATCAAGCACAAAGCTGTATTTACTTGGTCATTTCCATATGTCTATCTCTTGTCCTCACGTAACACGCAGTTTTCTTTTAGCACAAAAAATACAATATTTTCTAAATGCAAATGTTCATTAAACCTTTTTAGCTAAGCAAAGCACCTGCAGCGTTAAATACCTGTTACTAAATGAAAGTAAAATCAGGCACCATTTCTTCCTTGTATAACTGTAATGTGTAAAGTCTTGCACTTTCATATCACACTGTACAAATCAGGCTTATATTTAAGAAAGTTGACAGCTCCAATTAGTGAGTGGGATGCTGTATAATAAACTTCTGACCCCAAAATTGAATATATTACATAAAGTTGCATGTGGACATAATGTTACACTCGATTAGCATTTATAACTAATAAGAGTTAATAAGAGCATATTTCAGTGTTGTGCTTGTGTCTGCTATATAGTTATAATCTGACACTTGTGAACCATTATGTCATAATTTGCACATTTTAAATTTCAATGTTCATCTAAAGGAAAATAAAAGAAACAAGCCCGCTGAATTCCACGTTGCCCAATGGGAGCTGACATCCCCATAAACGTCATCATAACAAAGTGTCGGCACCTACGATGGACAGCTGCATATTTTTTCCATTTGTACAAAAATGACTACATGACGCTGCCAAATTCTAGAAATAAAATAAAATTGGTGAACAAAGAATGTATAGAGATGTGTGCATACTCCAAATACAACTTTGTGAGTGTAAATGGTGACGAGATAGAACTATAACGTTGAAAAGTCAAGTTTGCAGAATAGGTCAGACTCCTGCACCGGGTCGCCTGCAAATAGTTGCTGAAACTGGGTATGCGGGCGGGTAGTGATTACACACAGGCAGGTCTGGTGAATCTCAATCCTGCATCCAGCGCTGCCAGTGAGAGAGACTTTTCCTCTGCTGGATTTGTGATCCAAGAACACAGAACAGAGTCTAAACCTTGTACCGAGGATGATATACTGTTCTTGGACAGTAAACTTGGTTAGATAAAATTAAGGCTTTTATTTTGTGTTAAATTGACATCTGTTGCTTTTGTCATTGTTCATTTTGTTGTTATAGTGCTATTTAGGTCTCAGGTAGAGCAAAATGTTTAGCCTACAAGTTTAACCTACCAGTGATTAGGCTACTACGAAAAGTGAAGAAAAAATGGAGTGTATCGTGTATTGCTAGTTTAAGGCTTAACGGCGACCTATTATCGCTGTTTGTTCAGGCACAGGGGGGTAACGGGTGGAATGTTAATGAGTCCGGGCGGGTGCGGATTTAACTTTGAAATAATCATGGGTCTGCGGGCCTCCAAAAATGGACCCGTGCCGGACTCTGGAATAGGTCCATTTTAACACTGTGTGCTTTCATGAAAATGTTATTGCTTTGCTTGTAATGATCCCAAGTATAGCATTAAACTTATAGATAACTTTTAGCATTATTGTCGAGCATTCCTGAAAAGACAAGATCCTGACCCGAAAAGTTACATAGTGCACCTTTAAAGACAGGAGTCAGTATTCTTTACCTGTATGAGAACATTGCATTTCATTGTGTGTTTGTGTGTGAATAATGCATGGGGCCATAAGTTAACCCGCTTTAATAATGTATCTTTTCACCTGCACCATTCACATGTTTGAACTGCGCTACTGTCAGAGCCACCATGGAAACTGACCTTGGAGCTCAGCTTTGACCGTGGCCGGACCCCGCTCCCTGGAGAGAACATTTCAGCTCGCCAAATACAACAAGCAGAGCCAGCAGGCATTTGACATTTCTCTGGCATTTCCGCTTGCCCCTCTCAATTCTTTGTACATACACCTACTTGTAAACAGTATGATGGCTTTACACAAAAAGCTCTGTTTTTTTTTTTTTTAACAATGGCCGACTGGGAAGCACATAACCTTTTACGAGGCACAGGAAGCAAAAAAATTCAAGACCTCTGCATCTGCCGTCTGGCGTTAGATCCAGCTCAGTTTGCCCCCATTGTGTGGTGAAATAAAATATTGTACGAATGAAAAGTGGTGTTGAGTTGTAAAGAGGTGCTCACAAAGCCACTGGGGAGATATAATATATTTTGCAACTTTGAAGGTCAGTATTATTGTTTTTCATAAAAGTTAATTCTCAATTCTTATTTTGCTTTTGTTGGATTGTTCAATTTACGTCATGTCTGAAAAACAGTTTGTTATTTTAGACAGT
The DNA here is from genome assembly GCA_034769755.1 of Odontamblyopus lacepedii. Classification (NCBI taxonomy): domain Eukaryota; kingdom Metazoa; phylum Chordata; class Actinopteri; order Gobiiformes; family Gobiidae; genus Odontamblyopus; species Odontamblyopus lacepedii. The sequence goes on from CM068350.1 coordinate 27,133,610, forward strand.
TTGCAGTGGTTCAAAGTTATTCCTAACTTACTTCACCACAATAAGTTTATGAGCAATTTTCACAACTCTTGGACCAGAGCGCAGTTTTGCCATGACAGTAAAGCTAACAACAAGTAGCATGCCAAAGCACACTTTCTGATCAGACAATAAAGTGGTTTGTAATTAGACTGTATGCAGCGGACATGTTTTGACTCCAAGAGCAATATATATACAATATCTGTACTAAGGCAAGACAACACCAGTATGGCTTATATAGATAAATAACTGCACATAACTCACTTTTAGTCCAGACTGTCAGTTATACATGACTGTGACGATAATGCTATTGGAGTTGTGTCTTTGTTTAAATAAATAGGACTTTATTCATTAGTTGTAATCATGTTGTACAACTGACATGCTTTACATGAAGGACTAGGCAATATAATTTATTTGTTAGACATTAGGTCACCAGACTTGCTATATTTAACATATATGGTTAAAAGTCCTGTGAACTGACAAGAATCGCGCATTTGAGTTTGAGTAACATTACACAATGTTTACTCTATTTTGAAAAAAAAAAAATGTTTTTGCTGATACTATTCAACTTTGTTCCAGTAATTTGATATTAACCATAAACAGGCAGACAGCATGCTCCAGGGAACAGAAGTCAAACTTTTGTCTAACAAAGTATAGCTGTCAGACATCAGAAACATAGACACCATCTAGTGGTGTTATGGGAGAATACAACAGGGACAGGTGAGTCAGTCGGTTTGTAAACTGGGACAATGCACTAGGACCTGGCCAATATATCAGTTGGATGATATTAGCCAATATGGACACTCGGAGACGTAAATCTAAATCTTTTCAATATATGCCGATATTCCACATGGGCATGTTATATCTCGTAATAAAGCTTAGACTCCTAATATGTGACTCATCATCAGTATTTTTTTGTGGAGTAATTTGTCTGTGTCTGTGACGTGGTACTGCCCCCGAACACATCCCCAGAGTCACATGTTTAGATCCACGTGCACAGGACTGAGGCACTGCTTTAAATGCTCTCGTGTCTGATCCACGATACTGACGATAAACAAAAGTGAATTTCAGCGCAGTTTTGGTAAGCCACAAAACTACTGCTGTTTTTATCAAAGTGTGACTGCGGCGCAGAGAAGACTGTTCCCATAGACAGAGGACTGTCCCATAGACAAAGGACACACGCAGCTCCTGTCCACATGCTGGATTATAATATTTTTACAGACGATTGTTTTGAGTCAGGATTAAAAGGACAGTTATTTGTGCAGACTTGTGATCTGAGAGGTGCCTGTGTGAGCGGTGAGTGTTGGATATGTGGATAAACATGTGAACAAAAACTTTTCTCTGGAACATTTTTCTAATAACTACACTTTTAATAGCCTTACTAAAGCATGAACCAAACTGAATTCGTAACAAATAATTTAATAAGAAGAATAGGCTTAGTAATGACTTTGAGTCACAGTTATGTTATTAAGTAATTACTGACCCTGATTCATTGTTAATAAACATTTGTTGTCTTTTTCATGCTTTATTAACACTAATTAAGATGTAGTTATTATAAAGTGGTAAGTTTTTTCCCTGTGGCTGCCTGGTCAAAGTGACAAATCCATTTCCCATGAAGTCAGTCCCCAGAACAGCTCAATACGTGCACAACATAGACACTGAATATAAATATACAGTAAACACATCCCATTAATCATCAACCTGAAATCTGTAGCACCACAGTCATAATTATGCCATCACTCTACATGGCCGAGCGCGGTCTGCATGGAAATGAAGGCCGCTGGTAAAACAGCAGCGCTACATTCAAATCAGTGTTTCAGAGCCACCCGTAAAGGTCAGGCCGGCCCTTAACACCAGAGAGATCAGAGGAGCCAACTACATGCATGTTTGTCCTAATGTGGAGAACTGGCTATCTGCTATTCAGAGCATGTCTCCCATCCTGCTTGACAGTGTTACACCCGGATCATTGTTCGTTCATTATGATGAAGTTCTGACACATGAGGTTGGAAAGGTTGGCACAAAAAACCCACTGATATTAAATAAGTGAGGAGAGTAGAGGAATACAGTCACACATATCAATGACACACTTAGCTTTGTTTTTAGTTTTTTTTCTTGATTTCTTCCCAGTGCATAACCTGCAATTGAGGGCATTCAATTTATTTTTGCTCTACTTCAGAGCATAACAATAGATGAATTTCAGCAGGATTAGTTGTTTTGATCATTAAGTCAATTTTACAAAACACTGGACAAATACGGTTTAGTCTGAACATTTTCTGTTGGAGGAGTCTGTGGAGAGGAAAGTGGGTTCACAAAAATGCTTCTTTTTCAAAATCATTTTTAGGTATAAAAACAAATGCAAGAACAACAGGTCAGTGGTGTGGCATCGCAGCGGAAGAGTTTGTACTTCGTAACACAGATTTTGGAGCCTAATTCTGCATTTACTAGATCAACTGATTCAAATTGTCTTTAAAGCAAATGGCGTGGCTAGACTTCAACCACATCCAGCCTGACGAGAATAAGCAGAAGAATGAGCCCACTGCTCATTACTGCCATGTTTCTAATTTGCTCCTTTATGTTAAACACGTGATTAAACTTTACTTACATAATTCTTGACTGTTGTAACCGCAAACTACAGATCCAGTATAATTTAAATAAAATGCTGCTGTTCTCATGTTTTCATTCACAGGAGAATCCTAACCCACTTTCACATTTACATTTACATATTCTTGACTTAATACTTCTGACGATTGCAAATGTCAAAAGTGCTGTGTTCATATCATTTAGTTCTCTTCTCATCTTGTGTGAATCTCTCCCTCTTTCTTGTTGCAACAGAGTTTCACCCACAGGGATCATTACAGCTGCAAAACCTAAAATAGTGGCAGACCTAAATAGAGTAATGTAGAGTGTATTTTTTATCATCTGAATTGTCTTACAGGATGTGTGGGAACAGAAGGGAACAGAACTTCTGTGTCACATAGTAATGAGTAGGGATATAATGATACCTGAAATATCGTCAAAAGTCTCACAATAATATCATGGTCCATCACAATATATCGACTTACAAGTCTTTTTGCATAAATTAATAGTTATGGTGATTTTAATATCTTTCTTATTCTGTAAAGCACTTTGAATTACTTTTTGTATGAATTGTGCTATACAAATAAACTTTCCTTGCCATGGTGCAGCAATAGAAAAACAGAGAACTATATAGACCATGATCCTTTGGTGTCGTCAGTGCAACTACATGAAGAAATAACTATTATTAAGCACTTTTAAATCTTAATTCTTCATATTATAATAGTACTTTCAAGGCTTTTTTCAAGGCTTTTAAATAAAAAAGTAGCATATTCACAATTCTGTAAACCTCTACAAAATATCGCAATAAATATCGAACCGTGAGATGCATATTGTGAAAATATATCAAGGGATTTTGATATCGTTACATCCCTGGTATTGAATGCGATCACTACTACTATGGAGGGTTAACACAGAATATAGACCAAAGTGACCAAAGAGTGCTTTGGTGCCATGTTTAAAACATTATTATTGTGTTGGTCAGAACTCCATCTCTTGTAAAGTGTTATTTAATTTGGATATTACATTTTAAGTCTGCAAGGGCGAATATTTTTTTGCAACAGCTTCTGTGCACAGCAGCTCTAAGTGTCTTAAAGCTAACAGTCATTAAAATTACTAAAATCGTAAAACATAAAATAAACATCTATTAAAATTCAAATTAATTAAACTAAAGACTACCCAATTATTTTTATATGCGGAACACTTTAGACGGGGCTGTTAATATTTATTATGTCTCAAAATTAGCATTAGGTTTAGCTGTGAGATACAAACCTCTCTTTCCAAACACAGAAATATCCTCCGCTTAAGTATAAATTTTATTTGTGTAGTTTTTAGCATGTAGTCAGGGATCCACCCGCAGCTCCCTGTCTCTGCCTTATGTTTAAATATTTATTCATTTTCGTGCGACTCGGCAAAAACCCCAAATAGATAGGATTGGACAGGAAGTAGTGATGCGAGCAGTGACCCTTAAAGAGCTGATTAAACTTAGGGTGTCTCAATGTGCAGCAATGTCTTATGTATTTTTTTATTTATTCATTTTATGTGTTTAAATCAGTTTAGTGTTAAAGATGCACTATGTCACACTTTTTGGTCGGGGGTCCATCACTTTCTTGTTTCTATGGATATGTCGCCTGGAATGTTCCACAGTGTGACATTAAACACCTCTACCTTACATTTATTAAATTACAAGTGGTTGTATGGCTCAAAAGTACCTAGAAAAACAGACATTCTGACTGTGATCAGGGTCCCCTCACCACAGATCTGACCTGTAACTTGGTCTGGTTTGATCTCCATGAAGATAGAAAGGTTTAATACTATATTGTGAAACATTCCAGACAAAGTAATAACATCTCCACGGAGAAAAGCATTAGACAGACCCACCACCAAAGTTGCACAATGCACCTTTAAATCAGTTTAGTGTTTATTTCTGGTGGTTTTGTTCTGATTTGGGCCCAGTACTGTCCTGCCATATAATTGAGTTACAATTTAAAAGCTAAAAATGTTTTCAGGATGTTTTCTCTACATCTTGACTTGACTGCAGATCAAGAAGTGAGCCTTGAAAACCAGGTCCAACCACAGTAATGGTAGAATGAGCTCTTTGTCTGCTGCTCTCTGCTCATCAGAGCTAAGCAAACCAGAGCAAATTGTCCTGATTGGCCGATGTGGTGAGGAAGTGGAAGAGCCCTGTGCGATTTATTGCCCTCTTCCAAACAGACTAATGGCCCATTGGCTGCAAACAGGGAGCAGAGAGGCGCTAACGAGCTCTGTCTGTGAGGAGAAGGAGGAGCGACGGAGTGGAGGATGGAGAGAGGGATGAGATGGAGAGAAGGGTGAGAACCATGGGGCTGGCAACGCTGATGGGAAGAGACACAGGCATGAATATAGGAGGAGAAACAGAACTAATGTAAGAAAATAAAGGGACAATGTTTAAATTTTCCATATTACATTGTGTTTCGTTTCATTTACCGTATTTTCCGGACTATAAGTCACTCCGGAGTATAAGTCGCACCAGCCAAAAAATGCACAATGAAGAAGAAAAAAACATGTATAAGACTATAAGTCACACTTTTTGGGGGAAATTATTTTATAAAATCTGAGACCAAGAACCAACATTCATCTTGAAAGGCAAGTTACAGAAGTTATAGTAATAAAAAACAATTAGAGAACAATCCGTGTATCATTCGTTTGTTCGTTTTTCAATGTAGAGCCAAAAATAGGAAAACAAAAAAATAACTTTTTTCTTTATTATTTGTCTATAAAACCAAAATGAAAAAACAGATAGCGATTTTTTCATTTTTGATTCAAATATAGGATTCATATATTTGGTCTATGGGATGTCAGTGTGAAAAATGTAATATATAAGTCGCACCTGAGTACAAGTCACAGGAACCACCCAAACCCTGAAAAAAAGTAAGACTTAGAGTCCGAAAAATAGGGGTATACATGTTTAAACACACAAACCCTGATGATAAAAGAAAGATGTGGCCTCTAATGTCAATCAAATCTTACCGTAATGAAAATGAACAGTACAATGTTTTGGAAATGTTGAAGATGCCTTTTCCAATAGTAGGAAAGAACAACCAAGAGGACACTGGCCTTCATGATCGAAACTAGTTTCTACAAGAAAAAAAGAAAGACTGAACAAGAAAGACTCCTATTATAAAAGTCATTGTTTGGAATGGGAACAATCTCAGAAGTCATTATAAAAAAGAAAGAAGTCACATTTATTTAAAGCTTTGTATTGCCAACTCAAGGGCTTTTAGCATTGAACCACTGACCATGCTCCAACAGACATGTGTCTTACTCAAGGACATCAAGTGTTCCACCAAGTAGAAGCTGTAACCTTTATTTATTTTATTTACATTTATTTATTAAATGCGGCAGTGCACATTAATCAGCATGTGTTAGTACAGTATGCAAATGTGCCATGTTTGCAAACTTTAATCTGTAGTCCTATGGGTTGATGGCAAGACAGAAGATCGGACATAGGCACAAAAAAACATTCAGTCCATCCCATTTTGATTTTCATTGTAAAGGTCCTATATTATGATATTTTCTATTCTATGTTATGTTTCCTCCTCACAAAGACACACTCACAGTTGTGTTTTGTTTCATTCACACATTTCAACACAAAGATCCTGCATATTTAGGCTGAGTTCTTCTCTCTAACAGAAAACACTCTATTCCACCTTGTGATGTCTTGTTTTTAAACTTCCATACGCCTCCACTAGAATGATTTGGATAATTTCAGCATTGGAATTGCACATCTCAACTGACCAAAATCACAAAGTGGAACAGAGCATTTTGAGCTTTGAAGATGTACACAGAATAATAGTAAAGGATTACTCAAACATGTGTGAATGAAACACAACTCCAGGTAACAACCTTCTGACATGGCTTAAACAACCTTCTAACATGGCTTAAAGCTCAGAGAGTCAATTTTGCGTAAGGACCTACAAATATTCAGTTTTGCTTGCAATTAAGAATGTGAAAATTGTCTAAAATACCAAGCCAAATAGCCCTTTCCTCGTGTACAGAGTCTCGAGAGCCTGGCGACGCTGCGGGAGGACAGAACAGCAGCTTAAACTCGCCGACAGTAATTAGCTTCGTGCAGAATACATGCAAGCTGTGCCTTAATGAGCGGTTTCCTGTGTGTCTTTATTGATGTTTTATGCAGGAAATGTGACGGAGAGGACAGTGCCGACAGACAAAGAGTGTAGAACTGCCAGAGAAGAAGACAGCCATCAAAACGACACCCGGCTCCGTGACAGGGAGGAGAACGGAGAACTGGGGTTTGACGCATGAGAACCAAGGAGAAGTCCACGTATCTTCCCACACAGTAAACATGCCTATTACACATACGCTGAATGCAATTAGCAGTATTTATGAGAGGTGTGGTTGCCATAGAAATCACAAAGTTAAAGATAGGAAGTTTATGCACTGTTAAGTGGAAGTGGAGGAGTAGTCGTATTGTAACAAGAAGCCTATTGCTTTCTATTCTGTTAATGGATTTTTGAGGTGTATGTTTTTTGTCATAAATGTGTCTAGCAGATACAGGGGGAGACTTGAAATGAGTTCAGATTTGAAAAGAAGGTTGAACTGAGTAATATTTGAAAGAAAAATATCTTTAAAGCATATTACACAAAATTAACTCATGTTCAAATGTTGTTACCTCATCAAAAACATACCAAAAGTTGTGTTTAGTTTTATTCATACATCTTTGAGTAATCCTTTATTATGTCCACATCTCCAAAGCTCAAAATGCTCTGATCCACTTTGTGATGTTACATAGTGGTAGTTTTCAATTCCAGGGCTGAAATTACCCAAATGAAATTATCCAAATGATTCTAGTGAAGGTGTATGGAGTTTAAAAACACAGTGGAGCACGTCCTGTTTTTCCACATGACATCACAAGGTAGAACAGAGTGTTTTCTGTTTGAGAGAAGAACTTAATCTAAATATGCTGGATTTGTGTGTTAAACGTGTGAATGAAGCAAAACACAAATCCATGTTTTTGACGAGGAAAAAACCTTATAACATAGAACAGAAAATCACGTAATACAAGCCCTTTAAGAATGTTTTTTTATAGGATAATTTAGTTATGAATATTAATTAAAAAAACACAAACATATAACAGTAAATGAAGTGACAATGATAAGGTGACCAAAGGTAGTTCAATAAGCCTGAACAGTGCATAATATAAAAGATGTTTTTAAACAACAAAAAAGCATATATTTTTATAAGAGATAAACACAAACATCCTTCATTTTATTCTATTTTGGAGCTAAATTTCCTCTCAGTGGGACAGAAACTGAAGTCTCTTTTTGCCTTGTATCTGCCTTTCCCTAGGACTCTCCCTGCAGTTAACAGCCACAGACCCGTGAGCAGAGCGGTAACTCAGACAAATTCCATTTATCAGCCTGGCTGGCTGCAGGACTTAACACGGCTGTATCTGTTATATTGTACATCATCCCGTTTCCCAGGGCGACTAACGGCCTGTGGGCTGCAGTGGAGGGTCCCTGGGGGGTGCAGCCGAGCGCTCACCGGCTCAGCAAACAGGAGCAAGCAGGGCTAAATACCTGCTACAGCCAAGGGAGCCCCAGGAACACATGACGAATGCGAAGGATCACAAGAGGGAAAGTCCTGAAATGTTTTTTTTGTTATTATTATGACTTTAAAAGGTGCAATGTGTAACTTTTTGGTTGGGATCCATCACCTGTTTGTTCCTATAGATATGTTATTGCTCAGAATTTTCCATAGTATGACATTAAACAGCTCTACCTTACATTTATTTTTTTTACAGGCGGTTTTATAGATCAAAAATACCTTGAAAAAGTGTCATTCTGACAGTGAGTGGGGTTGGCTCTCCACAGATCTGACCTGTCTGGTCTGGTCTCCATGGAGATAGAAAGGTTTAATACCATTCCCGACAAAGCAGTAACATCTCAGGCTTTCTGCCAGAAAAGTTATACAATGCACTTTTAATATTATAAAAAAACAAGAACAAAAAATAAATAAATAAATAAAACCCTCCCACCCCCACCACTCTCTCTGCACCCAAACATCCAGTCCTGCCAAAATGTTCATAAACGGTGTCCATATCTCCTAGAGTCCTGCTGCTTCTCCCTCAGAGTAGAAGATCTTCTGTGGGCGCAGGAGGAATAGTTCATTAGTCCAGTTTGCCTGACTAGGGGGAAATCCTGAAATTGATGGTAAATGCTAATCTGATCAATCCTGAATGAATAAATAAACAATAACTTTGGAAATGAGTTCCAATCAAATCAGTTTGAATGGAAACAATTAGCAAATCACAAAGGCTGCCATTTTTTAAGTAACATCATTTTCTACACAAAATCCTGTCTTACACAAAAAACTGTGAACCCCGTAGTTTGGATTTGGTCAAACATGTTCTGAAATGTTTGATTGTATTAGTTTGTATCAGTATAAGTTGGTCAGTTCATATTTTAAAACTTTTTGTCAAATTTTCTTGACATTAACATGTAGATAGAATGCATTATAAAACTTTTTAACACATATTTTACAACTCACCTTTTTATCTGAATCTCAAGTCTTCAAAAACAAATCAGTTTCTTTAGTAATACTTTCCTTATACATAATATAAATAAGGGACCGGCGCTAACGTCCTTGAATTTACACATTATTAAACACACTTTAAAAAGCACTATGGTTTTAATGCCAGACTCATATAATACTGTATACATACTATACATTATATATAAATTTTTACTTTGTTGCACTTCTGGTTAGAATCGTTGAATCGTATTAATTAATGAGACAAATGTAGAGCCTAATGTCCTGGCTCAGTACCTGGAGAAGGGTCACTGGGCTCTGATGTACCTCTGTTCTTACCAATCTGAGTCATTTTACAGACAAACAATTCAATTCATTCAGACTGATGCTGTTCGGGCCGGTTTTATTATAGCAACGTAACATATATTTACAAAAATATCCCATACTATTATCAGTTTAAGTAGATTACCGTCTCTTAAACTTAAAGTCTATGCAGTTTACCAGAAGCAGTGTGTATTTTTAGCTAAATCAAAAGCATTCCTGTATCCTCTGTGAGACAGTTCTTACTGTAATGTTGGCTGCGCTCTGGTGATAAGAAAAGGGTTACATCACTCAACATCTGAAAAACTGGAGAGTGACATCTAGTGGCCAAATGAAGGTCAAAACACTCGTATCCATTACTTTTCTGGGATTTAAAGTTTTTATAACAGGCTGTGTGCTCTAGACCAGTGGTCCCCAACCGGCCAACGTGTACTCGTATGCAGCTTTATTAGCAGCTTCTTCGTAACATCGCGCCAACAACATAACCAGTGTGTGAAATAGGCTACCCATCAGTATTCGGGGGTCCCCATCTCAATTGTTGAGCAATACAGATATACATTTTCAATATGCAGAAGACAATGCAAAGTTGTGTATTACAATGTAAGCAAACGAGTGAATAAATGTTAGGTATCGACACGCAGTCAGTGCACTTGTCAAGGACTAGGGTTTTCAAGACAATAACTGGGGACAGAACAGTCACATAACAGGTAAAATAATGTGCTGTGACCTGAGGTAGTTCTCATTACTGAGGGATGTCCAGTGATCTCCAGTTAGACTGTTTGTCGCCCCAACTTCTGTTGTACCTGGGGCACTCGCGCTGGGACTTTCGGGCCGTGCTCGGATGCAGTCGCCTGGAGTTCTGCGTTCGCACCTGTCGGGCTGCGGACAGGGCGTCATCGCACGGCGCTGTTTGCAGGTCCCGCAGTGGAGCTGGGGTTTTGGTGGAGAGGGTGGGTCCAGCGGCAGTGGGTGTCTATTGCGTGGTGGTGCGGGTGTGGGTTCTGCTGCGGTGCGCTCTCCGCCGTGTGTTTGTGGATGTGCTGGCGCCATTGGGGAGAGAAGTTGTCCGAGGTCCTTGTTGCGGATTCTCCGTGTGTTTTGAAGCGGACTTTGCGGGGTCACCGGTGCGCGCAGATGTGCCGCCCTTTGGCCCACCTCCTCCAAACGGGACTTCTCAGTCTCGCACAAATTGTTTTCCTTCCTGTTTACAACCAGATCGTGTAGTTTTTCTAACGTTACAGCCTTTTTAGGCGGTGTGATGGGTTAATCAGGGGTCGGGCCCCTGCACCCCGTACTTCACACATTGAACATAACGTGTATAACATCAAAATAAAAATAAAAAATAAAAATAAAAGATTGTTCAGATAAATACAACGTAAATAATTAATTATTTCTTGGACAGCCGGTGGCCTGGTACCAATTGATGCACGGACCAGTACCGCTCCCCAGCCCAGGGGTTGGGGACCACTGATCTAGACAACCCTATCTGCCAACAGAACCTTATTTATAGAATGAATAATGCATAAAGAAAAGTGCAATGAATTGAAACCTTTCAGCTAATGTTATCAGCATTCTCATGGGGAGGGGGTGAAGCTAACTAGAGGCACTGTTCTGCCTGAAGCACTTAGACTTTAATCTGGGTTTTGTTATAACACAATCTGACTATAAAGAGCTGAATGTTGTGCCAGTAAACAAGTCAACCAAACATAAAAGTCAAGTTAGGAGATAATCTCACTCCCTTTTTTTTTTTTTTTTTTAATCAAACACCAAAAAGGGACCATGATTGCTCGTATTGATCACAGACTTCTGAAAATGTGTTATTCGAATGCTAATGTGTGCACTGTCACTATGGTAACCTCTGAACATTACGCCATAAACACACATGCAACACCCTCCGGTCGATAGGCCAACAATCCATCTGCGTCCTTATGTCTTCATCAAGTACTTTTTGCTACATTTGCCAGCTGTTTTCATCACTATCCTTCTGACGCAACTGAACGGCACCCATCTCGTCAGTCATTACGGTCCAAGCTCACACGCACTAGCAAATCAATGGAGGCCCCCGCTTTGATCTATTATTTCTAACCTTACAAGTCAAGCTCACATTACTTAAGATCATTTATGCATGTAGCAACTGAGGGGAATATTAAGCTTGCACGCATGAAGCTACACGCAAATCTGTAAATGTAGTGTATATGACCTTGGACGAGCGGTTTGTGAGGAGTAAAATAGGCTAGTTTAAAAAATAACACACTTTATGCTATGCCACACAAGCAACAAGTGTGCGTATGTTTATTTGTACAGACTATACGACTACAAGAGTGACTGCCACTAATGAAGTTCTATTTATTCATTCATAACACATCTAAAAATATCCAAGATTGCTGCGGAAAAACTGAAACTGACACACATTTACATTGGTTTCATACGAAACCAAAACAGGCTAACAAATCTTCCACTCCATCATGTCATTTTGAGATGTGTTACACTAAGGAGAGAAGGAGAAGTAAATATCAACTCTAAAGTAAGTCCAAAGACCAAACATTATTTTGGTTTTATGGATTCTACTGAGTTTATTGACTCCTGCTCCACTGGCTGGGACTTGTGACAGTACAGGAAGAAAGCCACAGAGCAATACTACTAATACCATCTGCATTTTGAGTATGAGATAGATGAACAGACTAAAGCCTCTGGAGCCACTAACTAAACACCTAAATCCTGCATGTTTATGGAAAACAGCATGAATTTTTTATGTGTTCCCTGGAAACGTCACATGTACGTATATATACATATATTTAGCTGTGTAAATTATCCAAAGAGGTTGCATTACTAATCTATGGCTGGCTGGTTTGTTCCAATGAACAAGGTAGCATTGCATTATTCCGCTAAGATCTGCATCTTAGCGGAATAATGCAATGCTGCCTGGTTCTAATAGAAAAAGTGCCAGAAGAGATTTAATTAAAGGACGCACGGCATAACGTTTCAGGTGGGTGGTCCATCACCCTCTCTTTCTCTATTGAGATGTGATTGATTTGTCAGGAATGCACTTTTATTCAGTTTCTCAAAAATACCTTGGAAAACATGCATTCTTTCGGTGATTAGGGTTTCCTCTCCATAGACCTGCCTTGGCCTAGCAGCATCTGCATGGTGTTGGATTAGTTTAATACTAAACTTTAAACACTCACAGGCAAAAACAAAACATCTCTATGGAGACATGTAGGTGGTGGACTGGACCCTCTACCAGAAAAGTTACATGGGTTACCTTTAACTGCTGTCTATTATGCAGATGGCTAATGGCATACATTTTTCTGACACTTCCAAAATCTTGTAGCTCAATAAGGGCAGACCAATTTCACATTAGCAGTTTGAGAAGGCGCTGTGTTTAATTCTCTCCCATGAGGAACACTAGCGCCATAGCACAGCTAATTGTTCTTCATGTTCTATTCACTCAGAGCTTGTACGAGAAACTGAACCCATATTAAAACCACTAATACAACTTCATTATTCAAACAATATTGGAAATTCAGCGTAACATTCTTCTTCTTTGCCCATTCCTGTCTGACAACATCTCACGTCTGAATCAGTGCTTCCCTCTCGCTTCCACCAACTGGAAAGCCCTGGTTCCTTTGAGGCACAGTGGAAGCCATCTGACACGCTCCATTACATTGTGCTTGTTCCAATTAAAGTTGACACCGTTTGCTGTCAAGAGCCTGTGATACCCCGCAGAAAGGTAACCCACCCTGCAAAACCCACTGCCCAGGGGCCCACGTGTCGCTGCATGTATATTATGTTGTTACAAGGAGATCCATACTGTCACAGGCCTGTCCCCAAGTTGGGCACTTCTGCACTAAAAGTGGAAATCTGAGGGAAGGGACAGAACACCAGAGTGAACATGACAATGCATGATTGGTCAGAGGAGGTAATTCTCCCAAAAAGAGAGGAGAGTGTGGTGGTGCCCCCATAGTCTCATCTAATCTTAATCTGAACAAAAAAATTGGGCAAATGAATTATGGAACTATGCCTGGTTGGGCCGATTATGCCAGTATGACACTTCACACTTAAGTAGGTCTACTGAACTACACGAACAAACAGAAACTGTAAACAAGGAGGTGTGTTAGTGTTAGTGATTGCAGTATTGTCTTTAACGTATACAACTATATTTTATCTTTTAGTTATTTTTTTATCATCAGTCAAAAAGTTATTTTTTTTATCCATGTAATGTATTGAATAAAATGAATGCGGTTTGTACCACTATAGTCTCTAAACTTGTGGAAAACACTGATGAGACAAGATTTGCCCCCTTCATGCAGACTTTTATACAATTTGTAATAATTGTGCAATGCAAATTCTATCCATACATTACTTCTTTAATATTTAAATTCATTGCTAATTTGTTTTATTAATTATGTTCTTAAAAAGCTTTAGCTGACCAACAAATTAATATTTGACACAGAACCAATATTTTTACTGAAATAAATGCGTAAGAATTACAAAGATACAAACATGCAATAGATACAAAAATATGAACAGAATTACTGATTTATTATATGAATATCTTGACTTGTTTTTGTCTTTGCATTTTGTATTTGGACAATGTAGAACCTTTAAACTGCTCCTTTTGACTATTTCACTTTGCAGAAATGACACAGCCGATATCTTTTTTAGGATTCTGCTTTGGGCCTTTGAAAACCACTGAAGTTGACTGTTTATATGTAATTTGTTTCGTTGGGAACTTTTTCTGTGAATGTCTCATCAGGCAGAGTAATGTTAATGTAGGAAATCATGGGGCAGTAGAGCCCTTCTGAAAACTATCTAGCGGCACTCAGAGCAATGAGGCTAAGAGAAAGTTAATCAGAGGGCCCTTCTCTGATGAAATGACCCCCGAGTGAAGTTGTGGAGAGCCTCAATATGTTAAAGCAGCACGGCGGGCTGCAGTCTGCCGACCACCCAGAACCAATCTGGGCTTATGACGGCAGCAGGGGACAAGATACATTAGGCGTCCCTCCACTGGGTAATGAATGGAACTAATAGGAAAAGGCAATCCTATCTATGCACTAATATAGGTAAAAGAACACTGATGTGTACTTGTTTGGGCTTATATTCATATGCCAAGGGGAACTTGGCAGACTTTGAGACCTTTATGGGTTAGAAGAGTTTAAAGGTGCACTATGTAACTTTTCAGTTGGGGGTCCATCAAATGCTTTTCTCTATGGACATGTTACTCCTTTATTTCATGAGATGATATTAAACCTTTCTATCTTCATGGAGACCAAACTTGACCAAGTTACAGGTCAGATGTGTGTAGAGACAATCCCACTCAGTCAGAATGCATGTTTTTCTAAGTATCTTAGAGCAATAAAACCACCTGAATAAATGAATAAATGTAAGGTAGAACGGTTTAATGTCATACTGTGGAACATTCCAAACATAGAAACAAGCAGATGAAAGATCCCTAACCAAAAAAATTAGAAAGTGCACCTTTAAAGGCTCATTTATGGTCCACATTCTACTCCAGGGGTCTCCAAACTTTTTCCTCTGTTAAGCTACCTTTACAAAATGAAAATACTTTTTATTTAACCTTTTTACCAGAGATTTAAATACCAGTGAGCTCATAATAGTAATTGAGTAAAAAGAGCCTTGGATGGGTACAGTTAAATGCCTACAAAACATAAACCATTGATTAGTGCACAGCGTTGGAAATAAAAATGATGCATGTAGAATGGTAAAAGCCATTTAATTAACCAAAATTTTGTTATTCAGCACAATACATGTAATTCAGAAATCCCTTGGCGAGCTACTTGGAAGGGGGTGGAGAGCTACTGGTATCTCCCGAGCTACAGGTTGGAAAGCCCTGTTCTAGACACATGCGGATAAACATTGAGACTTCTGTGCTGCTCTATTCAATTCAGTTTTATTTATATAGCCCAGAATCACAACAAGAGTTGTCCCAATGGGCTTCACAGTGAAAGTTCTGTCCGTAATCTGGTCTGTTTCCTCAAAACATGTGGAATTTTAGCAAACAGAACAGTACCTGAACTGACCACTGGGGGCAGTAGTGAACACAACTCGACACTGAAACCTTAACTTTTAAAAAAGAGACTGCAAAACAAATGTTCCACTCACCTCATTTTTCTTGACTCCTTTTCAACAGATGCGATTTAAAACCTGCCGTGGGCGCCTCCATGTTTGTTTATTTGTTGATTTATTTAGTCTATTTTGGTCAATTCTCAAACTGACTTTTAGTGCCCTCTGGTGGTCAAGAAAATACAGTCTTGACATTAGAAATGTTTGAAAGTATAAATGCAGTGTTGGTTACTACACTGCGCACAGATATGTTTACATATGAAAACTGAGCATAAATGAACTTTTAGTCAATATGATACAGAAAATTCCTTCAATTCACCATATAAAGTTCCAGGTGTCTGGGTGGATTTCCTACAGGCGCCACAGACGGTCCATCAGCTAAAGTAATCCTAACTAAGCCAAGCTAAAGATCTGGAGATGTGTTCCTGGGCACTGGACTGTTGGCCTATTGCTCCTGACAAGTTTCCTCAGTTGCATTAAAGGAGTTGTGTTTTGTTTCATTCACACATTTGGGTAGATCAAACGCACAGAAAAAAATTTCCTTACAGGGATAATGAAGTACACCTTATCTAACCTTACATCACACTTTTGCCTAAAACAAGCTCTATAAATAAACTCAAGTGTTGAGTTCTTCATCTTTACTAAGTCAGTAGTCAGTATTGTGTGTAGACAATGAACTCCAATTTGTCTTTTGAGCTGTGCCTTTTGCTGAAAATTATTGGTTTCAGAAGCCCTTGCCTGTCGTGGGATCAACAGAAACACGAATTATTGGTGCAGAAGGACTTTACTGCTGTAAGAAGTGTAAGATATAGAGTTCTGTTCTGAGTTTTCCTCTTTCTGTATGGGCTCTGCACAGCCAAAGTTATGTAACAGATCTGAGCCAAAGCTTTGAGTAAATAGATTAAAATGGACAGATGTGAAGCACTTTTGAGAAGAAATCAGGATGAAATCTGATAACTAGAAAAGCCTTTTATCTTACAGCGTATGGCAGTAATGGACAAATGCATCGTGTTATTTAGTATATTATATCCTATACAACAGCAATGCAATCTATAATTGAAAGCAGGACAGGCTCCATTTATATAATGGACGTCCTCAAATAACTGCATATAAGTTCTTAGAACAACTATAATGACTCCAGTCTCCACTTGTGTTATAAGCCCTGTGTACTGGTAGTGTGAGCATGTTCTTTCACTCCGCTGAGGTGACAGATCAGTCGACAAAGTGAACCAGTGAACACACAGACAGCAGGGAAATCAATTTCAGCAACCAGGCTCCCAAACAAAATCTCATCTGTGGGGAAAATGGCTTTTTACAAGCACAGCAAATTGTGAGCTTTTATAAATTTTGCAAACAAGACAGAGGTAATGCCGCTCGTAAACATTCAGCTCAGCATAACTGCGTTTGGGAGACGTACCTCCACTGTTAGGGCCTGCATGAAACTTTCAAACACAAGTATGATCATTATGTTAATAGAAAATACAGCACATTCGCATTTTAAACACGTGCTATTGCTGGTCATGTAAAAGTAAGGAACTTTAGTCTTAAATAAAGGTTTTTAGTTTTTTTTTATATTAAATTACACAAGCATAACACTGTTAACATCTGCCTATTATTGGTGGACATTTGTGATTGTGAACATTCTAATTATTGCTGGGGACATTGTTATTAGATACTGGCCACTGCAGATAGATACCAGAAGTCAGGGCTGTGTAATTAATAAGGTCAGGGTTCAGTTATTTCTAATGATCAATGATCGGGTCTAACCAATCCCCTGGCAGTAAAAGCATACTGTTTGGAGCAAAGTTCAAACTATCTTGGAAGAATTTTTTGGGGTGTTCAATGACTCCTATAAAAAGGTTCAGAAAAATATGAAGAGACACATGGTAAAGGCAATAATAAGACCTGAAAACTTCATTTCTGTCTTATACACTACCCCAGCGCCATATAGAGTGCCTCAATCACTACAGTTTATGTTTGGGTCCAATTTGTTTTATATTAAAAACCAGTCGCCCCTCTCCGTAACTGCTGCTGTCAGGCTCATCATTTTGGTCTGAACATGTTCATATTAAGCTATTCTACATGATGGTGTCTTTATTTTGCTATTTTGTCCGTAAATCAAGATGTGAACATTCACAACGCAGTTTTAAATGTGCAGGCGGGAAGGGGTGTAACCTTCATCAGCCTTGCTCTGGATTGGCTCTTTGGTTGCTATGTTCCTACCAGTCGGAAATCGCCTCAAGCCTCAATGAGCTTCATTTGAATAGAGCCAAACGCTAAGGATAACATAACTGACCTAGTCCATTTTTTTAGACAGTCTATGGGTTAAACTCACCCAAACCATTTTTTTCTGCTTTGAACACCTCAACCGCTGCTTCATATCCACTAAAGTCCTATGCTCAAGAAAGATGCTACTTCTTCAGTTCAGTGGTCAAAATTCCGTTATTTTTTAATGTTATTTCTGATTTATTTATGTTTTTGTTGGCGACTACACACACAGAGTCTTTATCATCTTGTGTTTGCAGCAGTGGCAGCAAAGCACAACATCTTTCCAGGAAAATGCTCTTTACAATTATGACCACGCTCGCTCTAAAGGCACCTCATTAAAAAAACATGGTTTGGGCAGCCTCCTAAAGTCTAAGCCCAGAATAACACAAGGCCACATCTTCTATCAAAGCAGTTTGTCCTTTTTCTGAGAGAAGAGGGAGAAAACAGGCTGGGAATTGTTAGAAAATATTTAAACAGACATGTATGTATTGACCATAGGAATCTGATAAGGTTATGTCAAGTAATTTTTTTTCTTCTGCTGTGGATTTACTTTATTCTTTCAGGTTTATCTAATTGATAGACTGATAAACAATGTACAAAATTAATTAGAACATATTATTTGTATTGTTTAATAAAGTGCAGTGAGCCTAAATGGGAAAAAAACATTGTTGTCCAGTTTAAGTGTCCATTTCACATCGAAACATTTTTAATTGCATAAGATGGAAAATTATACATAACATCATACACTTAGTTTTTACTTTTTGCACTAAAACTGCAAAGAATTCACTATGAACAGTAGAAAAATGTTAGTAAAACACAATGTACACAGAAAATGAAACAAACTTGATTGAGTGTTTAGTTCCACTTTAAGGTTTCTTTCTGTACAGGCCCTCATTGACATTATCGGCTGCTCAGTTGTGGTCAAGTTGCTCGTGTCTGCTCACCGGGTCAGGGATTTTATTTTGTCTATGATTGGCTCCAACATCTTTTTCACTACTTGACTGTTGGCAACAAAAAATGGATTTATGGGTCGATTCTCATTGGACAAAAAGTTCAAGGGCTACAACAGAAAACTTCACAACCTCTCGGTAGGCTTAAGAAAATCTGATATTTGAAGTGAAGACATTGACCTATCAGATTTAGTCGGGTAGAGGTCACTGGCTACTGCAATATTGGACTGGACAAACTATCTTACAAAGTCAACAGAAAATGCCTCATGTGCACAAGCAGGTTGAAAGCAGGTAAAAACTGATCTGATGTTTCAAAATTAGATGGTGCAGGTGAGTTTCTGAATAATGCTTTAAGAATAATGAGCATAATGGCTCTAGATCTGGGAAAGGATTTATCAGAGGTGCATTCCGATTGCTCACCTACTCAAAAACATACATGGAGTTGTGTTTTGTTTCATTCACACGTCTGCGCAATCCTTCTACATCTCCAAAGTTCAAAATGCTCTGTTCCACCTCGTGATGTCATGTAGCGGCAGTTTTCAAGTTAACAACTCCTTTTACCTTTTGCTTAGTAAAGACTGGCAATTCCAATTCCAGTGCTGAAATGATCCAAATGATTCTAGTGAAGGTGTATGGAGTTTAAAAACACAGTGGAGCACTTCAGTATTACCACATGACAACACAAGGTGGAACACAACTTGGGAGTGTTTTCTGTATGAGAGAAGAAGTCAACCTAAATATGCAGGGTTTGTGTGTTAAACATGTGAATGAAACAAAACAACTCCAGGTATGTTTCTGATAAGGAAACATAACAGATCAGAAAATGGTGCAATATGGGCTCTTTAAAGCTACCATCTGTAATTAGACTGAAGGCCACGTGAGGGGAGGGGGGATGGAGGAATATGATTCACATCTCATCTACCGGTAAAAAAAGGTTTGATCAATATGATCATACGTTTTCTATATTTAGTTAGGTATATAACGCTATAGATTTACTGTGTAAGAAAATTTTAACCATACAAATGTATCGTTTGGGTATTCCCCATTTTTAATATGTACTTGTGTGTCACGTTTGGCCTATATAATAACCTTTACTTACCCCCATATGCTTTTCATATACTCACTATTCACACATTTTCCTCTGCCAATGCCCAGAATTCAACCCTGGCTATCTTAATTTATGTAGCCACCAAGCACAATCCTTTTAAGCAGACTGAGTCACAGTATGACTGTCACAGTGGTGTAATTCTTGCCTCACGGGGCTTGTATTTCTACAGGGTTGTCCCCAGGTCTGTCAGCATCACTGCAAAGAACCGCGCCCAGCATTTGGTAGGCATGCAGGGAGTTTAGCTGAGGGACACAGTGAATACAAAAGAGAGGTAATTGTTTAAGTTGCGTTTTACAGCTTTGTACATGCACTTTATAGAGGCACAGTCAGTTAAAACAGAACATTATGGCTGGAGGAGAGGAGCACTTAGGCGTGTCCTGCTTTATGAGATAAGGCCAGAACAATTCATCTAGACCTGCATTTGTAGATTGTCATTATATTGCAAGTTATGGATGTATAATGCTCAGTACAGAAATGCTTTTGTAGAACAGCACAAGAAAATGTTCATTCATTTGTACTGCTCAAGGGTTGTATATTCAGAGGGGAGTGCTGAGCTGGAGTTTTTCTTTAATCTGTTTTGGACACTCAAACCTTTTTACAACAAGAAAAAATACTGCAACCTGCATGGTGGCTGAGTGGGTAGTACTCTCAGATCCAGCTTTGGGTTCAATTCCCTGACAGGGTGAAGCCATTCTTTGTGGTATTTGCATATACTCAGACCATGTAAGCCAAAGATACTGCATGATACTCTTTTTAATAATAATAACACTACTACATCAAACTTGTATAGCACTTTTTTGGCACTCAAAGACAGGGGAAGAGTGTGGAAAAGAAAGAGCAATGGTGGAAATCAAGGAAATGCAAGTTTTTTGAACAGGCAAGTTTTTAGCTGTGATTAGAAGCTCTGTAATGAGTCCAAGTTCTTAACGGGTTGCGGTAGAGAGTTCTCAAGAGTGGGGCAGTTCCCAAAGGTCCGGTGCTTTGTCTTGATGGAGAGAGTGAAGAGGTTGGTGTCGGCTAGAGCTGAGAATCACAGGGTCCCTCATGATTCAATGCGATACATGGCTCACAATACGATATTATCACAACATGCTATAAATCGATATATTACACATGATACTCTGTGATATGTCGCTGTTTTTTAAGAACCAAATACATTTTAGCAACAATATTTCTTTGTTCAACCACTACCTGTGCAAAGTTAATATGAAATATGTCTATTTTAATCATCAAAACAATTAATATGTCAAGTGTATTGCATAAGCAAATTTTCTTCCACTAAATAAGTAACAAAACTGTAGTGTTGTCCCCCCTCATAAATGCTAAAAAGAAAAAGATGCTGCAGCCCACAATAACAATACTGTATCACCAAATTTAGAATCACAATATATCAATATTTCATTATTTTTGCACACCCCTAGTGCTGTAGTGATGAACTTGAGAATGTTTAACTGCCTTTTAGTACACATATTAAAAGGCATCTCATAACCCAGACATTTTTCCTGGAAGCTCAGTTTAATAGATTCAGTAACAACCCCGTCTATATATTTTTTCCTGTAGACTGCTGTACATATGGACTCGAGCCCCATGATTAACTCTGGTAAGAGCACTTAACTCTCTGCAGTTGAACTGAGCCAATGTCAAACAGGATGTTAGATGAAAAAAAATCGTTGGTGCATCCTTCACAGAGACGAGGACATAAGCCCGTCCGCTGGGATGGTCCACCCCTCTACATAGACGATGAATATTTGCAATCACCTCCGAGTATTTGCCATCGAAGTCTCACTTGACATGGGGAATACAGTCGGCATAGATCAGCATAATACAAACATTTAGTAAAATAATGATCCAAGACAGCCGTTGAGAGGAGGATTATAAGTACTGGCTCATAAGTAGAAGCCGATTGCACTACATTACTGCAGCTCACCTCTTCAACAAGAGAGACACTCGAAACATGACCTAGCTCCATTGGAATTCGCTTTATTTAGCCTGCATCAATAATGTCTCAGCACAAGGGATTTAATAGTTTATTGAGTATTGCAATCTCCCCATTAAATCCGACAAAGGGACAAGTGGCGAGGGCAGGTGAAAAAAAAAAATCAATTTGAACTGAAAAAATGAATTAATACTTTCAGGCGTCGGCCTCCAAAAAAACTCAAGCAATTTCAGGTAAACACTGACGAGAAATCCATTAAACGACAACAGAGGTCCTGACAGGGGAAAGCTGAAATGGAAAGGCAGAGGTATGAAGCAACAAATATTGTGTTTTGATTACGCCATTTACTTTGTGGTGCTATTTTACAGAATGCTTTACACCGGCCTCAGAAATTGAATATCAAAATGTGTTTTCCTAAATTACAGTAGTGAAATGTGAAAGATGGAGTGTTTTGATGAATGTTAAAAAGCCCTAAACTTGGAGTAACCTGGGGTAGAAGTCATTCTATGACTGTATAGGAATAACTAAATCAAATGCGTGCTAAATGTAACCAAAGTTAGAACAAAAAGCATGTTATGTGTAAAGTTTGTATTTTATTTCTTTTTTTCCCACTCAGTCTCTCTTCAGGAATCAAAGCACTCCTTCGCTCTGTTTTACATGAGTCATTTTCCATAAGCACTTCTGCATTTATATAGTCTACAGATAATCAACAAACTTGTTCTGCTCATGTCAGTGCTCAAATTTTATGTGATTTTGGAGACCTAGTGTTATATTTATATTTTCTTGCGATATCGATTGTTAAAGAGGGGGTATTATGCAAAATCTTTTTTTTTTTTTTTTTTGAGCTTTCAACCATATTATCAAAAACATGCCTGAATATGTTTTAGATGTGATCCATGCATGTTTGAGCATTTTATCTCTCCCAGCCCCTATTTGAACCCTCCTTGGAAAATTCTGTGCAAAGCCCATGCTCCCATATGACAGTTCTTCATAAATATAGAAAACATGATACAAAGTTGTACACAGCAGTTTGCCAAACCTGATCCGATGTGCAGGAGTTTCATTAGCATAAAAACTTATAAAACATGTTAATACATTGTTATTGCCTAATATAGCAATTCAAAACAATAAAAGTACCCGCTCTTTAACCAATACTGCACTATATATTTTACTTTCTAGATGTTGTGCAGCCCTGAAAAGTACTTAAACAAAAAAAATAAACGTAAAGCATACCTGCACAAACCGCTTGAAACTGCATAAATGTGTATAAACCCATAATGAACCCCAAAGAATAATGTAAACAATGCAAGTAAATGTGGGGAAAAAAACAGTCTTATCTACCACCAAAGAAAAGTGGGAGTGCCTCAACACAGGTTAATAGCACCCTTTTGAGTTAGCATAGCCAGGAATACCAAGCAAAAGGGTTATGTATATTTTATCTATCCTTGCCTCACCTTTGCCTCAGCCTATATGTTGTGAGCTTTCCATTTGTCTACTGGGAATCTTACAAAATATGGCCATTTACTTTGCATTGTTCTCTCCACACATTCAGAGGGCAGTTACCTGTAGTGAAATTGCTAATTGTTTTTTACTAAATTATAGTGAAAAAATATGAAAGAAGTTTTTCTGGCAATTGAACTGCTAAAATGTGGAAATTGCAAGAGGTTTCCGATTTTGTGTTTGTCCTAGGCTTTGAGGTAAGCCTGCTGGAGATGGCTCTGTGTGCTCGTGCGTAGATGACTTAACCCGTGAGAGTGGGTGAGTCTGGTTTCTTGGCGCATATCAATCAGGAGACCTCCAAGTAACATGACTAAAGATGGCAGCTGCACACGTTTGCGCACAACACCACCTACCTAAGCTTGAAAAACAACATTTACAGTCTCTCGCGCACAGCAAGAGAAAATATCAGATGGTTTAAGTGGTGGGTGGCTTCCTTAGTCCAACTTCAAAGTATCCCTTTTTAAATTATGCAAAGCAACCAAGTAAAAATGTTTAGAGGGGGAAATAAATGCAGGACTTCCACGGGCCCTTATTTCACTGTGCTTTGAGGTTTTTGGTGCATACTTTTTGATCATAGAATTTCACACTTTTTCCAAGGTATAAAAGAATAATCATGTTGTCCTTGCATGACTTCCAAGTTCTAAATATGAATCAAATATGAAACTCAAATTTCTACAAACTTCTCTAATGGTCCATGAGCTATTTGCTTCAAATGTTTTTTTTTATTTTTTTATCCCAAATGATATTATTGCAAATATAGTATTGATTTTTGTGAGATATGCAATTATAACTGTTAATCAGGATAATTCAGGCTTTCAATAGGACAACAGTACACTAAAATAGAACCACTACAAGTTGAACTCCACTCTAACCAGTGCATACTTTTGTTGTGTCCTTCTTGCCTAGTGCGAATATGGTGAGGGTGAGTAGGTGGTTAGTGGAAGTCGGAGAGGAAGATGGCGCTGTCAGGTTTGCTCTTGGCAATTTACTCCAGTAATCATAATATAATACCACTCAAAGATGCTTTACATGAAGAGACGAACAACAACAGAAGAAACAAAAAGTTAATAAAAGGTGGTTTTAAAGAGATGGGTTTTCAGGGCTTCAGGGCAGAAAAGAGACTTCTTGCGGCCTCTTTCTGCAGGGCTGCGTCGCACCCGCACTGCACTGAGGTCAGTGTGGCAGGGTGCAACTGATTTTAATGACTTTCTAAGTCTTGCAGGACCCGCACATGTCCCGAACCACATCACAACTGCAGTCAGTGTACACCGGGCATGAGGGTATGTCCAGTATGCATGGTTATAGTATTAGCTTAGCACCACTTGTATGGACAATAGGAGAGTATGGAGTGAATGAATAATGACTCGTGTTGTGCTTTGAAAGATTTGTCAGACATGTAAGGAAATTGTATTACCACTCTGACAAAAAAAACAAAAAAACACCGTAGCTAGCCAGAGGTTTAGCTGACCAGTACTGGATGTGCTTTTTTTTTGGACTGATGGTTAAGGAAAAACTGGATGTGAGGTTTTTAATCCAGAGACACAAGTTTTAAGGTGAGAAAATGACCTACTCCATTAATCACTACACCGTGTGCTTCAATCAAATACCTTTATTTGCAAATCAATTATGAGCTCATTTCACTTGTGGCCAGGCTCAGGCCCAGTCAGCGACAGTCATGGTTATGCCCTGGTTACGTCCTAGTTAAGTCCAGGTCTAGCCCTCTCCCAACTCTGGTTATGCCCTGCTTAACTCATGCTTACACCGTGGTTATGCCCTGTTTACGGCCTGATTATGCCCTGGTCAAGTCCTGGTAAAGTCCTGGTCACATCCTGGTTAGGTCCTGGTCAAGTCCTGGTTAACTCCAGACCTATCCCTCTCCCAGCTCTGGTTAAGCCCTGGTTATGCCCTGATTAAATCCTGGTCAAGTCCTGGTTAAGTTCAGGCCTAGCCCTCTCTCAGCTCTGGTTCAGTCCTGGTGGAGACTATGGCGCTGATGTAGTGCAAAGCCTGATTATTCACAGTCACACTTGAGCAGCTCGCGTACTAAGTGAGACTGATCACATCGATAGCGCATCCTGTGGGCTGTCGATAAGCTCTTCTCCTCCCAACATGCACACACACAAACCCACACGCAGGTGAGAAAAACACATTTAAGACAGAGACGTCAAAGAACATAAGCTTCACTAACAAGTTCCTGCAATGAAACAAGAGTCATTTATAAATATGTAGGGATGCCACAATGTCACATCTCTGTTACTGCAAAAAACAACCATTTTAATATTGTAACTAAAAACATGTTAAATACAAAAATGTCTTGTGCTACCAGGTTTAATCAGACTTTTATGATTTTAAATATGTTGCAGCTAAATAACCCTTCTAAAAACCTTCTAAAAATACTTTTGTTTAACTGAAACATCTTAAAATCAAACAATATAAGAATTACAGTACCATAACCTATTGTCTGCATATGCACAAAGTCACCTCAGCCATTGCGCAAAAAAAAAAAAGTGGGAAGAGTGATTTTCTGGATCATTACACTCAGGGCAGAATTACAAGTATGTGTTGTACTAATTAGAGCTGGTAAGAGATTGGAGTTCTTGCTACGTTTCACACAAGACCAACTCATATTAGTCAGAAGGGACAAATTTACAGTACTCAAAAAGAACAATAAGACTGTAACGCAATTTATAAATAATTCCAAGGTATATAAAGTGATACTTCCTGGATACTATGTTAATTTCCTACTCACCCAGGCCCTTACTAAACAGAAATAATCATAATTTCCCTTACAATAACAGGTTTACATTACATCTTTGCATCTCCGAGTTAGTTTGGTTTAAAGTTTTGACATGTAATATAGAGCTACAATTTGGGAAAAGACTGACTTTGCGCTCAGCCTTCTCGATAAACAATAAAATAATGTTAAATAATAATAAGTAAATTATACTACTACATAAATAAACAGAAACCTTTTAATATAATCGTTTACGTTACTGACAGGTGAATTAGCTAATCAGGGACACGGATGGTCTGTCGGTAGTGGAAAAAAATAAAATAAAAATATATCACAGGGGGCTGAAAAACATTGTGGTTTCTTGCAGACTTAATGAGCGAAGCAATAAACTGTTAATATGAGGTGAGAAATTTGACTTTGTTTGTAGGTGACCAATGAGCTCCTTTGTTTCACAAGCGTCACTTGAAAGAAACAAATCTTCGTTGCACGATTACATTTGGCTGGGCTTGAGACTCAATGAAGAGTATGGGGACTGATTGATACATAGATACAGAGAGATCATTCTGCATTTACCAGGCAAAAATGTTTGCTAATGTTTGGGCCTTGCTGTGTATTTTTTCCCCACTATAAAGTTGTTTGTTTTGTTCAGTGGTTTGGATTCATGCAAAGTTCAAAATATCAGCTGTTTTAATAAAAGTGGTTTCCAAGATGTATTGTCATGGTCAACTGTCCATGAATTTTGTCGTATTTCAATCATTTCAAACTACACAAGGTTTAAAAGTGTCTTGTCCAAGTTTGGAAGCCGAGGGACCTTCTTAATGCAAATATGAGGGAGAATGTTTCCAAGTGTGTGGAAGTTGGCTACAGATGATCTCATTAGTGTCTTGGCAAGTTGTGCGACAAATTGTCCTGATAAGTCCATCCTGAACTCAGGGGGAGAAGAGAGGCATCAGGCGACATTTTAAAAGGCTCCGTCTGGTTCGGGTGAGCGCATTGACAAATAGGGAGGTGAGAGAGACAGGCTGGGAGATGGAGGTGAAGACAGGGGAGGCAGAGGAGCACTGCGCAGCCAGCCAGAATGGAGAAGCCTGTCCAAGGTTAATGAGCAGAAAGATAATGTTTTAGCTCAGAGAAAGACCCTGTCACTAGAGGGAACAGCAGGAGGGAGCTGCACGGAGGA
The DNA here is from genome assembly GCA_034769755.1 of Odontamblyopus lacepedii. Lineage (NCBI taxonomy): Eukaryota > Metazoa > Chordata > Actinopteri > Gobiiformes > Gobiidae > Odontamblyopus > Odontamblyopus lacepedii. The sequence goes on from CM068350.1 coordinate 27,160,811, forward strand.
AAGTGGAATCAGGCTGTGGAGGGTACGTGGGATATTTACAGACAACATAAATATGTTCAATAAAGTTCAGTTTCTTCCATTTCCGCTGATTGCAGTATTGTCCTTTGACCAAAGCGTTATTACTAGGGTTCGGGTGGCGTCACAACATACATTAAATTTTAAAAGGCGTGTTGTTGTGCAACTTTTCTGGTGGAGGCGTCAAATGCTTTTCTCTGTGTAGATGTTATCGCTCCAGCTGGAATGTTTCACAGTATGGTATTAAACCTTTCTATCATCATGGAGACTAAACCAGACCAAGTTAAAAGTCAGATCTGTGGAGAGGCAACCCATCAGAGTCAGAAGGCCTGTTTTTCTATTTTGGAGCTATAAAATAACCTATAACATATGAATAACTGACTAAATGTAAGGTAGACCTGTCATACTGTCATATATTGTCATACTGTGGAACCTTCCAGGCAGAGCTATGACAAATCAATAGAAACAAGCAGGTGAAGGATCCCCAACCAAAATGTTACAAAGTGCACCTTTAACTATAAGTTTAAGCTTAGACCTGATTTTAGGACTGTTATAGATGTGTTTTTGGTGATACTGTGAATGTGTACGTGTGAAAAGTTTCAGAACAACTGTTATAGCTGTCCCAGACAGTTATCTTGCCTCAACCAGTTCATATGTTGATTTTGAGCAGTTTCTTCAAATTTCAAAACTCACAAATGCTTTACAAATCGTCCATCACAAATTGTCACATACATACATACTGCTTTGTAAGTCTTAAAATGTTTTCCTTTTACTCAAAATAAAACTAAACTTACAAAACAAAATGGAACAATGCGCATACCACCAACACAGTAACCATAACACAAGCCAAGCCACAGTTGGCCTTTCCTCCTGTTGCGCGTGTACCTTTTGTGGTGTAACAGCTAACAGCCCCAAAACCACACAACTGCCAATTTGAAGTTATTTTCTTCGTCGAGCAATTTCAGCCCTTCCGAACTGCAACAAACTTCATAAAAGAGCCATTCTCCGAGGACAGACAAACGGAGTTGGAGGTAGGTGATGAGACGTCGTGTAGAGGGGAAGAGGGAGAGCCGAAAACCAGGCATGTGCACAGCGCAAGTGAGAGATCTATGCAAACATAACTGAAAATGAGCTGGGAGAAAATTGAACAATCAAGCAGAAAGCAGACGATTTCAGAAGCTTGTACCGAAACCTAATCGATTTTATTTTCCTCATTGTCAGCTCAAGCTCTAGCGTACATAGCAGCTTGTATTCCAAATGGTATAATCGAAGGAAACATCTCATATAGATTGTGCATGTTAATATTGAATAATACCTCACTCATTCCAACCCTACCCTTGTTTATTGCTGACTGAAAATCCACAAATTAAAGAAGAAGACTTCAGCCCCCAAGGCACAAAGCAGAGGAACATACAAATAATCATAATTCTACAACGGAAAAAATGTACTGTAAAAGGGTGCTGGATTTGTGGCTTGCTTTGACTGTGAAAATCAATTTGTCATAATCAGCGGCGTACATATAGAAGAGAGGCAATCTATTTCACACTGTGGAAGAATTACTTATTTCCAATTTGCCTTGTTGACATTTGGAGCCACTCGGATGGGGAGTCTGTAGCCTTTCCAGCTGAAGAGTGGGGGACTTGACCTCCACTTGCTCTGACACAACCCTTTTCATCCCACTATTTATTACATCAGTCAATTCCCTTGTAATAAATGACATAGCATACTCCTTTGATTAAAAAATGAAGGGATGGAAGCTTTAAAGGTCCCATATTACGCAAAACTGACTCCTGTGAGCTAGGGCTGGGCGATATGGACCAAAAAATATATCTCGATATATTTTGAAATATATCTCGATATATTTAAAAAATATATCTCGATATATTTTGCTATATCTCGATATACGATATATATCTCGATATCTTTACAGGAAAAATAACCCCCTCCCACACTACTGCAAAAACAACAAACAAATTTTATCTGATTAATTTAGTACTGCACTTAAACACTCTGCACCCCTTTTTGGACCCTCACCCACAGTTTAAAAACCTCTTCTTTAAGAGAACTACCACTGGTAAAAAGTGGCTAGGATTTTTAAACCTGTATTTTGACATTCCTAACTGGAGTTACATTCTCTTGTTTTAAAGTGATGTTTAGTCTCTGCACATTTACCAAATCAAACGCACATTGTGACAAATATGACCGCACTCAGTATTCAGACCTTGAGTCCGTGACAAGACCGAGTCCAAATGCGCTCGAGTCCGAGACAAGACCAAGACAAAGCTCTCGCTTTGGAGAGGGAAGTCCAGCGGTGTGGGGGTGTTTACTGAGTGGTGGGGCAGGTGTGGGTCCTGCTGCGGGGCGCTCCTCGTTTAAGGGGGCGTGGGTGTGTTTTGAAGCGGAGTTTGTTCGTATGAGTGATATCGGCCACACGCGGAGCTCGTATGCTGGAGTCGTGCGCGGTCGGAGGTGTCATGCCCGGGCACAGTTCGGTTGCGCTCGCGCTGGGCAGGTGCATTTAGAAAGTTTAACTCATCACGTTACGTCTGTGCGCAGCTCCTTATTGTGGCTGCAGAAGCACTCGCACAGATGCGCCTGTTTGTTTTCCCCGTTTGCACAACGAAATATTTGCTCGCAAATGCGAGTGAAATGGGCGCACTGTAGAGCCCTGGTCCTAGTCTTGGTTTAGTCCGCGGCCAGCTCCGGGCTCCGCGGAGCTGGCCGCAGACTAAAATATCTCAATATATTTAAAAATATCGAGATATCGCCCACCCCTACTGTGAGCTTTAAGTCCTGTTAGAATGCTACCTCTGCAAAAAAAAAAAAAAACATACCTGGAGCAGGGCTCTACAGTGCCCCCATTTCACTGGCATTTGTGAGTAAATATTTCGTCGTGCGAACGTGGAAAACAAAACAGGCGCATCTGTGCGAGTGCTTCTGCAGCCACAATAAGGAGAGCTGCGCACAGACATAACGTGACAAGTTAAACGTTCTACATGTGTCAAACATTAGGGGCAAACTCACATTAGGACTTTAGAACCGTGCCCAAGCCAGGATCGCCCCTAAAGCACGCTTGCCCAGCGTGAGCGCAACTGAACCGAGCCTGGGCACGACACCTCCGACCGCGCAGGACCCCACGCATACAAGCTCCGCGTGTGGCTGATATCACTGATACGAACAAACTCAGCTTCAAAACACACCCACGCCCACGTTAAACGAGGAGCGCGCACTGCAGCAGGACCCACACCTGTCCCACCATTCAGTAGACACCCCCGTGCCGCTGGTCTTCCTCCTCCGCTAAAGCGATGGTTTTGTCTTGGTCTTGTCTCAGACTCGAACGCATTTGGACTCGGTCTCGTCACGGAATCAAGGTCTGAATACTGAGTGTGATCATATTTCATTATGGCTGCTGCTGTCCGCAATAAACTTGTACCGGTGTGCGGGACCTGTGCTCTGGAGCCCGCGGACACCACGGCACCGCCCGTGCGCGGCTTGTCCACAGCGCCACCCTCAGCCTGCATCACAGGGCAGGTTAAATATCTCACCTGTCCATCCGCCTCATCAAATACGCCAATACTAATTTTATGCCCGTGTCCGCACAGAGCAGACCTACAGCACAGAGCAGGTGATATGTGGGCTGAAGTTTGCCTAAGAAAATGCCAAATAAATCTGTTTGTCACAATGTGCGTTTGGTTTGGTAATTGTGCAGAGGCTAAATACCACTTTAAAACCAGTAAGAGAATGTAATTCCAGTTAGGAATTTGAAAAAAAAACAGGTTTAAAAATCCTACCTACATTTTTCACTTTGAGGCAGTTTTGTGTAAAGTGCCAGTGGAAGTTCTCTTAAAGAAGAGGTTCTTAAACTGTGGGTGTGGGTCCAAAAAGGGCCACAGAGTGTTTAAGTGCAGTACAGTTTGTTTGGCTTATTTTAAGTCTAAATATTAATCAGATAAAATGAAGATATATTTATAAAAACATTGCGATCATGCAGGAAAAGTACAGTCATAATTATTTTCTTTTCTGTATTAAATTTATTCAGTGTTGGTGTTGGTGTGTGCAAGTTCTGCACTGTAATAATCGTTCAAAACGAAAACCTAATTGTGCCCCCATTTTTTTTTCTGTGCTCCTAAAATTTTTGACTTAGGGGCACGTGTGCTCCTGAAAAAAAAAGTTAGTGTAGAGCCCTAACCTTGTTTTGTTTCATTCACACATGTAACCCAGTGCTTCTCAATTATTTTCTGTCACTGCCCCCCTATGAAGAGGAAAACATTTTGCACCACCCAACTCCACAGAAACTCCCAAAGTGACTTCCGGGACACTCGCAGGTTCCTGTGTCCTTCTTGTCTTTATAGATTGGGACACATGTGGCTCGCAAGCATATACCAAAAATCGTAACACAGCCAATTTTTAAATTTTTTTTGAAATGTGCTACATAAACATAGGCTATAGTGAAGATTGCAATACAAACATCTGCACTACAGTAAGAATTAGGGATGGGCATGATTAGTCCACTAATCGATAATTGATCGTTAAGAATTTCGTTGATCACGTTCTCATTTTTAAACAACAAACCAAATGTAGATTGCTGTGCGTAACGTAGCGTAAGGAGACGAGGGCGCAGCTCACAGCACAAACACTGGAGCTATGGCCTCACAGTCCCACATCTCGGCTCTGGCACATCTCCTTGGAGATCACTATATCCCTCAATGAGTGCGTTCACATGCACATCAGTATCCCGGGTATGATTGTGTTTTTGGAATATCCCGGTTTTGCCATGGTGCATAGATACGCAGTATCCCGGTTACTGCAACAGTTGAGTGCAGATGGGTCCAAAACACTTTTCAGTCTTTTAATCATAACAGTAGCCAAAATAAAGAAAGTGACCAACACAAATAAAGTGAGTGAAATGACTGTTAAATAAAAAGCTGTTCTAAACCTGCACACATATGTCCTGCACTCGTATGACCTGCACATGTATGATCTCTGAAAACATGAACCATCTCCAACGCAATTTTCCAGCATTTACAGTTTATGCAAATTAGCCATACAGTTTTAAGTTTCGTTTCTGTAAGACATAAACAAATGTGCCAAAGCTGCATTAAATGCATTATAATCTCAAGCGGGCTGATGTGGCTCCATAGTGGATATAATTTATATGTTGTAAAGTTGAGTACCACAACAAAATATTCTGTCGTATTCTGCATGAAAATTGCTAATCTTGCAGTTTAGATCTATACAGAACAGTTCTCTAATGGGATTTGTGTATTAGTTTGTTAGTTCATATTTCAGTGAAAATGTGAAAAAGTATTATTCAAACAAAGCACACATCTAATCACAATAGTTATCAGAAAAATCACAGATATTTTTCCCAAATCGTTCACTCCGAGAACAGGAGACTGAACTATTCTGGCCTTCCTGAAAAACAGATCGTCTTGATAGGACAATTCTACCACTGCCAAGTCCAATAAAACAAGTTTAGCTTTATTTGGACTATTTATTTTGGTTCTAGCTCCCAGGTGTAGCCCTTAATAAGACCATTAAATGTTCACATCCTGTTGACCTGGTTAATGTAATGTACATAATGTAATATAGTCCAGATGTGGGAACCTGTCATGATAAATTAAAATGTATAGAATCCTTCTCGGCAGGCTTAATTGCACATCCACAGTCAGCACTCTCTCAAACATTCACACATTTCATTATTCATCATGTTTAATAATTACCTGATGATTCTCTTTCATTTTGAGAGCTGTGTCTGATACACACTGCTCTCTCTCTTCTCTGCTTGGCTGCACCCCCAACTGGGGTCAATTAATCATCAAATACTATTTGCATATTTACAGTGGGGCTAAGCTAAGCTGATTAGCGCTAGTCCAATAGCCGCTGATTCAACAGGGCTTATGGCGCGACATAATGTGATGAGGATTTGGGAGAGGGGCTTTGCCGCGATCTGATTGGATCTGGTCCTGAAACCTAAATAAAGCAGGAGCGCAGCACAGTGACCTTCACCAAACATGGCAGGAGCCTAAACCACACGTACGCCCCCATTGATTCACCTCCTCTGTCCTCCTGAGTCCTCTGTCCAACAGACGAGGCATGCATACCATTTTACTCAGGGCTATGCTGACATCAAGACTATTTAAAGCTGCACTATGCAACTTTTCTAGTGAGGTGTGTGTTATGACATCAGCTGTCACCATGGAGATGTTATCCTGTTGCATTAAACTCTTCTTGCATTCACTTAATTACAGAATACAGTTTTACTCATGGCCATTTCCACTGTTAAATGACCAAATATTAAAGTAAAAATAACTTCATTACTTGGTGGCAGTGAGTGTCGCATGTTACCCATTAAAAATGACACTATAATATTTCTGTTTGTCTACATGGAGATGTTACCACTCTGCATGTAATGTTCCACAGTACTGCATTAAGTTCATCAATCTTACACTGACCTCCTGTTCTCTCCCCACCAGATGACACATGCACACAGTTTTCCTCAAGAGCTGGCCACGCTCTCATCAAGAGGAGACAAGCCGAATGAGTAAATATTTAAGTTCTTAGTTTATGTGCAAATATTTGTTATTTTTGATCAACATTAGTAACCAAGACAAATGTCTTTAATTCAAACTTTTAACATTAAAGGGCTCATATTGCAGTATTTTCTGATCTTATATTGTTGTTTTTTCATCAAAAACACACCTGGAGTTCTGTTTTGTTTCATTTGCACATGTTTAAAACACACAAAGTTCTTTTCTGTAACAAAAAACACTCTGTTCCACTTTGTGATGTCAAGTGGTAATACTGGAAGTGCTCCACTGTGTTTTTACACTCCATATACCTTCACTAGACTCATTTATATTATCGTATAATTATTATCGTATAATTTCAGCCCTGGAATTTTCGATCCCAAATAAAAGGTAAAGGATAGCTGTTAACTTGAATGATTAATGACCGCTTCATGACCTAACAAGGTATAACAGAGCATTTTGAGCTTTGGAAATGTAGACAGACTAATAATAAAGGAATACTCAACCATGTGTGAATGAAACAAAACATAACTCCAGGGTATGTTTTAAGAACTTTATAACATGGCTTAAAGCTCACAAGATTCAATTTTGCATAATATAGGGCCTTTTTTCTAGCACTTAAGGCATACAATACCTGTGATAGAGCTGTTCTGTCACTCACCTTGTAAACTTTGTACCGGCTCCATGCGGTAAGATGAAAGTGTTTGTGTGACAGTGAGATCACTCTCCCTCGTCTTCTCATGTGTTATCCAAGATTCAGAGGGTAAACTCTACAACAGGCAAATAGCACACTGAATAAATGCTTCAAAACAAGGTATTTTCTGACACAAACTCTCGCACAGCTCTGACCCACTCCTGGAGGTTAAATTAGCATATTGTGTGGCATTTTGGTGTAGTGCCGCCATCTGTGTTGGAGTGCACGGGTGACTATGTTGCTAATTGCTAGTTGAAAGCCGTCAACATTATTAAAGTAAAAATAACATTATCACAAGGTGGCTGTGACTGTTATCCAATTTAAAACTGCACTATCAATGTAACTTTTCTGGTTTAGCTTTACGTGATGTAGCTTTAACCACTGAACTGGACGAGTTACAGCTCATTTTGAATCAACTCTCCCACATGAGGAGCAATAACCACAACAAGCCAATGTGACTTCACTCTGTACAGCCACAAATAAATAGCAGTTGCCTCTCCACAGCATGTTAACTAATAAATGATTAAAATTAACATTGAGGGGCTAAAAACACACACAGTAATTTGATGGGGATATGAGCTCTGCTGGAGACAGGGTGTGGAGAGAGAAAGAGGGATACGCAACGGAACGAGTGGAGCTTGTCTGCCCCCTAGTGGCTGCAAAAAGATGTAAGAATATGTGTACATCTTTGGCAACAGCGTAGGAGATGAGCTTAAGACAAAATATACTCTTGTGCATGTTTAAAGTGTATTTTGACAAAGTGCGCATGTAAGTGGGCCACGGGGAAAGAGAGACATTGCCTAATTGTATTTAGACAAATTACGTGGACCATAACAGGCTGAACTCAGGTAGGTACATAAGGTGCATACTCATCTAGGCTACCCACTTAAACCAGTGTCCCTATCCTGCATAAATCATTTGCCAACTCCAGAAACAGGAAGGGCATCTGGTGTAAAATTCACATTTCATATATTCCATGGGGAAGAGACAAGATGACATGCACTGGTGATACCCCTGGGGAAACTGTAATTAAATAAATCCAATAAAGAAATGTTCAGGCCAAAATTGTGAAATGGACTGCACAATGTATTTATTCTAATAATTTATTATACAATGTTTTGTTTGATGCTGTTCTCATCAACCCAGTCTCATGTTTTGTATCATCTTATGGAAATTGTGTCTTGTCCCATCCTTAATATTACATTAATAGTTTCATATAAAAAGTATTTACTAGAACATTTGAGCGTGCTTAGTTTTTATTAAGACTGTCTTTTTTGAAATTCTGATTAATATTACATGAATTTGAAAGTATAAATTAACTTTTACATATTTAAAAAGTTGTTAAGTAGTTTTGGCTCCTCCATTCAACTAGGATAAAAGCAGACTTTACAATTGGGAGAAAAATGGGACTTCAAAGACAAAGTCAGAGCTGTCCAGAAAAGTGTCCATAAAAGCAGAGAGCGAGAGGCTGATGGAGCAGAGAAGCATTCAATATTTAGGGATTTACTTTGCAACCGCATCAATGACCTTTTCACTTTGACACACGCACACTTGTACTCACTAAACCGTCTCCTTTTTGGTTATTTCTGTTCAGAGCCTGTGAAGTCCTCTGAGCCTCTCATTTTCACACGTATTAATTGAATGAGAGCAGGTGCAGACATTTTTGTGAAGGTTTATCCAGAGGTGAATTGAGAGTCAAAAGGAGTTTCAGTGGTTAGCTGCCAAAAGAGGAGCAGAACTCATCTTTATGCTAATTTGCTAAAGTGTCCACAGCTAGCCGTGATTAATGTGGGCCCATTGAATGCTACAGAGTGCCGGAGCAGCCAGCTAAAGCTAACTCATTACTTCTTGTCCACCCCGATTTGGATTAATGATCACAGGAAAAACAAATGTGTCTTCAACATTTCTTCGCACCAGTTCTTGAAATGAGCATCTGAACATAATTAGCAGATGTTTGAACTTTTTCATACAGTTGTTGGAGATGAGAGTTGGAGAGGAATTCTAACCTGAATAATGATCATAATGAAGGTGTTGTTGAAGGTGACGAAGGTCCCCTGCGACATTTGCAGGCTTTGACTGGTTTGTCAAACGTTCAACCTGTGAAAACAGTTACAGAATGATCCTGGGTGTGAGGCTTTGTAGCACCAAAAGTAGATCCCCATTTTGTTTCATTATAAATAACATCTCTGTTCAGAAAGGTTGAAAATTCCATTTTCAAAGGTCCTATATTACACAAAATGGATTCTTGTGAGCTTTAAGTCACGTTATAATGCTGTTACCTCCTAAATCTGGAGATGTGTTCATTCATGCATGTTTGAGTAATCCTGGTAATCTGCATCTCCAAAGATGTAGACATGTCGTCAAGTGATTTCAAGTAAACTGATACCTTTTACCTTTAGTTCAGCAGAGATTAGCAATTATTATATATAATTATATAATGAAATTATCCAGATGATTTTAGTAAGTGTATTCTGTTTTACAGAAGATACCATCCTAAATATGCAGGGTTTGTTTGTTAAACATGTGTGAATAAAACAGAACAAAACTTCAGGTATGTTTTTGATGAGGAAACAACATAACATAGATCAGTACACAGCGAAATCTGGGGTATTTAAAGAACAAGAAGAAAGAAATAAACATCACGGATCATTATTGTGAGCTGAATTTCAGTCGTGCTCTGTATCTGCAGACAGTACAGTCTCTCTGTGAAGACATCCATTACATCGTGCTGCCTCTTAAGTCCATTAATCACCTCATTACGGAGCCTCCCTTCCTTAAAGCAGAGTTTTGTCCCTCTATCACACTTTATCGCATTAGCGCTTAATTAAGAATTATGTCCGAGTATCTTGGTTTTAATTATGCGAATGGCCAGTTCCATTTGTACAATAACGTAGTGGGGACATGCGCCAGCAGCAGAGGCTATAAAGGACAGGGAGGTGGCCTTCTCTGCAGTAATGAGTTTAGGTTTAATGATGAATGCATGAAAACAGAAGGTTATTTGGACCAATGAGCAGAGTCTTCAAAAGTGAAAGGGTTTGAAGTACACAGCTCAGAGTTTAGGCTGAATATGAAGCTCTCGAGATTCTAGTATGTTACAAGCACAGGTTGTACATATAAATGGACATATCTAACCCCCTGTACCTGCCACGTTCCAAATAGGGAGTGAGCATGGACGCGCTTCTTACTCCATCACCTGATTTTACATTGAAAAAGTGTCACCTCTCTCTGTAACTGCTGCAATGATCCTCATCATTTTGGTCTTAAAAAGTTGGTATTCACCTGCTCTGCATGACGCTGCTGTTTTTATTTCACTATTTTGTACATAAATAAATTCTGATTCCTAATATGAAACTGGCTGTAAATTTGACCACTATAGCTGCTAGCCTCATGAGCTTTATTTGACTGGGACCGAACGCTATGGGTGACATCACACTCCTGTAGCGCACTTCTTTATACAGTCTATGGGTACAAGATATTTAAGAGTAAGAGGGTCCACAATTCACGACATGGTATATTACTACAGTTATGCTTTTGGGCAACACCCCTCACTTTTCAAATTGAGTTACTGAAGAAGGAAAATTGTTTGCATTGCATTTTTTTATATATTTCTGTTATTTTCAATAAATAACCCACAAAAACATATTTTGTTATTTTTTCAATAAGTAGTCTACAGTATCACTATAGTCTTTTAAGTTTTGATATTTTATGTTGAGTCAAATCCAATTTTTACGATGTCAATGCCATTCTGGAGGGAGGACGTATGACATTGTGCCATTTTTTTCTCATCCTTTATTTACTCATATTTTATTGCACAGCCACTTCTTAAAACATAAAGTATACCAGATTGTGGAGAATTACATTAGATTTAGATTTGATATGTGTAATTGAAAGGGCTTAAAACTGTTTCAAGATAAGGACTGAGGAGTAGTCTTAAGTCTACTCTACAAGAAGCAGAAAAGAACAGAGCATTATAACATTTAGGTCTGTCATGATAACACATTTTGAAGTGCAATATATTGCTGAAGAAAATGTAGACAAACAGTAATGCTGAAACTAATTTACATCACTGACACAAAAACCATAAAAGCAGAAATCACAAAAACTATTCTACATCTACAATACTGTTAAAAAGTCATGAGCTGCAATAAATAAACAGCAGAATGAAACAATTTAGTATTCAATTAGCTTCTGTAATGAATCACATTATAATTAGTTATTAACATTAATTCGACCTTTTACGGCTCAACTCTCATCATATAGACAAAAATACATGATAATAAACAATTTCCCAGTAGTGCAAAGAAAATGTTCAAACTTTCACGTGTTTAACGATAAGCCAATATAGTATTTATTTTGACAGGCCTAATAACATTATAATCACTGCAGTGTTGCTCTATTAGTTACCGATCATACCTAATTTTTGTGCCTTCAGAGCTCATATTAAAATGGGTTTGTTGAATGTCCTCAAATCACACTGAATAAATTGGCTTAAAGCTTTTTCTACATTCCTAATTTTCACATATTTGACACTCATTTGTGAAGCTTGCTAGAGTTAGCCTTTATTGGCCAAAAAAAAAAAAAAAAAAAAAAAAAAAAAAGATAAGAAATGGTGAATCAAAGAAATCCCATGAAGGTGAGAAAAACTTTGAAATCAACACAGGAAATTGGGCTATGTGAGAAAATCAGACGTGGTGTAGTCTAGGTTTTTTTTTTTTTTTTTTTTTGTATAATACTTTGGAGCAGGCCCGGCCCTAACCATTTTGACACCCTAGGCAAGATTTCAAGTGGCGCCCCTTGGATTGCAACAAAAATAAATAAATACTGCCAGAGTACAGATACTCACAAGAAATCAAACAGTTCATAGTGACGATGTTTTAGACCAGGGGTGGGCAAACTTTTTGGCTCGAGGGCCACAAAGGGTTCTAAAATTTGATGGAAGGGCCGGACCAGGAGCAGATGGATGGAGTGTTCTAGTCCAGGGGGTGGGCAAACTACGGCCCGGGGGCCACATACAGCCCGTTAACCTTTTTAATCTGGCCCGCCAAACATGAATGAACTGCAATAAAATGTATTAGTTTTATTTTCCCTGCAATTCTGGCGTTTCCTAATAGATGGCGCACTCTAGATACATTGATACATAAAACCAAATTATCCACATGCGCCCATGGCACGGTGCCCGGGGGTAGAACTATATCTTGAACACGACTTCCTCACTCAGTTACTTAAATAAGTAACTGGATTACTTGATATTGTCATGTTTTTTTTTTTTTAAAACTACATGAATGTAGCAACCACCTCCTGCAAATTCTTGTTTGGTTTTAGACCTGGTTTTAGTCCTGGTTTAGACCTGGTTTTAGACCTTGATTAGACCTGGTTTAGATCTGGTTTTAGTCCTGGTTTAGACCTGGTTTTAATCCTGGTTTAGACCTGGTTTTAGTCCTGATTTAATGCTTGTTTACACATGGTGTAGACCTGCTTTAGACCTGGCTTAGTCCTGGTGTTAGTTCTGGCTTAGAGGTGCACAGGAGAATGCGAGGTCCACGCAGCGTATGCAACAAGACACAGTCCACGCGCGGTGTCCACACCGAACAAGAGGAAATGTGGCACGCGCCGTGCGGGAGCAGGTGCAGTGTGCGCGGCACACTAGATATATACTTGGCCGCAGTGCTTTATGGGAAGGTTTTCGGACCATGAGTGAGGAAGTCGTGTTCAAGATGTAGTTCTACCCCCGGGCACTGTACACCTGGCCCATGTGAATAATTTGGTTTTATGTATCACTGTATCTAGAGTGCGCCATCTATTGGGAAACGCCAGAATTGCAGGGAAAATAATACTAATACATTTTATTGCAGTTCATTCATGTTTGGCGGGCCGGTTTAAAAAGGTTAACGGGCTGTATGTGGCCCCCGGGCCGTAGTTTTCCCACCCCTGTTTTAGACAGTGGAGGATTTTATCCCCCATCGCCGATTTTTGCGCTCGGCGCCCCCTAATGGAGCGGCGCCTTTAGCATTTGCCTATGTTGCCTAATGGGGGGGCCGGCCCTGCTTTGGAGGTAAGTAGATATTTAGGATTAGTTAAAAACGTAATAAATCTCGCATGTTTGGAGGGGTAGGGGGTGGGGCTAATATTTTACAATGCCGCAGGTGTGCTAAGCTAGTAGTTTGTTTTAGACGCGCTAATTTTGCTAGCCTACATCTTTTCTTTTTTACTGTATTATTTTTCTCGTGATACTATGACTAAAATGTGGCCTTATATAATCGATAGGCGATAAATATATATTATTTGACTGAAATCAAATCAGTTCAGCTCGTACCTGGAGGTGGCGTGGCTGAACGGTCCTCCTGGTGGGTTGCCAGATGTGAGGGTAAAATTACTCCAAAAAGAGACTACGCACATCATTTAACCCTATAATATTCAAATCTATGTTTGTAGCTGAAAAGACTTAATTGCTAAAATGCCCTTTTATTTATTTATTTTTTAATTGTTATTATTAGTTGAGGAAAATGCTCTTTTGCAACAACTCACGCTTATGTAACAGATAACCGTATGTCCCGTATGCACTGTCTAACGATGACCTCTTGTATATGACTTTTCTATTTTATTTTGACTGTACATATACATTTACATAATGTACATTACATTTTGCAACTTATTTGCATCATATTTTTTTTGTTATTATATTATATTGTGAGCTACTCTGTCCAAATAATTTCCCTTGTGGATCAATAAAGTTTGTCTAAGTTTAATTATGCAATGGATTGTATAAAAAAGGGATTGTAAATTTAAATTAATAGGCCAAATTAAATTAAAAAGAGAGAGAAGGCATAGATGTATAAATAAGTCTATATATTTATTTATGAGTCTGTGAGAGAAAGGCTGATTTAATTGTCTTTGCATTTAAAGGTGCAGTAACTGGTTGGGGGCCAGCAGCCTGTTTTTCCTGCAATGTTTCACAGTATGGCATTAAACTGTCGCCATGGAGATAGTACCAGGCCACGTTTCTAGTGGAGAGGCACCCCAGTTGGAGTAAGTATGCTTTTGAGTGATATTTTTTTTGCAATAAAAACACTGCATGTAACTGTACAACATAGAAGGGAGCTAAGTTAAAACTGAACCATGTCTTGCTTTTTGACACGCACAAAGTTTCTGCCTGTTGTCATTGTTATCGTAAAAAAAAAGGTATGAGGTTATTTTTGACATTTGCAGAAGGTGTTGGAGAAGATTTGGTGTGTCAACATCTTTCACAGCTTTAATAGACTTGGCAAATTCAGAATGTGTTAAACTATTGTCATATTAGTTAAATAGGCTTCCAAATAAAGAATGGAGCAACAGATACAAAAAAAACAGTGAGAAATTATTTAGAGACGAATATTAAAGCGGCTGAATCATTCTGCACTTGAAATGAAAAACAGGGGGAACAGTTGCTGAGCCCAGACCAGTTAAATAATACAGCCATTTGGATTAGAGCAGACGCACTAAAATAACGCTGAGCCTTGGCAGCAAACTAGGACTGATGGACTTTGTTGTTTCGCAAACTCTGCAGTTAAGTCGCTTAGCAATAAATAAATAGAATAAACAAAAAGAAACAGAAACTACTAACTAATTTACAGTGTTTCTTCTCCTTCTGAAATATATACACCCTTTAAAATCCCATGTCATCAGAATGTTAAAAAATCTGGAATAGAGGAAACTGAAATAGACATAATATATTATTTACTTTGCTTCTCTGTTAAGAAAGATGGAAGAATACAATACAATACTATTTTCTATTTTTTTCTCTTTTCTATTTGAGCTTCACAAACAGTAAAATTTATGGTGAAATGTGTAATATATCGGTAGATGAAGTGACAAACTATAGCCGGCTCAACGTTTCTGTATCTGTTTCTGTTTCTTTCCTTTGTCAAAAATGCTTAGTGTCTATCATAATCTCCTCTTAAGTGAACACATAACTTAAACACAATTGCAAATGTTTTAAACCACGCTCTGATATCGCTCACTTATATCCGAGTGGTTTTCATTTGCCTAATTTCCCTTGATTTTTTTATATTTTGTGATATTCTGAAGTTAATCCCATTTTTCCATTGAAATCACATTATGTTCCTCTTCAGTTTTGCCTCTGGTTGCCTCCATTCAGGAATTTATATTTTTTTGTTTACCAAATTTCTAATGATTACAGGAATTTTGGGCTATATCAAAAAAGTTATATGAATGAATTCAGGCCCTGATAACTGCTGCTGCATCAGTAGAGGTGCTGTAGACTCCTAATGGGCTAGAGCTAAAAGGCCTTTAATCTGTTTTCTCCTGTAAATGATCAAAAATCACTAACCTCAATAATGATTTGTATCAGGGAGACAGAGAGAAAGAGCAGGGGAGAGCACCGCACACCACAGGACACAGCACTCGGATGGGCTAAAGGCTAATTGTGTCTGAAATGAGGTTTTAACCAGCAGAGTTAGAGGGTGTCATATGGGCCAGGAAGGAGGGAGGAGAGGAAAGAGAGAGAGCGAGAGAGCAGGTCACATTTTAATAAGTGTTATGCAGATGGACTACTGTGACATGTGCATTCAGACCATAGATTGTATATAGAAGTGGACTAAGGGAGTATGACGTCACTATTAGTGTTCGGCTCCAGTCAAATGAAGCTCACAAAGCTAGGAGTTATAGAAGTAAATTTGGAGCCAAGTACCATATTAGGAATGGAAATAAAATAGCTAAATAAAAACAGCATGTACAGCGGGTTAATATGGACATTTTAAGACCAAAATGACGAGGCTCACTGCCACAGTTACAGGGAGAGAGGTGACAATTTTTCAATGCAAAGTCAATTGGATCCAGAGTTGATGGACCCCCATGAACACTTCCTACTTGGAATGCAGCAGCTAGTAGGATAGCTATGTTCATTTATACCACAGGTCTCCAATTTGTAGCTCAGGAGCTACCAGTACCTCTCCACCCCCTTACAAGTAGTTCACCGAGGGATTTCTGTATCATCGTATTGTGCTGAATAAGTAAAATTAAATTTAATTAAATGCCTTTTATCATTGCAAATGTATAATTTTGATGCCTATCTTTGTGCACTAATAAATGCATAATAATTGCGTAAATGTTTTATCAAACTGTATCCCATCTAAAGGCTCTTATATATACTCAATTTCTTGCGGACACTAATATGAGTAGCTGTCTGGCATTTTCGTTTTGTAAAGGTAGTTTACCAAAGGAAAAAGGTTGGAGAGCCCTGAGTTATGCAGTTTATGATTCAGGCACAGGAAAAACACTACAATTCAGATCTGTGGAGAGTCGCTCCTATTCACAGAAGGAATCATTGTCTTTTTAAGCAATAGAAATACCCATTATGATTAAATGCTAGATGGATATGTTTAGTGTCATACTATGGAACATTCCCAGCCAAGCAGCAACATCTCCAAGGAGACGAGCATGCGCAGTGAAGGTAACATTTTGCATGCAATTCATACTCTCTGTTGCTGTGAGGGAACATCAAATTAAATCTAACAGTACATTGATGGTTGCAGAACAGGAGTAAATATGATGTGGCCTCTCCCACTGTGCGCTAGGCTGGGTCTGCACCGTGAGTGTGGTCAGCATGCAAACAGCAGGTGATGGATGTCTGCGGGCTGCTCCAATGGGAACCGGCTGGAACACAAACTAAAAGCCAAAGGCGCCAAGACTAATGGGACGATTAAGAGCTTGGAGGGGGCAGCCATTTATTTGTGCGTTGTGTGTGACTGGATGAAGATTTGCCTCATTATTAAAGACCAGTGCGTACTAACACTGTTTTTGTGCAGCCTTCTCTGCTCTTCAACATGGCTTTTTCTCACTTGCAGTTAATTGGGTTTGAAGGAAGAACAAACAATTCAGAGGTGATAGCAGAAATCGAAACTATAGGCTCATTCATTTGCGTTTTAGTGGTCTTGTTTATCAAATTTAGGCTGCTAACTTGGACTCTTGCTGGCCTATAATACAGAAGGTGGAAGTGCCTGGGGAGAGGGAAGTTGAAACCTAACTTTTAGACTGAATCAACTGTGAAGACATTTTATTGGGTGTTATCTGGCACAGTCACAAATCCAATAGCATCTGTTCTCAAATAAAATATGTTAGTTTATCGTATTGACTTCTTCCAGGTCATTGCAGATGTTGCCTATTGAGTGCAGTGCAATATAGTGTAGGATGAATTGACTGATTTTAAGATTTATGCCTGTATCATACTGTCGTCATAAGGCTCTATTAGTGTTAAAGTTAAAGTTGCACTGTGTAACATTTTTAGTGGAGGGTCTACCACTTGATGTTTCCATGGAAATGTTATTGCTTTGTCTAGAATGTTCCACAGTACATATTAAAATGTATCTATTACAACGGAGACAAGCAGGTTACAGTACTACACTACATTACAGTTCAGATCTGTGGAGAGTCGCCCCTATTCACAGAAAAAACGATTGTATTTTTGAGCAATAGAAACACGTAATGAATAAATGCTACATGGAGATGTTTAAAGTCATACCATGGGGCATTCTAGGCAAAGAAATAATACCTCCATGAAGATGAGCATGTGGTGGATCTTCCATTAAAAAAGTTGCACAGTGCACTTTAACTATGTAAAAAATATCCTGCAAAAATACTCTTTTAAGTTTTAGATGTTACCCAAGTCAATTTAACTGAGTAAATCTAAATCTAGTTAATATGATTAATTTAGGTTCAGGAGCAGGTCCACACCTCAACCGCCCTCGCCTCCTCTCCAGTGAATCACAGCTCACTTCTACCACACCTTAATTTCCCAGAAGCCTATTTGTAGCAGCCTAACCCAGCAACCCAGTTTGTCCCGAATAACTCGACCCCTCCCTCCCAGTCCATATCAGTTCATCTTCCAGACATAAAACGCCTAAGAGGGGAAGTCTCATTCCTGCTGGGCCATGTGAAGATTGAGACTGAACCCCCACCCTGAGTCTCAACCCATCGGACCCGCCTCATCTCCATATAATAAACACTTTTCGCTTCGCACATGTGTTGTTGTTGTGGTCCTTGCTAGTGAATTCATAATTACTGTAAATGAAATAATGTGTTGAACAAAATTACTGTTTATTTGCCTAAAATGTAGGTACTTTCTACTTTAAATAGCCAGATGATTCGTTTTTCCATTTTTATCTAAGATTAAACTCAATTTACCAGTCTCTCTTAAGATGCATGACATTTGACCACAAATACAAATATATGCTGTTTAAAGAAAGATCTTTTTAGGTGGTCTCATCCACATATTAAACTACAGATTTAGAGAATTTTCCACTGAACACTCTCCAAATTGTTCAAAACAGCATCACAGGCACCACCCAAACACAACAAATTAAATAAGTTTAACTTTAATGAAAGAACTTAAAGGTGCACTAGGTTTTGTAACACTTCTGATAGGGTAGTCCATCAGCTCATCTTCATGATCGTCTCCACAGTATGGTATTAAAGATAACTTTCATTTATTCAATTGCATGTTTTTATTGCTTAAAAAATGATAAAGATATGCTTTCTTACAGTGAAGATAACATCTCCTTTCCACAGATCCAACCTGTAACTTGAACACCGTGAAGGACTTCCTGTA
The DNA here is from genome assembly GCA_034769755.1 of Odontamblyopus lacepedii. Lineage (NCBI taxonomy): Eukaryota > Metazoa > Chordata > Actinopteri > Gobiiformes > Gobiidae > Odontamblyopus > Odontamblyopus lacepedii. Next base: position 27,179,652 of record CM068350.1, read on the forward strand.
TTATTACCACGACATCACAAAGTGGACCAGAGTGTTTTCTGTTTGAGAGAAGAACTCAGCCTAAATGTGCAGGTTTGTGTGTTAAACATGAGTGAATGACACAAAACAACTCCAGGTCTGTTTTGCATGAGGAAACAATATTATAACAGATAAGAAAACAGTAATATGAGCCCTTTAACTTGAATGCTACACTGTGAAACCTCCACAGAACCAAGCAGGTGACGGAGCCTCCACCAGAAAAGTTCCACAGTGTACCTTTAAATAGACTTTGGACCAATCACAGTCAAGACAAAAAGTACTGGAGTTTCAGAAAATCACAGTCTTATTATTATTACCAACAATATCCACATGTGTAACAAATGCACCCAAACACTATGATTTTCAACCACCTTTAAAAACACCTTTCACTCTCTGTCCAAGCCCAAAAAGTGCTAGCACCTTCGTTCAGTCGTCCCTTTTGAACAATGGACAGTGTTAACAGATTGTGCAGCGCTAAGTCATTATGCTAATATAGCCTCAGTGGGATGTGATTTACTGGGCAGAAATGTAATAAACGCTTTAGGCCATAATGGAACCTGTCATATCAACCAGCTTGTCAACATAATTACCACTTACAACTTCAATTAGATCCCCAGCATCCGCGTACCTCCATTTTGGTTTGAGCTATTCTCCGTGTGACAGTGGAGGGGCAGGTGAGGGGTTTGGTGAAGGACAGCTTTGATTAGGCCATTTGGAGTCACCAAGAGGACTTTTGAACTTCACGCTTTGGTTAATCTTGTGTATGGTTCAGCATTGCACCAGTGATGGTACTTTAACAGCAACAACTGCAGATTAAACCAAACAAAGGCACTGATGGCTTGTGGTCTGTACTGACGCACTACGGAGCAGGTGGTGTTTTGCTGTCCACCAATACAGATCTGGTTGCTATTATAAGAACTGACACATCTGACAACTGACACACAGCGCAAAAGAGTATAGGGTAAGTCCACGTCACTCTCACTGCTTTCTTCTGTTTTTCATCCTATCCAGTTTCAATATGTAACTTTCTAGCTTGGAGCTATATAGTTAAAACCCTATTTTGGCACTATTGCGGCAAAAAGTTATCTGCTCAGGCTTTAAAAAACATATTTACTTAACTTAACGGGAGAAGATGGATGGATGGATGGATCTGTCAGGTAAATTAATTTTATGATCACTATGTGTGTTTGTCCACAGATCCAAAGGCTGGCGGTTTCCCATTCTCGGCATAAACCACATTGCCTGAGTGCTCGGATCCACTGACCCACAGGGTGGTGGTGTGATTTCCATACCGGCTTGTCAACGCCTGATCCCGTCAGATCTCACAAGCTAAACCTTCCACGGTGGTTGGTCTCTCTCACCCTCATCAGCTCGGGTCCTCTACCAGAGGCCTGGGAGCTTGAGAGTTCTGCGCAGTATCTTTGCTGTTCCCAGTACTGCATTTTTCTGGACTGAGATGTCTGTTGTCCTTCCTGGGATCTGCTGCAACCACTCATCCAGTTTGGGGGTCATGGCCCTGAGTGCTCCGATCACCACAGGCACCACCAATGCTTTCACCTTCCATGCTCTCTCCAGCTCTTCTTTGAGCCCCTGGTATTTCTCTAGTTTCTCGTGTTCCTTTTTCCTGACATTGCCATTGCTCGGTATTGCAATGCCCACCACCACGGCTTTGTTCTCTCGCTTATCCAGACTCACGATGTCTGGTTGGTTCGCCATCACCATTCTGTCAGTCTGTATTTGGAAGTCCCACAGGATCTTGGCCCGCTCATTCTCCACAACCTTTGGAAGCGTTTCCCTCCTTGATCCTGGGGTTTCCAGCCCGTACTCTGCACAGATGTTTCTGTACACTATGCCCGCTACTTGGTTATGTCGCTCCATGTACGCTTTCCCTGCAGCATCTTACACCCTGCTGTTATGTGCTGGACTATCTCAGGCACTTCTTTGCACAACCTACACCTTGGGTCTTGTCTGGTGTGGTAGATCTGGGCCTCTATTGCTCGGGTGCTCAAGGCCTGCTCCTGTGCAGCCAGGATGAGTGCCTCCGTGTTGTCCTTCAGACCAGCCCTCTCCAGCCATTGGTAGGATTTCTTGATATCAGCCACTTCAGTTATGTTCCGGTGGTACGCCCCGTGTAGGGGTTTGTCCTGCCATGATGGTCCCTCCAGCACCTCTTCCTCTGCGCCCCACTGTCTGAGACATTCTCTGAGCACGTCATCAGTCTGGGCCTTGTCACTGATGTACTTGTGGAGCTTGGATGTTTCATCCTGGACAGTGGTTTCCACACTCACTAGTCCTCGGCCTCCTTCCTTCCGGCTCGTGTACAGTCTCAGGGTGCTGGACTTGGGATGGAACCCTCCATGCATGGTCAGGAGCTTTTGTGTCTTAACATCCGTGGTCTGTATCTCCTCCTTTGGCCAACTTATGATTCCTGCTGGGTATCTGATCACTGGCAGGGCGTAGCTGTTTATTGCCTGCGCCTTGTTCTTGCCATTGAGCTGGCTTCTTAGGACCTGCCGTACTCTTTGCAGGTATTTGGCTGTCGCCGCTTTCCTTGTTGCCTCGTCAAGGTTGCCATTTGCCTGTGGGATACCAAGGTATTTGTAGCTGTCCTCAATGTCTGTTATTGTTCCCTCTGGGAGTGAGACCCCCTCTGTGTGGACTACCTTCCCTCTCTTTGTCACCATCCTACTACATTTCTCGAGCCCGAATGACATTTCAATGTCTGTGCTGTAGATCCTGGTCAGTGAGTGAATGTCTCGCTCTTAGCGTACAGCTTGATGTCATCCATGTAGAGGAGGTGACTGATGGTGGCCCCGTTTCTGAGTCGGTATCCATAGCCAGTGCAGTCGATTATTTGGCTGAGGGGGTTCAGACCTATGCAGAACAGCAGTGGGGACAGTGCGTCTCCTTGGTATATGCCACATTTGATGGTCACTTGTGCAAGTGGCTTGCCATTGGCTTCAAGGGTGGTTTTCCACAACCGCATCGAGTTTGCAATGAACGCCCTTAGAGTCCTGTTGATATTGTACAGCTCCAGGCACTCAGTGATCCATGTGTGTGGCATTGAGTCATAGGCTTTCTTGTAATCAATCCAGGCAGTGCACAGGTTGGTCTGACGGGTTCTGCAGTCACGAGCAACTGTTCGGTCAACCAGGAGTTGGTGTTTGGCTCCCCTGGTGTTTTTGCCGATGCCCTTCAGTGCTGCGCTCATGTATTGATCCATGTGCCCGCTCATCTTAGCTGCGATGATGCCTGACATGAGCTTCCATGTTGTGGAGAGACAGGTTATTGGCCGATAGTTGGATGGGACTGTACCCTTTGCGGGATCCTTTAGGATCAGGATCGTACGCCCTTGGGTTAGCCATTCAGGGTGAGTCCCATCCCTTAGCAGCTGGTTCATTTGTGCTGCTAGGCGCTCGTGGAGAGCAGTGAGTTTCTTTAGCCAGTATGTGTGGATCATGTCAGGGCCTGGTGCTGTCCAACTTTTCATGCCTGAGACTCTTTCCTGGATGTCTGCCACTGAGATGGTAACTGGATTCTGTTCAGGGAGGTTGCTGTGGTCTGCTCTCAGGGCCACCAGCCACTGTGCATCGGTGTTATGTGATGCTTCTCTTTCCCATATGTCTTTCCAGTACCTCTCAGTCTCCAGCCTTGGTGGGTCTACTCTGCTGTTATTATCCTGCCATTGAGCGTACACTTTCGCAGGTTGTGTTGCGAACAGGCGGTTTATTCGTCTGGCTTCATTCTCTCTCGTGTACCTCTTTAGGCGGCTGGCCAAGGCTTGGAGCCTTTGTTCGAGTGCTTCAGGTATGGGCATCTGGCTGTACCTCTTGGGTACTCGCTTTTTCATTGCACCTTTCTGGGCCTCTGACAGTTGGCTCACTTCTCGCCGCACTTCCTTGATTTTAGCCTCTAACCGTCTTTTCCATGGTGGGTATCGTATCTCATGGCTCCCATGGTTGCTCTTATAAACTGTCGTTGTGTCCTTAGGCAAGACACATCACCCACATTGCCTAGTATGAAAGTGGTGTGTGCGTGAGTGTTGGTGGTGGTCGGAGGGGCCGATGGCGCAGATTGGCAGCCTCGCTTCCGTCAGTCTGCCCCAGGGCAGCTGTAGCTACAATAGTAGTTTACCACCACCGGGTATGGAGTGAATGAATAATGCTCTGTAAAGCGTCTTTGAGTGTCCAGAAAAGCGCTATATAAAACTGATGCATTATTATTATTATTATTATTATTATTATAGCCCAGCACCTCTAGGATCACTGATGCTGAAGTGTAGATCAGCTCATTGGTTTCAGTGATGGTTGTGGTAGAGATCGCTCTGAGTGCTGCATTCACATCCTCTAGCAGACTTTCAGGTGGTACTTCACTTAGCCTGTGTAACTGGCGTCGGGGTTGTGTGTGTGTGTGTGTGTGTCTGTATTATTTAGAAATTAAAATCTGCATGGCCATGATAGTAGTAAGGTGGGTCCAGACTCCAGAAGTTCTACAAGTCAAGAACCTCTATCAGATTGTAAGACAGTGCAGTTGAGGATTCTTTTATGGTTCAGCTAAGGATATTTCAAGTCTAGACATCATCACTCAGCAAATGCAACAAAAAATCTGTCATCTAATAATATGCCAAAATGTATGCTATAACTACCCCCTCTCCCAAACTTAACAGCTGACGGGGGCCTGCTTTGTCCTTGCGCGTCCTTTTCTCCTCGATGTTACCTCTGGTGGAGTTCAGCAGAATAAAGAAATCAAACTCAGAGTTGTTAAAGTAATTGCCGAGCTGGCACATCCCCAGTTCCTCTCGCAAAGACGCAGTGGGCTCCGCAGAATTTTAATGTCCGCCTTGATCCAGAGAGGGCTCCAGTCTTGCCATATGCACAGCCAGCAGCAGTGTGTGTATGTGTGTGTGTGTGAGAGAGAGTTTTTGTGTGTGTGATTTGTCTGTACAACTTAGGCGCCTTGTTCTTCCATGACCTTCTCTCTTGCTCCAGTTTGGTGGGTGCGGTTAAAGGCATTGTGCAGCCAAAGAGAATCCTGTTAGTGAATGAGAGAAGATACACCAGCCCTGTGTAATCCCATTTACTTATGTGTTTGTGCTATAAATAAATCTACTCAGATGTCAGTGCCATGGTTTAAGATCACTATTTCAAATGTTTGCATAATCATTACAAAGGGTAAAATAGGTCAAATTGAGGTAGAATGACTTTATTGCAAAAAGTCTTGGCCAAAATTTAAGATATAAACACTTGAATCTATCAGAAAATGACTTAAAAGTAGTGAAATTATCTGTCCATGCAGCAAGATAATTTTACTTGACAAGTTATCTTAAAATAAACGATCTCTAGACTAGAATTAAGCAGTCTCAGAACTAGTAATAAGATAATAAATCTGGAAACAAGATGAATAACCTGATAGAAGTTTTAAAATCTTTGCCAAATTTGAGAAATTTGCAGTGTTAAAAATGTAATGGCACTTTTCTGGTGGGGGATTGGCCACCTCTTTGTCTCCATGGAGATAGATATGTATAATACCGTACTGTGGAACATTCCAGACAAAGCAAAGAAGCATCCTTTATATTATCACCTGTTATTATTACGAATCGGTGCTTCTTGGTCCAGGAATTCATGTTACATTTTTAAATTCATATTTTACTGTCAATCGTTTTGGTGACTTTTTTTTTTTTTCTTATGAGAAGAAATAAAACTTGACACTTGGAGGTGCCTCCTGTTTTTCTATGAAGAACAAATGTTTCTTGACATACTGTGGAACATTCAAGGCAAAAAATCAGGTGGAGACAAATAGATGACACATCCTCCACAAGGAAAGTTACATTGTGTATGTTTAAATATTAAAATATAAACTATTATTAAGATTTTTGCATTTGAAAAGGGTTGAACCTGTTCTGAAAAGTTCATTTCAAGTTGTGCAGAAGGACACCCGCACCATAACTCATAACTACATCTCCACTACTTTGTCTAAGTACTTATTCCAATTATACCATCTGAAAACAACAACATCTGTGACTACACAGTCTTCCTCTGCGAGTTAACTGCTCAGGTAGAGTCTGTGCCAGGAGCCGCTGCACTGAGGAATAAACAACAGTGTTTGCTCGGCCAATTACTGCAGAAAATATCTAGGAGGTCTCAAGAACACAGCGGTGAATAGGGAGATTACATAGTTACATACAATGATTGAGGTAAATTTGTACCAATAGGTTTGTCCAATTAAAGACATCTGCTTTCCCTTATTCCCGAATGGCACAAGTGGTCATCCAGATACAGTATTTGTAAATGTTTATTTATTTCGCTGCTTCTATTTAAGACTGGGAAATTATGTACGTTAGTTAAAATAACTTACATTAAGAACATTTGACTTTGAGTAGATTCAGATTGACAAGTAAAATTATCTTCCAATGTAATAATTTTTTTTTTTTCTTCCAAGCAACATAGTGTTTCTTTCTTTTTTTAAGAGTGAACAGTTTTTCTTATCTTAAGTGTAGCAAGATGTATTTCATATTTTAAGGACAAAAAGTCCTGTTCCATTTTGTCACATCATGATAAAACTTTAATTCAAGTAATCTTAACCTGACTAGATTTTAGTTTTTTGCCGTGTGTGATTTACAATGGAAATGGTGAAACTTGAAATGTGCTATACAAGCATGACCTTGTAGAAAATAGTACTTAGATAGATAAATAGTATAGATTTGGACCAATTTACTTTGGGGTGTTTTGTGTTAACCATGAAATGTTCAAATCACCTGCTATCAATGGCACAGATTATCTAAAAGAAAAAGAAAATTCAGATACAAGTTGATCATAGGGTTAATAATAAAAAAGGACATAGTTAACGCGCTGTGTAGCAGATACTAACACAAGAAATGAAACTGATTCAAGTATGATCAAGTATGAAAACATTCACTTAAAGAGGACAACATTGGACTTTCCTGAATAGTTACAGAATTGGCTATTGTTTTGGGTGAAAAATACAGTTGTGACAACACAACTACTACATGGGTCATGTAAATTGTACCACTGTGTAACAAAGAAATGGTTTGTAATGAAATTGGCCACATCTGTGCACCATTCAGCCCCAATTTAAAAACCATTAACCAGAGGGAATCAGCAACAGAAGAGCTGTGGCTTGTTGCTGTCATGGGAAGGTTGTTATTGCTTTGCCTGGAATGTTCCACAGTGCGGCATGAAAGAGGGGTTAATTTATTTCTATGGGTTGTTAACTACCAACACATATTTAGATCTCAACGTTAGCTTTATTGTTTCGGAAATGTTATATTTGTTGAAAACATTGTATTAACATGTTTGATAAGTTTTTGATGTTGAGTTTCCCCTCCCTTTGCTCTCCACGTTAAGTCACTCCCCTTTCAGAGCGCTATCACAACACAATGAAACTATTGCACGTCGCACCAGCTTTGTCAGGTTGCTGTGTAGTTTTGTATCATGTTTTTGTATATTTACAGAGAATTGTTGTGTAGGAGCATGGATGATGTAAGAGGAATCTGGGAGATAGCGCTCAGACTATCGCAGAAAATACTTAAACATGCACGAATGACATCTAAAACCTCATCCAAAACCTCTTCAAGCACGTTTCAGGGAACATTATCGTTTTCACATAATAACTCCTTTTTAAAGTTATCCATCTTGTTTTTTTAATTACAGCTGTTCTAAAACTCAGTAAAACCTTGAAAACACACATTACAAGTATAGGCTCGCCTCGCCACAGAGCTGATCAACATGTCCTGGTGCCACCATGGAGATAGAGAAGCTTAAAGCCACACAGGAATAACTTTTAACTTTTCCAGTTGAATTTGAAAAACATGCAACACAGATGAAATGGCGACTAGCAAGTTTTAATGTGTATGACATCATGGAGGATCATTAGTTTGATACAGAATAATAATAATAATAATAATAAGAGCAGATCCAATGTTTGAGCTGAAAGGACAGAAAAAAAACAAAGAGAATCTGATTCACAATACTTATGGCCTGTGGTATTTACATGATATTGGGCTTTCAATAGCAGGTTTATTCTGTAGAATGTTATGCTTAAAACTCAAAACATTCATGAGCCTGTAGTATTTCAGGCCAGCATTGTAGTAACGTGAACATGAGTATAGATAAGAAGAAAGTCATAGAAATAAGACACATAGATATTGTACAATTATCTTTCTACATACAATAAGGTCGGTACAAAATGTTGAGTAAGGGCTCCTACTTAGTTTCGCCAATAAGCCATTTTTTACAAGTTGCAAGAGATATTCTTTATGTGCTAAGACCAAATGAGACAGAGTCAAACAGTGCTTTCATATGGGCAGTAGTATTAGAAAACATTGTATTATTACTCTGATGTAGGAACCCTGAGACTAATGTTGATATAAAAAGTGAAGCCGCCTTTTAGTTCAATACATAGCCTCTCATATTTCAACTACTGTGACACAATTGTAACGCATTCTGCAGACAATAGACTAGTGTTTGCATCCAACATGTTTTTTTTTCTAGTACAAATAATTATATCAATATATGACTAGGACAATGAAATACTGAGCTCCCTATACAATACATTTTAATTCCCATTTCCCATTTTATACCCTTGACAAGAAAATACATTGTCATGACAAGTTAAACTGAAGATGCCTCAGAAGCTCAGAAGTAGCAGGAATCAGAAAATGCTGCTGGTTATTTGATTCCCACCTCAAAAACAAAAGAAATTAAATATTAACACATAATAAGTTTCCTAAATCATAAAAATTCAGAGTGTGCAGTTCAGGAAATGCAGAGGTATTCCACCCAGAGTTTATGATGGTGAAGACATGTTTGCTCCCCGTCATGACACAGGTGAAGGAAACAAAATATATAAAAATAACAAAAAGAAACAGAACTTTAAAAAAAAAAAAAAAAAAAAGCACTGTCCTACATGTGCAGGTTAAAGCACCACTCAAATATATTAACTTAAACACAGAAGTCCATGCAGTAAGAGCGCTCATGTGTCTGTACCAGCTCCAGTGCGCACGTCACATTGTCCAACTTAATTCTCCAGACTCCAAAGCTTACTTTAGTTTAATACAGGGGCCCCGCACCATCTTCCTGAGGGAAATTTGCATTGAGGAGGCTCTCCATGTAGGTCACGTAGTTACCACTGGCCGTGTAGCTGTGGGCCATATGCTGAGCGGGCATGGGGGGTGAGGGCGTGGACAGGAGGGGGTCAGAGTTCAACGTGGACTGAAAGGACGTGGCCTGCAGTCCCAGGGTGGGGTCCTCCGCGAGGGGTGACACTGTGAGAGGGTGTGAAAGTGCTGCGCTCGTGTCCATTGCACCAATACTGTTCATGTGTAGACCATTGGTTTGAGCAGACATCGCCGGGGGCAACGGGGCAGGGACGCCCTGGGACAGCAAGGGGCTGACCTGCCTCAGGGGGGGTGAGGTCACTGTTGATGAGTTAATACTATTAGGGACTGCAGTGGATGCTGCCGTTGGAGGAGAGGGGGTATGTGCGGGAGGTGCAGAGGTGGTACCAGAGGGCAGACAGCGGCGCTTTGCTGCAGTGCTGCCATCCTGTGCAGGGGGAGCCTCTACTGAAAGTATAGCCTGGAGAGAAAATCAGAGATTTTAAAAGAGATTTTAAAAGTCTGGGACAGAGTGAAACCACATACAAGTGATTTTGGTCAGATACTCAGATCCTAGACACAGAAGCAAAGAAGTAAAAGGCCCAATTCAAGAGCGCCAAACATCTGTCAATAAAGATGTGTTGCAATAAAGTAGGTGGATTTCAATAGACACACGGCTGTAACTTAGCTTTGCTGGATGTGGTCGCTTTGCTGATTAGTGTGCAAATGAACACAGATTTATGCTGGATTGCTCTAACGCTCGTGTGAAACTCGTGTGGGCAGTTTTAACTTGGACATTTTCTGTGAAATAATCTTTGATGTTGACAGAGTTCTGCTGGAGTCTTTAAGCTTGGCCCTGAAGCACAGGCTCACAACATTAAAATGTTTTAGACATTTATTAATAGAGGTATTTATTCACAGGACTGCCTACATAATCTAGAGCAGGGCTGCCCAATACGTCGATCGCGATCGACCAGTCGATCGCCAAGGCAGTGTTGGTAGATCGCCAAGGTAGATCGTACTGTAGTATTGGAGACCGTTTCTTTACGGTCTTGGACGGCGTTTGGACTCGGTCTTGGTCTGACTCTCGTCCAGTGTGATCATATTTCATTAAGGCCGCTGCTATTGGCAATAAACTCATACCGACCGATGTGGAGGAGCGCGCGGGGTGTCTCTCTACAGCCGATGCGCTCGTCTGGAGTCTGCGGACACTGCGTGGTGCATCACAACACACATCCCGAGCGCTCGCAGCTTGTCTACAACACCCTCGCGTAACAGTGTGTGTCACACTACAGGTTAAACTTCTTAAAACATTCTACCTGTCCATCTGCCTCACTTTAGTGCACCGCCTTTTCGCGCCCTCGTTCCTCCCTGCGTGCAGCGCATACAGGCTCCGTCCTCAATGCGTTCTGATTAGCCTAGAAGGGAAAGACGAAATACGACGCAAAAACTAATCTAAATTTATGTTACAGTATTGCCACAAAGCGGTAATACAGCACAGAGCAAACCTACCGCAACATGCATCTGTATTTGTCATGACGCGTGTTTGGTAAATGTGCAGAGGCTGGTAAATACCACTGCAAAACCAATAAGATATTGTAACTCCAGTGGAACTTGAATAGAATTATTTACTTTCTTCAGTTTTTGTGTAAAGTGCCAGTGGAAGTTCTCTAAATGAATGAGCTCGCAAACTGTGGGTAAGGGTCCAAAAAGGGGCACAGAGTGTTTCCGTGCAGTACAGTTTGTTTGGCTTAAATAAACATTTATCAGACAAAATGGAGATAGATCTATAAAAACTTATTTATGTGAGCCAGCCTTTTACCACATGAAGTCATTAAGTCCATGTACCGTTCCACCAAGACTGATTCTAAATATATTTATAAATAAATAAATAATTCGTTTTAAATTTTTAAATTAAATTTTTGTAGTAGGTAGATCATTTTGACTTCGTACTTTTAAAGTAGCTCGCATGCTGAAAAAGTGTGGGCACCCCTGATCTAGAGTTTAATCTTTCATCCTTCTGTTAAGCTCCCTGTGACTTTGGAAAATAAATAATGAGTATTTAATTACAACGTATTTTTATTTTAAATGTAATTCTAAATTTGTAGATAAGGGAAATCTTGTAACATTAAGATAAAATGTTTTTAATATTTTTGTCACTCAAAATATGCGTCACACCCACCGATGTGCGACACCCGATCTGGCAGCCCGGACTTACCAGCACCTCCACCTTCAACATGATTTAGTGAGATTTTCGACTCCTGGTAGGTAAATGATGGATAATCCAAGAAAAGAAAAGTTTCTGAAGAAAACAGAACGTTTAATGCTACATGGGCAGATTCTTTTTTCATGATGAGACTGGTACATGCGGTACTACACGCGATAAAATGACGGAAAACAGAAGCAGACGGCATTTTGGTTCATCGCATGTGGATAATTAAAGTTTGAATTTTTATTTCTACGAGGAGGACTAAAAAAGACATTGAGTATTTGAGTATTAATTGAGTATATGAAAGTAAGCATCAACCAATTGTCTTTTTTTTGGGAGTTCAAAATGTTTTTGTTACATGCAGTCTTTTATACATAGCATACCGGTAAAAAAAAAATTATATGCAGCGTTATCCTCATTTTAAATGTTAAAAAAGGATTTTGTGGCTCCGGGTGTTTTCTTTTCTGCGGGAGTCCAGTGGCTCATTGAGTATTTAAGGTTGCCAACCCCTGACATAGATCAATCCAAGTTTTGGTTTCATGTGGGAGAGAGGATGTGGCTTGTATTTAAAAAAAAAAAAAAAAAGTTGTCATCATCAGGCATGTCATTTTCTCATATTTCAAAAGCATACTTAATTATGATGACTACGTAGCTAGGTTAGGTTGAGCATGGTCTCCTCTAAAGCAGTAAGATAAACTCACAAGTCGAGCTCTGACGCGTTTAGGCAGGTCTTGTTCCAGGCTGTAGAGCTCATGGTGTTTGAGCATCAGCTGACTCTGGTCCTGAAACTCCACCTGAAGAGACAGAACTGTGTGAATATTATGGAAACAAAAACAATAAACTGCTGTGCAAGAGAGAGGCTTGAATTATGGTCCACTTAAGACATACCCTGTGCATCAATCGACAAAAAGGGGTGTATCACTGGCAAAACCGCTTTGAATTATCAGGATCTCACCGCGTAAAAACAACGATGTATACAGAGAAGAACTAGTACATGGCCATATGACAATGTGGGTAAAAACGGGTGTAGATCAGAGCAATGGCTTCTTGAATACAGAAGTATAAAGATTACTGAAACATGCTTGAATCACTCTAAATAAAGAGATAAGTAAATGAGGAGGGAATTAACTATATCATGATTAAAAGCTCTAAAAAGTACATTTCTACCAAGTTTCTACCAGCTGCTTGAAATATTATTGTTCATCCAAATACAACTTAAAAAGGGTAAACAACTGAAAAGGGGGAACAACTATAATTTGGTTAAAAGCTCTGAAAAGTTTATTTTGCATAATAGGTCTGATTTAATAAACTTTAAAGGCAACTTTTCTGGTGGAGGGTCCATCACCTGCTCTATGGAGATGGCATTGCTCTGTCTGGAATATTCCACAGTATAACATTAAACAGCTCTACTTTACATTTATTCAATAACATGTGGTTTTACTGCTCAAAAACACCTAAAAACAGGCATTCAGACTGAGCGGGGTTGCCTCTCCACAGATCTGACTGACCTGTAACTTAATCTGGTTTGGTTATGGAGCTTTGTCTATGAAAAAGATGTAAAACTAAAGATGGTTGACTCCGTTTAGTTCAATGTTTATGTAAAGAGTTTCAAAGTTTCTGCAAACTACAGCTATGATTAAGAGCTGAACCCGGCCTGCTGATGCACTGTGGAAAGTTGTGTTGCTTTGAGACCTGTTACAAAATCATTTTAATTTTGCTTTTTACACTTGGTAAGCTTTCTGCACATTATCACCATAAATTTTCAGTGATGCCAAATCTCTACTTTTGACAGTATGTTAAATTATCCACTTAGATGTGATCTGCATAGGAAACCAAGCTTTAAACATATTGATAAATAACAGCGGGTAAGTCTGTGCAACTGAATTTTACACAGAAAGTATCAAGTAGCAACATAAACTTGGCCTTAAAAGGTGCTCTGTGTAACTTTTTGGTTGGTGGTACATCCCCTTCTTGTTTCTATTGATGTGTCATTGCCCTGGTTAGAATGTTCCACAATGTGACATTAAATGGAAGATAGAACTGTTTACTCAGTTACAGGTGGTTTTATTACTCAAAAATATCTAGAGAAACAGGCATTCTGACTGTGAGCAGGGTTTCCTCTCCATAGATCTGACCTGTAACTTGGTCTGGGTTGGTCTCCATGAAGAAAAGCATTTGACGGACCCTCCACCAGAAAAGTTACACAATCAAACCAGGATCTAAAAGTGGATTATCTCAGCTCAGTCCCTCATTATGGACTGACCATTATAATCATTAGATATTATAGACGATATTGTAACTATTGTACAACAGTGACTCACTCACCTGGTAAAACTTGTGACTGTGTTCTCTGATAAATGCGGCGTTCAAAACTTGACCTTCGGTAGTGCTGACCACGATCAGCTCTCCTTTCTCCGGAGGACCATTACGCAGACAGTCGTGACTCTGCAGAGAAAAATACCAATTCAAACTCATTAAATTATTTGTTACAATACGCCTCAAAAGTATGACTGATTAGTAAAGCAGTGACTCATTTATCTTCCTGTAAAATGTCAAACTACAAAGGACAAACAGTTGCTAGGATATGTGTGGCGTGCAGGTAGATTTAATTGGACTTAAAAATCTCACCAGAATGCTTTCAGGGTACAGGTTGTCACAGTAAGAACCGTCGTCAAAGTTGACCTCATACAGAGTTTGCGTTGCCATGCCGATGATGGTACAGTGGTAGTACCAGCCGTCAGCGTTTCGGCCAATCACCCGCTGTCCCAGAGATGGACCCTGTGGCCCTTTGGGTGCTATTCGAGGCTGATGGACGAGCAAAACAGTTCAGGTGAAAATACTGAAAAAAATGCGTAGATTTAAAACCCAACTATGGCTCAGGGGCATTTTTTGTTGGCCCTTAAGCCTCCTGCTTTGGCCCAAATGATCTTTGACTGCACTTTATGCAAATTTAAGTAATTCTACCACTATAAACAAATGAATGAATGAATTAATCTGAATGACTCACTGTACTGACCCACTGCCTATGGTCCTCCCCTTGAAATAGGTTTAGATATTTAGAAAGCCTGACCCAACATATAATTCATTTAAACATTTTTTGTTTCAGTGTTTTGACGGATTGATTTTAAGAATTGAGTTAACTAATACCCAAATGTAAAATAAAATGTCGTTCTAATTGACATTTCAGATTCAACTGCAGAATTGATATGCCTCTCCATGGTGGCATTTCACCACAGCAAGCAGCAGATTGATTTACATGTTTTTTTTTATTGTTGAAAAATGGCTATGTGTTTGAACCCTACATGTATAACCTGCACTATAATTTTTTTAAACAACTGCAAGTAACTACAGAGCAGCGGGTGGAAGTAAGAGGTAGGTGACAACAGCAATTTTTCTGATACATTTCAATACAGAATTACTCAAACATGAATAAATCATCTGAAATACAACAAAAACACAGTTAAAAGCTCTTAAAAGTTGATTTTGCGTAATATGACCCCTTTAGTCACAGATAATGTTTTATTCCATTTCCATTTACTGTTCACATTCAACAATGATGAAAACGGATGCAATATAGTCTACAAAACATTAACCAAACCCTATGCTTGTGGTTACCTTTGGCATGGCCTTTTTATGCTTGTGGCAGGTGACGGAGACGACATAGGGCCAGTCAGCGGGCTTCATGACCACTCCAGCGATCTGGGCGCAGGTCACGTGGAACGAGGTGGCACAGTTCTCGTGGGAACACTGGATACAAGCTCCTCGGTTCTGATGGAAATTCTGACCCAGGCAGTAAACGCATTTCTGCAAACACACAAGCAAAAGACTGTGGTTGGTGTAGTGTTTACACTTCTATGGGGTATTATAAATGGCTAACACATAACATACTGTATTTAGCTCACCATGTTACCTTTCGAGTGTTTTGGAAATGCTATATTCGCTCAAAACAACGTAGTAACAGGGTATAAAAAATGTCACTTTTCGATGTTATGAATCCCCCCTCCCTTTTCTCCCCAAGTCATTCCCTCTTCAGAGCGCTATCACATCATCACTGTGCATTTCGCTAATGAAACTACTACACAGTGCATCCAGTTTGTGAAGTTGTAGTGTACTGTTTTGTATCATGTTTTTGTATAATTATGAAAAACTGTTGTGCAGGAGCTTGGGTGATGTAGGTTAGTGGGCTGAACACTGGACAAAATCTTACTACTCAAACATGCATGGATGACATAAAACCACTTCAGGCGTGTTTTTGTTGAGTTATAACATGGTAGAAAGCCCCAAAAACTTGATTTAGCATAATACCTCTGGTTTAAATATTCATTCATTTCTTATTAAAATCAAAATAACATACTGAGAGAAAAAAATAAAACATAAAAACAGTGAGGAATAAAGAGACAAATCAAAGATTTAAAAGAAAAACTTAACAGTTGAAAACAAGTCTAACCAACCAGTGCTCCACCACATCCCCCTCTCCTCCACTGAACCCTTCCAGTCTGCGATTCGTGTTTTATCTTAAAATGTCCCATGCTCTTAGAAAATGCTTTCAGCTTTTAAGAAATTGGACATTTTTAAATAAAACCACAAAAGAACACACTGCCAATGTTCACCACGCTGCAGGAGTTCTGTGGTTGTTCCAGTGAGAGGAAGAGGAGGAATTTGGGGAGAATCTTCTGAAGCAAAAAATGGTGTACGGATCAGCAGTGGAACCATTTTCTTCTTTCTCAGATCTGTGATTCTGTTTGTGCTCCCAATGTTTTTACTCATTAAAAATAGAAGGGGTGTTTTCAGTCTGGCAGGAAACAAGCCTGTGCAGTCATAATTGTCAAAGTTATTGTGAAATTCGACTCCCGGTTTGCAAAAAATGGCAACTTTTTCTTCAACTCCAACTTTGCGTTTCATAATAAAAGCAAAACCTTTTTTAATTCAAACTCCACAGTATCACTGGCTATTGATAATTCCAGCAGATGTCAACAACATTCCCTGGGGTGTGAAGCTAACTGTAAGCACTGCTCTATCTGAGTTAGACTTTAATCAGAGCTTTATTTTAACACTGTCTGACCATAAAAAACAGACTTAGCTGGAATTACAACAGGTGAACTGATTTTGTACTGTTCAAATAACATTACAAACACAAGCTTGGTAGCATTAGCCAACAGTTTTTCAGTTAGTCACTCTCACATCTGTGTTGAAAATCAAACACCTAAATAGTACCATGAACGCTCATATTGATCACACACTCCTGAAAATTTGTTTTTGTATCATAACACTTGCACAAATGAGAATTTTTTGCGTATATCAGATAATACTCATTACTTTCAATCCATGACAGAATGCTCCCATCCATCTCCATTATATTGCGGCCTGTCAGTTCTCATCTGACTTGTGTTGCAGCATTGGTTTATCGTTATGATCCATCTCCACACACACCCTCACTCATCCTCCCTCTGTGCGTCTCGTGTTTTTGACAAATCACTAGACCTGTAGCAGTGGCCGATCAATAAAAAATAAAAATTCTTTATTAAAGTGTCAATACTTCATTTTTGAGCTGGTGCTGGAGAAATGTACAATTGTTTTCAATAGGACTCCATAGGGTGATATGTCATGTGGTGGTGGGTTTATTGTTTTCCCTGAGTTGTATTGTACAGACAATCAGAGCAGGGGCAAGAGCAGGAATAGACTGCATCCTCTATTCTGTCGCATATATCACTTTGTCTTTGTTGAATTTTAATACAAGTTCAGAGGGCATGTATAAATAAACACCCATACATGACATGCAGTAGGTTTATGCAGTATGGGTATACTTTTGTTAAAAACAAAAAATATATATATATATAACTATCATTGCTCTTGTATTAATCAAAAACAACTCAAATGTTCTGTTTCAGCAGCAACTAAAAGTCAGTGCCAGCATGATGAAGAAACAACAGATTTAAATCTTAAGTCACTTTCCTAAATAACATCCAAATTATTCACTGTAATTATTTTTAAGTGCTTTGATATATGTTAAGGAAATATGACATAATTTTAATGCTAAAAACATGAGCATGCCAACACAACCCGATTCTTCTTTATACTTAGATGCAGACAGCACACAGCAGTCTCATATCTGTATAGGCCTGTCTCAATAATTACTATATCGAATAATATTTTTAAAGGACCAATAATTATCATGTGTACTTTTATTACTTTTTTGTGGTATTATCAAGCTCCTCTGATAACATTTGAGTTGGCTGAATTATGAACATATGTGAGACTTTATAGATACTAGAATTAACTACTAAAGTCTGGCCACATTTTAACAAAGTTCACTTTAAAAAAAGAAAAGAAAAAACATTCACTAAGATAATCCTACGTTGGGGTTATTGTATTAGTGCTATTAAGAAGTTTCATTATTATTACTTATCAGGATATTTTTCAGCAACATATTGTACTTCTAAATTGGTTATATCTGTACTTGTTCAGGTGCTGCTGTATAAACCAGTATCAAAGCTTTCACATCTGATGAGCCCAGCCACCAGGAATCATGAGAGCACAGAGCTGCTTCTTCTGGCCTTAAAACAGGAACAGGCTCTTGGATAATGCCATCCTCTGGAGTCTTTGATGGATTATTGAGAGCGAAAGGAAAAGAGATAGGTGATTTTTATTTATTCGTAGATTTGTGAAAATGCAACACAAGGATAGAGGCTGCCTGCGAATGCGGTGAACAGGCTGTTGTCGAGAAAAGAGGAGCTGAGGAGCGTTTCAAAGCTTGGCACAAATGGATAAATCGCGTCTTGTCCGTGAGATCGACGCAGTTCATTTGACGCAGTGAAATGTCAGAGGATTATTCTGCAGTTTCCCTCAAGCACATTCACTTTGCCACATGTTCCCTACTGCTCAGTCATACAAAAGCACCAACTGTCCAACTAACAACCAGGACAATGCAAACTGACAATACTGAAAAAGGGAGGGAGGAAAATCAGGATCATGTACAACAAAAATTACAATCTAGAAGAGTTAAAAGTACCTAAAGGTGCAATGTCTAGCTTTTCTGGTGGAGGGTCTGCCTACATTGTTTCCATGATGTTAATGCTTTGCTTGGAATGTTTCACAGTATGGTATTAAGCGTAACCATCCCCATGGAAACAAGCAGAGAATGGCCTGCCGACTGTAGGGGTGCATGTTCTCAGAGCAATAAAACCAACCATAATTGGACGAATGGAAGACTGAGAAATTTAATGCCACACTGTGAAACATTTTAGACCAAGCAATACCATTTCCATGTCAACAAGCAACCAAAAAGTTACACAAAGCACCTTTAAATTTAGCATGTGAATCTTAATTTCAGTGGCTCAGAGTGGTTAAGGTTAATTTACGTGATGCACTTGTTTCCAATTTGTTTTAATACTTTACTTCTTATTTTCCCTGCTCCTTGCAAATTCATTCCAGGGCTGGTAAGTGCTTATTAAAAATGGTAAAATGTGTTAGTGTATTACACTACTGTGTCTAAGCCCCCCTTTTACAATATAAAGTAGCTTCTGGGTCGTCCCCTTTAATCAAAATAAACTGCTAGCAAATGTTTTGAAAATAAGCGAAATAGTCTATGTAACCCAAGCGATTAAATCCACTGCTCTAGATTATTATTATGAAGTCATTAGTGATGCTAGATACACCATTTTTGCGGTGTGGTACCGAAATTAGAAGAATAATCAGCTGAGGTGAATTGTACGGCACAGACAGTGTGATTTGAAAAAGCTACGTTTTACACTCACCAGATTCTTGCGCGTTTCAGGAACACCGCTTACATCCACTGGTTCTCGTTCAAGAGCGTTGACGAAGCGAGCCTCGGCCACACCTATGGCACAGATCACATGGACCCACCTGGAGAGAAGTCAAAAGGGACTCATGTAAAAATGTCATGTTTTCTATCTTCAAGATATCTAGATCTTCTCATGTGAAAAAAATTGTTCCACAATTGCAAAATAAAATAACAAAACACACACACCAATGTAGTATTTTCCATTTATTTTCAATAAGGACAACTAGGTTTGCACTAACCGGTTGTCAGTGGTAGTTTTCAAAGCTCCTCCACGCAGGTTGCAGAGACAACACTCCTAAAAATCACACAGTGTATATATTTAGATGAAATACAGTCTACAGATTTGTTGATCTCTTTTAAAGTCAGTCAGATCAGATAATTTAATTAAGTTTTAAAATGTGTTAATTACAGTCTACATTACTGGGTCCTTACACTGTGTTTTTAATTGGTTATTTTTGCCATATGACACAGCAGTCACTTACCACAGTGAAAGCACCTGCTGCACACATGGAGCAGATCCAGTTATCACTCACAGAGTCTGGCTTCACACCATAACAACCTGCAAAGAGGAAGACTTTGTGACCTTCAAGCATCACACATAAAGTTACAGCACTATAACATGCATTCATGCAGCCATACATATGTCCCTACATAATATAGGGTTATACATAACAGTCCATGTATGAGGCCAGTCTCAAGAACTGAACATTGTAACAACTGGACAGATTTGAACGATTCTCATCTGGATGTTTACTCCAAAACAAAGAAGTGGAGCGGAGGCCGTTTCTGCTTCATGTGCTCGTATCAATAGTAGCGCTGCTTCTTCCACAGCTGAGCCCTGCTTCTGAGTCCTGGATGACTAATGAACTGGCCTTTTGAAGGTGCACTTGAGCTTTAGGGATAATAAGAGCCCAGGAGGGAGAGGGAGTGTGTGTTTCTGACAGTTTGTGTGGATGGATACAGCCAAGCAACACTGGATGTAGAACATGCTGGTTTAAGAAATAAAATATTTGACATTTTTAAAAAAGTGTTTCAAAGTTGTGACTCTCTAAACTATTGGTAGCTTCTGTTGAAAGGAAAACAAACCTGAAAGCTCTGGATATATTTTGTGGAGTGTTTTCTTCCTTAGCACTGTATACTATTTCTGGTAACGAAGAGCACTGTGTTCTTCAAGCATAAGCTTGAAATCTGTACTTACTGGCATGAACTTGCACGAGGCAGGTTGAGCAGCTGATGAGAACACTAGTGCCGTCTTCTCCGATGTAGGAGTTGGTGGGAAGAGGCTCAGTATTCCCAGCTCCAGCACTAAAGCACATTTCAGGAACAAGAGGGCGAGTTCTGCTCCCCTTGGTTTTTGGAGGCTCTTTTGCAAGCTCTTTTCCATTCTAGAAATAAAAGCAGATTTATAGAAGTAAACTAAATAAAACAAAGAACAATAGCTACATTCTGTGGTCAAAAACACATTTGTGGGTGGTCTACCTTGACATAGGGACAGAACATGGCACAGATGGCACAGTGTGGGCTGAGTCCTGCCACTGCAGCGTTGAAGCCTTTCTGTGAGATGTTCTGCCAAATGGGTTCCTGCTTCTTCGCCTCATTGTCCGGTGACGAGTGAGAGGGAAGATCTGTGGGAACAGACAAAAAACAAAGTCATTAAATATGCATTAAATGTATTTGTATGGTCATTTGCAGCCGCAACAGTTGAAACAGAGTTTACATACGTTGAACTATAAGCTACACTGTCATCTGAAAAAGAGTTCAGCTCATGTATTTGAATACTAACTATGAACCACACAGAAGCACATGAAGCAACTGTCAGCTCATCAATGTGAATGATTTTGAAGACAGGTAAGTCATGACCTGTGCATTATATGTCAGTCATGTGATGCTGACTTTATTAATTACAACCAAAAGATCAACAGACTAAGGAGTACATTGCTTTTAAGCTTAATTTGTAGAACAGTCCTACCTTTGTCACTGGTGGTTTCTTGTTTGACGATGGACAGAGGTGATCGCATTGGCGGCTTGCTCAGTGGGTGACGACGGCTCTTCAACACCTCTGCAGGCATTTTCATTTTGGAGAAACTTGGCTGTGAGAAGCAAAGACAATTTAGACGAGTATTGTGACTATTATTTCAACCTACAAACTGTGAGGAGAGTGTGTTACCTGAGTAATATTTACTTCATGATTTTCTTCTTTCACCGTGTTCCCCACCTGGATACCTGTAACGCCAGATTTGGCAAAAGCTGCAAATTCTTCCTCAAACCCAGTGATGGCGCTATGGAGATGTGCCATTTTCCGCTGCTGCTTTAGTTGGCTCTTCTCCTCCATTTCATCTACGAACATAAAATGTTTGATTAAGCACATAAAATAATGTTAAGAACCTAAAATAATGCTAAAAACATTCCTCACCATTGTAAAGAGCCTCCTCTGCTGCTTTGGCTGCAGCCTCCTGCTCCTTCAGCTCTATGGCCTCCAGCGTGAGCATGGCCTCTCTGGCGAGACGGTCAGCCCTCTCCTGTCTGCGCTGGGCCTCACGCTCCTCCACCTGCCGCTGGTAACTGACCGCGTCCAGTTCCACACCCTCCTCCGCCAGCAGCTTCACCTCGTCCAGTTTGAGGCGTCTGAACTGCTTCATCTTCTGCATGGCCCTGAAAACCACAAAATAGGTGTTAGACCAAACCGTAGACTAGAGCATACAGTCTGACCTCTCAATGGGGAGACTGCTCACTTGCGAAGGGCAATGGCTCTGTACTCCACACGGCTCTTCTTCCATCGCTCCAGTTCAGGGCTGCTCAGCTCAGTGGGCTTCAGGTGGTCCAACATGGTGGTGTCTTTGCCCTGTTTCCACAGCTCATAGCGTTCAGGCTGCAGGCAGCGTACAAACACATCCATGGAGATCTTCACCATGTCCTTACGGCAGGTGCACTGAAGAGAGGGAGAGACAATGAGGCAAGTTAAGAGATATTTCTGCCTACATTGGGTCCTTAAAACAAACCATGCAATCTATTCTGATATTATAAATGACCAGAAAACACTTGAGAAAAGTACAAATCTGCAGTGCATTGTTGTACTCAAAAGGCCACGTCTACATTCTATGGGGAAAAGGGGGAAATGAAAAACTGAGAAGGTTGAGTAGAAAGATGAAAATACTTTATTTTTGTGCCTTGCTTGTTGTATTACTTTCTGTCTATATTATTTCCTGAGTTGTACTGAGAGCCTATGTTCAATTACTGGAAACACAGCAGCTCGCCGGCCCCAAGAAAAACAATATCCAGCCTACATCTCATCTAGACACCACTTGACAGACGGAGACATTAAAATATGGTGTTGGTTGGGGGGCGGTGGAGCGGAGGGCAGAGGGGACATGCCTTCAGTTGGATTGATATCAGTGGGAAAACATGGCGAGCACAAACAAAATATGATGACAGTAGATTTGTTTCTTGTACAGTAATTGTCTGTGTAATCTGCATCTGTAAGCACTTATTTCACTTTTTGAAATCATTAGAGTGTTATAGATGGATATTGTGGTTGTCTCAAGGGCCCAGGCTGCCTCTACTTTATTATCACATAAATACTTAATTAGAAAAGGGAAACAGACTTGCAAAGTACAAAACCCAGCAAAACAAAAGCTCACCCCGAGGCTAACAGTCAATGAGCCCTGAAGTATACTTTGGGTGCTAATGAAGCCTCTGCAAACCTCCGGCCTGGGGATGTGCCATGGATCAGTGCATTCAGTGGAAATGCCAGCTACTAATAACAAAACAGGGACTGAGTCGGACCTGCATGACCCATAGCATAGCATTATTTATCCTCTATTACTACAGAGAGACACTAGTTCAACAGGTTTCTTAACAGGGTAAAAAGAATCTGGCTGGTATCTGTGCATTTTCTTTAAAGCTGTACAGTGTAATTTTGCAGGTAGGTGTCTGCCCAGCTTATCTCCATGGAGAATTAGAAATGTAACTGCTATGCCTGGGATGTTGTACAGTATGGCAATAAATGTGTCCTTCTCCATGGAGACAATTAGGCAAAGGTCAGATCTGTGCCAAGGCAAGTCCACTCGCAGTAAGAAGGCAAGTTTTTGAAAATACTTTTGAGCAATAAAACACATGTAAGGGAATAAATGCGGGACAGATATGTTTAATGCCATACTGTGGAACACACAAGGCAAAACAAAAACATCTATGTTGACAGGCATCCATCCGAAAAAAGTTTAGATTAAAAAAAAGATTTCCTAACTCACAGACACTGCTAGTATTGACATGCCTGGATTTTCTGGTGTATCGATAATCATAAAAGTTAATTTGGATTGGAAGTATCATGTGTAATATATCGATTATCACATGTATCCCCATATCGTGATTCTATTGTATCCTGAGCCATGTAACATGTATCGACTCAAGAGAGCCCAGTGATTCACAGCCCTCGACCATTCGATGTTTTACTTCAGTTGTTCTGTGTTCAAAGTTTCCCAAAGAGCTCACAGAGGACAGAGCACATTGTCAGAGTGCTTGCCATGACCGCAGGTGTGAATTCTCTTACTAAGTCAGACAGATGGGGCGGCAGTTAAGGAGCTTGTATTTCAGAAGAGTGAGACATAAGCTGTGCGCTGGCAGCCCCCAAACGGTGACAAATTTGATCGCTGGCTCCATCCTTCACTGTCCCGTTTGGTGCTGACAGAACAGGTGGGGGGTGGCGGCCATAACCAGGACCCGAGACAAAAATATAAGGTTTGTACATCTCCTGGGGTTTCCATAGCAACTGTTCCTCTCTAGAGTGGTCTGAAATCATTGTGCATATATTACATTAGCTGTTTTGTAAGGTGATCACCAAGCCACAGCCATAACTGTAGAATCCAATTAAAAGATATGTTACTATGTTGAGTCTGGCATTAAACTTATCTACATTACATTCATTTCATTACTCTTGTCTCCGTGGGGATACTGTGGAACATTCCAGGTAGCACAATGACATCTCCATGGAGACAAGCAGGTTTTGAGCTATAAAAATCAACCGTAATGAACTAAATGCAAGATAGATAAGTTAATGGCATACCCCCCAACACTTACGCTTTCCACTGAAATCTGACTGTTTCTTAAAATGTTGCATTTCCTGTACAATTTACAATCAGTGTTGTGTAAAACTCAGAATTTACAAAACAGAAGTAGTATTAAGTAAGAAAGACAACTTGTTCTATTGGCTATTCCGAAACTCTGTTTGTGGGGCGCCAATGTCACTTTGTCAACTTGGATCAGAGGAGCAGAGTTGACTCCTCTTCTCTATCAGGCTGAGACAAGTGCAGAGGAGATGGTCCCCAGAGCAGCAGCTTGGATGGAGGCACTACTGGCTCTTAAAGTACAAGTGGTCGCATGGGCAAAGTGGAAAAGGGCAAAAATGAGAAAAAGAGGCGAAAGCGCCGCATTGGCACCTCATAAATCTGGCATTCAGTCAAGTGAAGAGGAAGACGACACCCCAACGAACCCATGTTCACTCTCCCACACAGAGAGAACAATGCAAGAAAAATGAAGTCAAATCTTAAGAGAACAGGGGCTACCAGAAGACATCGTAGTAGGGCTCCCTTCCATACCCACATGTCAATTTCTTGCTTAGCAGCTCACAGCAATTTTGTGTCCATAAGGAAAAGTAGGTTTATGGACAGTGTGGGTAAAATACTTTGTTAAAAGGTGCACTGTGTAACTTTTCTGGTGGAGGGTCCATCAAATGCTCTTCTCATTAGAAATGTGATTGCTTTGTCTGAAATATTTCACAATGTAATTAAACCTTTCAATCATGGAGACCAAAGCAGACCAAGTTACAAGTCAGATCTGTGGCGAGGCAACACCGCTCACAGTCAAAACGCCTGTTTTTCTCAGCATTTTTGAACTACAAAACCACTGTAATAGAATAAATGTAATGTAGAGCCATTTCAAGTCATACAGTGGAACATTTCAGCAAAGCAATGACACATCCATAGAAACAAGAAGGTGACAGACTCTCAACCAGAGAAGTTACACAATGCACTTTTAAAGAAAACCAATAACTGCTTCTCAATATTTGTAACTAAAACCAAAAAAAGTTCAATATATGATTATTATTTACCTGTGTAGCCATCTTGCCATAATCCACCCAACGCAGAGTGGCAAAGTTAGTGGACTCTGCGCAGTTGAAGCCGTGGTTGAAGCCGGCGTGATAACCATAGGGGAAAGTGATCATGAATTCTCCCTCATTCTGAGTTATCTGTTTGGAAACAAAGTACTTCATTAGATTGAAAATGTTACCTTATGTTACCTGTGCAAAGGCAATGATATGTAAACTTCCTCCACTAAAGACATCGCTTCACACTTCATACTATGGACTTTTATTTCTACACATGAATGAAGCGCACTCGTGTAGTATGGCTGTGATAATGATGTCCTGGTGGTTAATGGATAGTGTTGCAAACTCTGCTGGCTGAAACTGATATTTTACCCAATCTAATGTCATTTTCACACTAAAAATGATTTTAAAAATGCTCACTTGGGTGATCTAATACACAATATAAAGAAGATCTGTTAGAGCAAAGTAAACTCACCCTGTCAAAGGGGATACTGTATTTTTTCAGGATGGACGGTGAGATCAGAGTCATCTTGTGGCGAAGAAAAGCGTCACAGCCTTGTGAGCTGCCTGGGAAAAAACCTGCAACAAACAATGCACAAATTCAATTATAATACTTCTACTACTATTTGTGGTTTAAAGTAGGATCTTCTGGAAATTATTTAATTAATTACAACAAGAGTAAAAGCCTCTAATCTTGAGCCCATTACTTAATACGATAGTTATTGTCACACAGTGTTTGAAATCAACTTTGCCTTTAACAATGCACCTGACCTTTCTAAAACAGTTTGTCTTGAGAGCGTATCGCCCTGTGACATTTTGGGTTTCAAAGACTCAACTTTCTCTGTGAAAACAAAAGCCAACTTTTTTCCCTCAGCGTTGGAAAGACTCCAACAGCCTGTGCATAATCAAAAGCAAGAATTTCTCCTCCATCACTCGTCACTCTCCTCTTTCTGAGCACGCCCGCCAGAGCCTCAAAGGGGGGTCCATCCGAGCCGCCGCCCAGTTAAACTTTAATGTGACTGACAGTATAATCGTAGCCATTTCATCCTTCATTTTCACTGGATTGTTTCAGCCTCTGTTCCAGGCTACAAAGCCAGAGAGGGAGACAGGCCGCTATTCTCCCATCGCCTGCCTGCTTGTTGGAGCTGATAAAGGTGAATAATGTGCCGACAGAGCCTTGGTATTAATCCCCATTAAAATGCAGCTGGCTCTGGGAGCTCTCCACAGGGTAATATTAACTTAAAGGCTTCATTCTGTCCTTTTGAGTTTGGAAATTAAGTTCACGCCACCACCGCCACAGCCTCTTATACCGACTGCTTTCTCCAGCCAAAAAGTCTGAGAACAAGATGGAATTTAATGTGTAGATGAAGAACGGAAGGAAGAATAGTTGTGATTATTCTCTATGTCTATCTGCCATTTAACTGCTCTGGACTTTGAATAGGACTGGGGGAGCCTGTTGGGCATTCTGCTACACTCATAACTGTCTTTTAGGAGCTCATAAACAGTTGGCTGCTGCTGCTGACGACGGCTTTCATAGGTCAGCGGGTGCTTGTTAAGAGATGCTGGCATGGATTTCCTCCCACTGCCAGCTGCTTCAGAAGAAGGCTGCAGGAGGCTCACTGACTGAAAGCACGCAGACAGTGACAGCATCTACTGGATGGTGACAATTTGAGCTCAGATCTCAAAGGAGTTACACTGAAGTTGAGGATTTATCACCTATTGACAAAAACACATTAATTTAGATTGGTTTGGATTACAGCTGTACAAAATATCACAATAAAACCAATATCGTAATTTGAGTTATACATAATTAAACTGTAAAGGCTTCAGTTAGTCTTTGATAGATGTGAATGTTGCAAATAACAAAATCTGGAAATGGTCCCAAGCATAAACTGTATAATCCATAGCTTTCAGCTCCAGTCAAATGAAGGTCACAGAGGCTAGCGTTTATGGGGCGAATTTAGAGCCAAGTTTCATGTTAGGAATAGGAATTGATTTATAGACAAAATAGTAAAATTAAAAACACCAGGAAAATGGAGAGGGGGTTATTACAAACATTTTAAGACCAAAATGACAAGGCTCACTGCAGCAATTAGAGAGAGGAGTTTTTTCAATACAAAGTGAATTGCCGTTGGAGTCGATGGAACCAGAAGCACACTCATGTTCACTTCCTACTTGGAACATGGCGGCTAGCTGGTTAGCCATGTCCATTTATATATACAGACTATAATAATAATAATAATAATAATAAATTTTATTTGTAATGCACTTTATATTTCAATGAAATCTCAAAGTGCTACAGTGAGAGCATAAAAAGATGATAAAAAAAAAAACACTTACAAAGTACATTTAAAACATCCTAGCACAAGGTAAACAAGGCAAAAACCTAGTAGGCCTTTTTAAACAGAAATGTCTTAAGTCTAGTGCTGCCACTAACGACTAATTTTCTAACGATTAATCTCTCGACAAATTTTTCGATTAGTCGACTAATCTAAACGACTAATTTAAAAAAAAAAAAAAGCGGTTCTAACACACACAAGTGCGTGTGTTAGATTTTCCCGGGAGGTTACCTTGTGTGTGCTGTGCGTGCGAGTTGCAAAGGTTATTGCTGTTATGTCTGTTGTGTGTGCTCATTCGACAATGTTGAACAACGATATGCACACACAATTTAACGAGTATGCACGAGCAACGGTATTCTCAATACCGTTGCAATATGCTGCTCATGCATACTCGTTAAATTGTGTGTGGATATCATTGTTCAACATTGTTTCCGAAAACATTAACAAAGGGTCGAGTTAGCCTGCTTAGCATTTCAAAAATAGGCACAGCAGTCATAAAACAAACAAAAGCTAGCTTGACATTCAATAATAATACTTGCGTTGTCTTTTCCTTTTCTGAAACGCCTTCAGCAACTCCGGTGTGTTTTCTTTTAAGGTGCTCATGCATCGTGGTCGTGCTCCCGTGATAAGCCAAAGAAGTCTTACAGAGTGTACAAACCACTCTATCACCATCTGTCCGAAAGTATTCCCAGACTTTCCAGGCTTTAGGTCTTGGTCTAGAAGAAGTCGCCACTGTTCTTGGATCTGACTCTGACCCACCGGCCGCTGCCATTTTCATACCGCTCTCAAATGCTCAAATCGGGGGAAGGGGGAAGAGAGAAAGAGAGAGACCAGCCAGCAGAGTGCGCACGGCAAATACTTCCTCAAGTTTGTTTTCTTTGGCGGTGCCATTATTTACCACTGCTGTTAGCCTTTGGTGAAGCCGAGGTTAGCCACCTCGGCGTCAACCCCGGATGTAGCCGTTGTCAGCAGCACCGGTGTCCGCCTGGGGCGCAGCCGCTGCCCACCGCACCGGTGTCCGCCTCGAGTGCAGCCGCTGCCCACCGCACCGGTGTCCGCCTCGGGTGTAGCCGCTGTTAGCCGCACCGGTGTCCGCCTCGGGCGCAGCCGCTGCCCGCCGCACCGGTGTCCGCCTCGGATGTAGCCGCTGCCTGCCGCACCGGTGTCCGCCTCGGATGTAGCCGCTGCCTGCCGCACCGGTGTCCGCCTCGAGTGTAGTACTACTAGTGGTGTGGAGGGGAAATACCTGATCTCAGGCAAGCAAAAGGTCTCTGGACGAGCCGTTTGAGACCAAAAATAAAGGCAAATATTCGACCAAAAAAATTGTATTCGACTCATTTTCACATTCGATTACGTCGACAGCGTCGAATAATCGCGGCAGCACTACTTAAGTCCTTTCTTAAAAGCCTCCAGATTCTGAGGCACCCTCAGGGCTTCTGGGAGGGCATTCCACAGGCGTGGGGCTGCAGCCTGAAAAGCTCTATCTCCCATAGTGGAGAGTTTGGTCCTTGGCTGATAGAGACAGTAGGTGGAGGATGAGCGAAGGTGTCGTGAGGTGGTGTATGGCGTGAGAAGCTCTGAGAGGTAGGCTGGGGCAGTTCCGTGTATGCACTGATAGGTGAGGAGGCAGAGTTTGTAATGAATCCGATGTTGAATGGGCAGCCAGTGAAGTGAGCGGAGAACAGGGGTGATGTGGTCGTATTTACGCCTCCTCGTCAGGATCCTGGCAGCACAGTTCTGGATGTGCTGTAGCTTCTGTAGGCTCCTGCCAGAGATCCCAATGAGGAGGGCGTTGCAATAGTCAAGTCGCGAGGAGACAAAGGCATGGATCAGTTTTTCAGAATCAGATTGGGAAAGGAAGGGACGGAGTTTAGAAATGTTTTTAAGATGGAAGAAAGACACTTTGGAAAGGTGGTGTATGTGACTGTCAAATGAAAGATATGGGTCGAGTTTGACTCCAAGGTTTGTGACAGATGAAGAAAAGGGGATGTTGTGACCAGAGAGAAGAATACTTGAATTAGAGAATGACTGGGTTTGATGTGGAGTTCCAAATACCATAGCTTCAGTAAGACTATGATCTTCCCGAGATGTACAGCTGCTGCTACCTGTTCCTGACAGGCACTAAAGGGTGGGACAAATGTATGTATTTTAGATTTTATATCGTCTTCTGCGTCAGCTGTGTAGAGACAACAGAAAGAAATTATCTGTTTTGCTAAAATCTGTCATATTTACACTGTAATTACAGATGCTCATTAATATGCACTGTCTCTAATAAATAAATACATAAAAATGCAAAAGAATTTCCCCATGGGGATCATAAAAAACAAACTAACAAAATCATACTTTCTTCTGTAGACTGGACTTCTATTCTTTCCACTCATGTGACATTACACTTAAATTTTAATAACTGAGCATAATATTGATTGTCCTCTACTGAACATAGGCCTTACAGTAGACTACCAATGAAATGTCATGGGCCTTTCTTTCTTGTCTCTCTTATGCCACATATTGTGCCTGACATTTGCCCAGCTCTCAGGTACAACAGGACGACAGAGGCTCTGTGCTGGTGATTATTGATTTGTTCTCCACTCTCCACAACAACAAGGACAAATGGTGTGTCTATTGAATGTAGTTTGGATGGGGCCAACCCTCCCTCATAATTTCAGCAGCTTCCATCTTGTACAATACACAAGATAATCCTCATTGATCCAGATGCGGAAAGGAGGAGAGGGGAAATGTGGAGAAGAAAAGGAGACGCTTCGTGTAAGAGGCAGGACAAAAATGTGTTAACTACAACAAGGGCTCTATTTGAGGGTTCATGAGCAGTTACGGAAAGTATACCATAATTTCTATATTATTAAATGAATGGATGATGAAACAATATATTTTGGGGTTCAATATTTATTGTGTGCATCTTTTCCATTAAAGGAATTTGTTACATATTACAATAGCATTTGAGCTGTATTGAGTTGGATATGTAACTATATTGCAAATTGTCATATCATTCTTCTGTTTCATTATTGCGGCTCATGTTTTTTATATCTATGTTGTACATTTTAGAAAAGGTTTTACTGGAATTATCCTACTTGGTTATTCTGTCAGTGGTACTGTTGTCATGATACTAAAATTTCAAACTCGAATTCAAAACTAAGGAATAGACTTGACACTCAACACTAACGACTCGGTTACTACATTTTTTTTTTTTTTTTAAATCTTTATACAAAAGAATGTGATTTTCAACATTAAATCACAGCACTTTCTTTTATATTACAATGCAGCCTAATGTGTAATTCCTCAGTCATTCAGGATGATGTTGGTACATCATCCTGAAGGACTGAGGAATTACAGGGGTGCATGCGACTTTTTTTGTACTTGCTCAAATTAGTTTCTAGTTTTGAAACTAGTTTTAGTATTGATTAGTATATTTGATCATTTTAACAACCATAGTCAGTAGCATAAACTTTTTCTATGTCTATTACATCATGCTTCAAAATGTGTTATTGTGACAAACCTTACGGAAAAGACATTTGGTGCTGAGTGGTTCTTTCTGTGAAGCTTTTTATTGTTGTTAAAAGGTAAAGAAAGATTCTCGTAAAAGGAGCAAACTTAAAGGCAAGGCTGAAGATGGTTAGATACAGTGCTACAGACTGCAATGGTCTATGCCTGAGAAATATTTTACATTTCATAAATATAACAAAAGAATAGTGAAGGACAAGGCTTTTACGTCATTCTATTGAAAGCAAGTAAATTACCAAGTCTTATTATATCTGAATAAATTACATCAAATTCTCAACCCACACATCTAAAATGTGTTAAAACAAACATGGGGTCATATTCTCACCTTGTGCCAGTCTCTCAAGTCTCTTGCCATGTTCAGGAGGAATGGAGTACCTGAAAAAAACACAGTCGATAATTATTCAAACTGGTGGCTTCAACAAAACAAAGAGAAACATTGTGGTTCAATCAGCGTCCAACAGGATCATAAACACGCATGAGGGGCTCTGTACCAAAGCCATTCACCAGCACAAAAAAAAACAGAAATGGCACCAGTTGTCTCATACACAAAGCCTTATTTCACCAACATCATCTTTATTTACAGTCTGTATTTTGTGTTGAAGTGCACTGTGGTAAACGTATCATGTGGTACATTTCAAATATTGTTGTTATTCTACAAGTAAAATTGACGGATGGTTCTGGAAGATTAAATAAATAAATGAAAATTTTAGTAAAATTCCCTTGTTTCACTGCCCTTCTCCTGTCCATCCCCTGCCATGTGATCAGGGTCCATAAATTATTGTATAACAGTACAAAGCTGCACTTTGAGGCAGTAACGTGGATGCTCAAAGCAGAAAATAACGATCAAAGAAGAAACTAAGGTGAGTGTGAGAAGCACTCAGAGACGGTGAAAGCATATGTGCTACACTAGACTTGAGGAAAAAATTTAAGAGTCAGTGGAGGACACTCATGGTGCAACACTGCCACCTGGAGTTAGAAAGTTAAAACATCTGATCACACACACATTGGCCTACAAAAAACCATTACAATAGACATTTATGTATTAAAAAGCCTAGACTGGATATGGATGCACTTCAAACATATATGACACAGCGAAGTTTAATACATTTGGATTGTTTAAATGGGACAGATAATTCAAAATCTACTTTTAAGAGCTTTTAACGCTGTTATAACTGTTCCCTCATCATAATCTTACTCAAAGTTGCATTTTAATTGATTTGTGAATGTCTTTTACACAAGATATCCAAAGACTGAGCAGAACTTGTCTACAAAAGGCTAAAAACAAAAAGGGTTGTTCCCATAATTTTAATTGTAGCATTGTGCTCCTGTTGGT
The DNA here is from genome assembly GCA_034769755.1 of Odontamblyopus lacepedii. Lineage (NCBI taxonomy): Eukaryota > Metazoa > Chordata > Actinopteri > Gobiiformes > Gobiidae > Odontamblyopus > Odontamblyopus lacepedii. The sequence continues at coordinate 27,212,083 of CM068350.1, forward strand.
GAATGCATCATTTGAACTGAATTATCACCCCCACAGCTCCACTGAATAAATAATGCAGAATAATGCATTAGTTTGATTTGTGTGCAAGCCTGATTTGAGTACATCTCTTTAGAGAAGCACAGCATCAAACTAAACAAATCAGCAGATCTGCGCGTCTCTCGTTACTCGTCCTGAGGCCACTGTTGCCATGGTAGCAACACGTCTGAGTGTGGCAGCGCGAGAAAAACACAAATAAAACAACATGCAGCAAATGAACGCTTGGACTTTTCTATCCACCAGAAAAGGAGTATGATTTAGCTTCAGTGGGAAGGGTTCATCAGGGCTTACAGTAGTGTCAGAGGACTTCTCTACTTAGATCATGAACACTTCCAAGTCAATGTTTAGCAGAGCTGCACAAGTCTAATTGTCAGCGATTATATTTTCAATTAATCAACTTGTCAAACGACTGTAGATTATTCATTTTTTTAATATATACTTCCAAATATACACTACAAATTCCTAGTTTTCCTTCTCAGTTAGAAGCAGCACAGATTCACTTCTAAAAGTCTACTGTTCTTGTCTGTTCAGTCAGACATCCTCCTCCCTAACATCCTTCTCCTCATATCTTTCTCACTCCTCCTTCTCCCCCTTCCCCTCTCCTCCCCTTCTCCCTCCCTTCTCCCCCTTCTGCATCCTTTGCCTCCAAACCTCTTCCTCCTCCTTTTCCTCCTCCCCCTTCTCTATCTTCCTCCCCCTCTTGTATCCCTCTCCTTCCGTCCCTCCAGTCCCCTTCACCTTCTTCCTCTCTCCAACTACTAACTCTTGCCTTCCTCCTATGTCCCACCCTCTTGCCTTCTTCCTCCTCCCTTCAATATTTCTCCTCCTTTCTCCCTTCCTCTCTCCTCACTCCTCCTTCTCCCTCCCCCTCCTCCTCCTCACTCACAGGCTCTGAGCACAACTTTCGTCTAACAGCACATGGATCTGCTGGCGTGTGTTTGTGAAACATGTGATTGAAACAAAAGAAGAAAAGATGGAGGGATCGAGGCAGAGGGAGGTGACAGACAGAAGTTTGACACAAGCAGCAATTTGGGAACCACAAAGAGCAGAGAGAAGTTTTGACTTTGATGGGCGCACAGTTGCAGGGGGAGTTAATTTCACAAATGGCTGCACCATGAGAGGGGAGTGTGTTTTAAGGGGGCATGCTCTGTTTAACAGCCTGTAATTACCCCACCGTACACAAGTGGAAAACCTGAAAATGATTCAATTCAACAAAAATGGAAGTCAGAAGCTTGGAGAGCTCTGTGGGCAAGAAAAAGTGTGATGGAAAGTGAGAGAAATCACAACTGGCATGAAACAGTGAGAGCTGCAAGAAACGAAATTACATTATAAACTTAATGTGAGAATTTCTGGGTCACAGAATGGATTTGGCATTGCTAAAATAAAAAAAATAAAAAGAGGCGGATATCAGGAAAAAATCTTTGCAAAAATCAAATTATAGTTATTTTCACAAACAATAGCGCTGTTAAAATTTATGTAAAAGCTTTGGATGGCATTTTAGTCAACCAGCATTTTATTAAATCAAATCAATCAAGTCGTTTGTTTGGGTTATACAGATTTAAATGAACTGCACCAGAAAACAAAAGGCATTACATGAGCTGGAGCAAGGCAGGCCTGTCAAAATAATTACTATATGGACTTATTGTTCACTAGGCGACATGATAATTAGAACAATCATTTTTCAATTTTTTCAATATTTATCATGGGGATTTTTTCTTTGCAGTAGTGGTAAAATGTTATTATCGATACAAACTACCGTAATTACTTAAGTGTTTAATTCTGCTAATTATTTACTGTAGTTCATTTAACAATATTGTACATTTAGAATAGTTTTTGGGGGGGGGATTCAGTTTTATGGTTTGATTTCAAACTTCTTATCCATATTATAACAATACAATGCAATCTATCGCACCTTAAATGTTATTATAGTGACAGATCTAGAGCAAGGGGTATTCGTATTCCATCAACCCTGCTAAGCGCAAATCCCAGCTAACTTCGATAGCATTGCTAGTTTCACCTAGAGTTTGGTTCCATGACTCTCGCTCACATGAATCTCCACTGAGTTCTTGGGGTAACTAGCCTGCTCTGGGGCAGATAACTATCATGCTTAATCAAGCAGTGTTACGTACACTACCATTCAAAAGTTTGGGGTCACCCAGACAATTTTGTGTTTTCCATGAAAAGTCACACTTTTATTTACCACCATGAGTTGTAAAATGAATAAACTATAGTCAAGACATTGACAAGGTTAGAAATAATGATTTGTATTTGAAATTTTTTTTTTTTTTTCTTTTAAAATTTGCTTTTGTCAAAGAATCCTACATTTGCAGCAGTTACAGCATTGCAGACCTTTGGCCTCCAGCTGTTAATTTGTTGAATGATCTGGAGAAATTTCACCCCATGCTTCTGGAAGCTTCTCCCACAAGTTGGATTGTATGGATGGGCACTTTTTATGTACCAGACAGCCAAGCTGCTCCCACAACAGCTCAGTGGGGTCTGTCCATAACACTTCTTTCCAATCTTCCTCTGTCCAATGTCTGTGTTCTTTTGCCCATATTAATCTTTTTCTTTTATTGGCCAGTCTCAGATGTGGCTTTTCCTTTGCCATTCTGCCCTGAAGTTACATCCCAGAGTCGCCTCTTCACTGTAGATGTTAACACTGGCGTTTTGCGGGTTCTATTTAATGAAGCTGCCAGTTGAGGACCTGTGAGGCATCTATTTCTCAAACTAGAGACTCTAATGTATGGATCGTCTTGCTCAGTTGTGCAGCGGGGCCTCTCACTTCTCTTTCTACTCTGGTTAGACCCTTTGTGCTCTTCTCTGAAGGGAGTAGTACACACTGTTGTAGGAAATCTTCAGTTTTTCCCAGTTCCTTGCACAGAATAGCCTTCATTTCTAAGAACAAGAATAGACTGTCGAGTTTCACATGAATGTTCTCTTTTTCTGGCCATTTTGAGCGTTTAATCGACCCCACAAATGTGATGCTCCAGATACTCAACCTACTCAAACCAGCTGAACTGTTTTCAGCTGTGCTAACATGACTGCACAAGCCTTCTGACGCAATGAGCAAACACATTGTACCATTAGACACTGAAGTGACTGTTGCTGGAAATGGGTGTCTATACACCTATGTAGATATTGCACCAAAAACCAGACATTTGCAGCTAGAATAGTCATTTACCACATTAGCAATGTATAGAGTGTATTTCTGATTAGTTTAAAGTTATCTTCATTGAAAAAAACTGTGCTTTTCTTAAAAAAATATGGAAATTTCTAAGGTTAAACTTGGTTAAAGTTCCATCCATCCATCCATCTTCTTCCGCTTATCTGGGGCCGGGTCACGGGGGCAGCAGTCTAAGCAGGGGCTCCCAAGCTTCCTTTTCCCCAGCCACTTCCTCCAGCTCCTCCGGACGGACCCCTAGGCGTTCCCAGGCCAGCCGAGAGACATAGTCCCTCCAGCGTGTCCTGGGTCTTCCCCGGGGCCTCCTACCGGTGGGACATGCCCGGAACACCTCCCGAGGGAGGCGTCCAGGAGGCATCCGGACCAGATGCCCGAGCCACCTCAGCTGGCTCCTCTCGACGTGGAGGAGCAGCGACTCTACTCCGAGCTCCTCCCGTGTGAGAGGAGCCACCTCAGCTGGCTCCTCTCGACGTGGAGGAGCAGCGACTCTACTCCGAGCTCCTCCCGTGTGACCGAGCTCCTCACCCTATCTCTAAGGGAGCGCCCGGCCACTCTGCAAAAGAAACTCATTTCGGCCGCTTGTATCCGCGATCTCGTTCTTTCGGTCATTACCCAGAGCTCATGACCATAGGTGAGGGTAGGAACGTAAATTGACCGGTAAATCGAGAGCTTCGCCTTTCGGCTCAGCTCCCTCTTCACCACAACGGTCCGATACAGCGACTGCATCACTGCCGACACTGCACCGATCCGCCTGTCAATCTCACGCTCCATCCTCCCCTCACTCGTGAACAAGACCCTGAGATACTTGAACTCCTCCACTTGAGGCAGAGACTCCCCACCCACCCGGAGAGGGCAATCCACCTTTTTCCGGTCGAGAACCATGGCCTCGGATTTGGAACAGCTGATTCTCATCCCAGCCGCTTCACACTCGGCTGCAAACCGCCCCAGTGCACGCTGCAGGTCCTGGCTCGATGGAGCCAACAGGACCACATCATCCACGAAAAGCAGAGATGAGATCCTGTGGTCCCCGAACTGGACCCCCTCCGGCCCCTGGCTGCACCTAGAAATTCTGTCCATAAATACAATGAACAGAACCGGTGACAAAGGGCAGCCCTGGCGGAGTCCAACATGCACCGGGAACAAGTCTGACTTACTGCCGGCAATGCGAACACAGCTCCTGCTCCGGTCATACAGGGACCGGACAGCCCTTAGCAAAGGGCCCCGGACCCCATACTCCCGGAGCACCCCCCACAGGGCACCACGAGAGACACGGTCGAATGCCTTCTCCAGGTCCACAAAGCACATGTGGACTGGTTGGGCAAACTCCCATGAACCCTCGAGCACCCGATGGAGGGTGTAGAGCTGGTCCAGTGTTCCACGACCAGGCCAAAAACCACACTGCTCCTCTTGAATCCGAGGTTCGACTATCGGACGGACTCTCCTCTCCAGTACCCTGGCATAGACTTTACCGGGGAGGCTGAGGAGTGTGATTCCCCTATAGTTGGAACACACCCTCCGGTCCCCCTTTTTATACAGAGGGACCACCACCCCCGTCTGCCAGTCCAGAGGTACTGTTCCCGACCGCCACGCGATGTTGCAGAGGCATGTCAGCCAAGACAGCCCCACAACACCCAGAGACTTAAGGTACTCAGGACGGATCTCATCCACCCCCGGAGCCTTGCCACCGAGGAGCTTTCCGACCACCTCAGTGACTTCAGCCAGGGTGATGGATGAGTCCGCCTCTGGGTCCCCAGCCTCGGCCTCCTCTTCGGAGGACGTGACGGTGGGATTGAGGAGATCCCCAAAGTATTCCTTCCACCGCCCGACAACATCCCCAGTCGAGGTCAGCAGCTCTCCCCCCGCACTGTAAACAGTGTTGGTGAAGAACTGCTTCCCCCTCCTGAGGCGCCAGACGGTTTGCCAGAATTTCCTTGGGGCCGTCCGATAGTCCTCCTCCATGGCCTCCCCGAACTCCTCCCAGACCCGAGTTTTTGCCTCTGCCACCTCCCGGGCTGCAGCACGCTTGGCCCGCCGGTACCCGTCAGCTGCTTCAGGAGTCCCCCGAGCCAGCAAGGCCTGGTAGGACTCCTTCTTCAGCTTGACGGCATCCCTTACTTCCAGTGTCCACCACCGGGTTCGGGGATTGCCGCCGCGACAGGCACCACAGACCTTACGGCCACAGCTACGAGCAGCCGCATCGGCAATAGAGGCCGAGGACGAAGCCCACTCGGGCTCCATGTCCCCAGCCTCCCCCGGGATCCGGGAGAAGCTCTCCCGGAGGTGTGAGTTGAAGGCCGCACTGACAGAAGGTTCTGCCAGATGTTCCCAACAGACCCTCACGATACGCTTGGGCCTGCCAGGTCTTTCCGGCTTCCTCCTCCGCCAGCGGACCCAACTCACCACCAGGTGGTGATCAGTTGACAGCTCTGCCCCTCTCTTCACCCGAGTGTCCATGACACGACAACAAAGTCGATCATCGACCTCCGGCCTAGGGAGTCCTGGTGCCACGTGCACCGATGGACCCCCTTGTGCTCGAACATGGTGTTCGTTATGGACAAGCTGTGACTAGCACAGAAGTCCAATAACAGAACACCGCTCGGGTTCAGATCGGGGAGGCCGTTCCTCCCAATCACCCCTCTCCAAGTGTCACAGTCGTTGCCCACGTGGGCGTTGAAGTCCCCCAGTAGAACAACGGAGTCCCCGGTTGGTGCACTGTCCAGTACCCCTCCCAGAGACTCCAAGAAGGCCGGGTACTCTGCACTGCTGTTCGGCCCGTAGGCCGACACCACAGTGAGAGACCTGTCCCCGACCCGAAGGCGCAGGGACGCGACCCTCTCGTTCACCGGGGTGAACTCCAACATGCAGCGGCTGAGCTGTGGGGCTATGAGCAGGCCCACACCAGCTCGCCGCCGCTCCCCGCGGCCAACGCCAGAGAAATGGAGAGTCCAACCCCTCTCAAGGAGTTGGGTTCCGGACCCCAAGCTGTGCGTGGAGGTGAGGCCGACTATATCTAGCCGGTAACGCTCAACCTCCCGCACAAGCTCAGGCTCCTTCCCCCCCAGCGAGGTGACATTCCATGTCCCCAGAGCTAGTCTCCATGTCCGGAGATCCGGTCGCCGAGGCCTCTGCCTTCGACCGCCACCCAGATCTCTCCGCACCCGACCCCTATGGCTCCTCTCGCGGGTGGTGGGCCCACCAGAGGGCGGCCCCACGTCGCTCCTTCGGGCTGGGCCCGGCCGGGCCCCATGGGGAAAGGCCCGGCCACCAGGCGCTCGCCGGCGTGCACCCACCCCAGGCCTGGCTCCAGGGTGGGGCCCCGGTGTCGCCATTCCGGGCGACGTAACTGGCCTTTGTATGGTCATCATCATTAGGGGCTTCTGAACCGCTCTTCGTCTGACCCGTCCCCCCGGACCTGTTTGCCTTGGGTGACCCTACCAGGGGCGACAACATAGCTCCTGGGATCATTCGGGCACTCAAACCCCTCCACCACGTTAAGGTGGCGGTTCGAGGAGGGGTGGTTAAAGTTTCAATAATTTTGAGGATATTCTAAAGATGACAATTGTCAAGATTTTTTTTAAAATTATTGGTTAAAGTTTCAATAATTAAAAATATATCTTGACAATTGTCATCTTTAGAATATCCTCAAACATGGGAATTTCCTGAAATCAAGGAAAGAGCTTTGGCTGAATGGTTAAGACCTTTGCATGTCACACAGACATCCCAGGTTCGATTTTTATTTCACCCGACATTTATGCTTAAGTGAAGTATTTGTTATATTTTCACCAGCTTACATTTGTCACACATTACATAAATGTGAATGAATGTCTTGCCATTTAACGTTAACACTTGGCCACATTGACTCTATATTTTATGTGACATCTCCATCAAGCAATAGTTAAAGATAAACCTTTACTTTTAAAACACAAAATGTAAGCAATTAACATATACACACACACATATAGATATATATATATATATATCCATCCATCCATCCATCTTCTCCCGCTTTTATATATATATATATATATATATATAAATAAAATATAACATATTAGCTGGTGCAAGTACTTTTACACATTAAAAAGAAATTAAACTGACAAGACTGCTCTACAAATACCTGACCAAAAGGAGGTCAATAACACTGTTGAAAAACTGGACGCCCTGATGCTCCAGTCTGAATGGGTTTTTAGCAAACTTAACTTACGCATTTAAGTGGTCGACAGACTTCTGCTACGTTATGTCTCTCACCTTGGTTATTACAAGTATATTTCCCTTCTTTGTAATTGTGCTTTTATATTCCTCGGACAGTTCTAAAAGTATTTTTTGTTCGACATGATCGCGTTTTCGACAGTTGCTTGTTCTGGGCTCCTTATGTCCCCTGTGCATGTGCCTAATACAGGACTGAATAAGCGCAGTTAAAGTTAACGCCGATGAGGCACAGCTAAACTGCATTAGTTCAACAGCTTCAGCCTTAAGCTGACGCTAGTCCAAACGAGGCTTAATCACTTAAACGCCTTATGTTTAGCCACATTGATGGAATACCCCTCAGGTGGTGTAACTTATTATTGTTTGTTTTGCTTTTTGTATGCAACCTTCTCCTACAAGCCAAACTATACTTTTGAAGATTTTTTATATAAAGGGTTAGGTTATAAATATAAATGCAACCATTATTCAAAAAAATACCATGATGATTATTTAGTTTGGACCTCCTGTGAAGCTTTGGTGTGCCCATTCTGTTAGATATCACATTAAGTCAATTCTGAGTAATGTAACATTAAAATGGCAACGTCAGAGCAGATTAACAGCAGTGTTTGGTTCATTGCTTTTCTCTGGGGATGCTACCAGAGCAACCGTGCTTTAAAAACAAAGTAGGAGGTTTGACTTACCAGGACTTAGGCTGTCCAAAGTGCAGATAGTTGATGCTGTAGAGATCCATGTCCTCTGTGTGCCAGGCAAATGTTGTTTTCCACATGCCAAAATACAGGTACGGCGTGTTGACCCCTTCAATGACAATGCCACACTCCTGCTCCACCATGTCCAGTAATGTGTTTAGATGGCCGATGTTCCACTCATGGACATCCTAAAAAGGTTCAAACATGAAATAAGACTAAATCAATACTGGCACCATCAGCACTGCACATAATCAAAGGGAAAATGTTGAAATCTACTGCATCATGTCCCAAATACCAGAAGATGGTGCTGTTGTCATATACAACACAGAGCAGCAACTTTAGCGTTAGTGATCAGTGTTTCCCATTCATAGAGTAGACTATGGTGACCCCCATAGTCTAAAGAAAACTGAGCAACAAATTGGTAATAATCTTTAATCAATCTGTTATTGATTAATAGAGGCAAGCAACATTTACTCCAAAATTAGTAGTATAATTTATTTTTTTCAACCTGGGCTACAACCTGTAGGGAAACACTGGTGATTATAGAATGGTTTCCTTTTTTTAAACATTTATGATAATATATTAGAAGGATCAGGCGCACAAAGCACTTGTTTTGTAATAAAATTTGATCTCTAATAACAAGTAACACTGCTGAAAATTAAAATACACTTACTTTTAGGGTTTACCTGTGAGTACAGATTTGATAAGCAAAGACCACATAATGTCTCAATCTGCCTCCCATGTAGTTGAACATTTAGTGTGAGTGTTGCCAAACTAACCTCATCATAAATGGAGCCACTAACATCAGCCCCATAGATTGGCGATACAAAAGTCAGGTTTTTCCAGTATTTCCTCTCAAGGTCATCAAAGTCTTTGTGGCGAGGAGTGCAGTATCTGAAAACAATACAGAATCTTAGTATCAGTTACCTTCTTACAAGTTGTGAAAGGTCAGTGGTTCAGTTAAACTCACTTCTTGCTATTGGCCAGCTTACGATATTCACCAACTGTCATGGACTTCTTCTGAATGTTGTATTGTGTAAACAGACCAGACTGGCCCGTTACAACTTGAGTAATGGGAGCTGGAATCACCATGTCCTCAATTGTTTCATAGTTCTTTCTGGGTTTCCATCCTTCAGGAGGAATTACCTGAGAAAATAAAAATACAATTTACAAATTTGACTATTATTTTTCAGTTGATGAACGCAGTTTAACTAAAGATTATGGTACACAGCATTAAATAGACAAGCCAATCAGGTCACACCATATAGTCATCAAATTTGTCTAATGAAAAGGTAGAAGTGACAATAGTGCTATGAAATGGTACCATGATCTGCACCCTTTCTTAAAAATGTATTTATTTATTTATTCATTCATACATTTAGGCATCATGTTCGGAAGTGGATTTTTGTGTGTGACTGACTCCCACCTTTGCCAGACCAGCACGATGAGCTCCTTGAGTTTCCATATAGGCAATGTATTTGGAAAAGTCCTTGAACTCCTCCATAGTGGGTCTGAACGTCATGATTTTGCAGCTGGGGTTCTTGGTGCTGGCTGGAGGAACCAGAGGCTGCAGAGGAGCTGGTGGCACCTGTGAGCCAGGAACAGCACCAGAGACAGGGGCCGAATCAGGGCCTAAGACTGGAGCTACGCTGGGGCCCGTGACAGGGGCAGAGACAGGAGAATTGGCAGGAGAAGTGGCAGGAGCAGAGGCAGGGGCAGAGGTAGGAGCTGACACAGGAGCTGACACAGGAGCAGGGGCAGGAGTAGGGACAGGAATTGAGGCAAGAAGCTGGACCAGGGTGGGCTGTGGGTCACATTGTGGAGGGGGTGCAGCTTGTCCCCGGGATGTAACTTGCTCTAAAATTTGGGAAGGCTCAGGAGTTGGGGCTATCGGTGGACCCAGGGTTACCATCTCTTGTTGGGGAAGACGAGAGTCAGGAGCAGGAGGTAAAACAGGGGCGGGGCCCTGTTCCATGGGCGTCTCAGTAGCCATCGCAATACCTCACAGACCTGCAGGTCAGTCTGAAACACAGACCAGAGATATAAACATTTTCAAACTGCAACAGTGTTTTTACTTTTTCATTCACATTTCTCTTTGTCATTTCCCATCCTCATCAATGAACTTTGTCTTATGAACACATTTTGAGCTTCAATCAAGTAAAAAAAAAAATAATAATAAGATAAACAAATCTGGATTCAAATGAACTTTGTATCTGATGTACCATTTCTGGTGTGCCACCTGCTTTTCCCTATATGGTTTCCCTGGAAAGCTCCACAGAAAGGACTCATGCCTCCACAGAGAGATGGGCTTGTCTAGCCAATTTAGATCTGTTGGAAGGTGATTTTCTTTCAGTAAAAATGCATGCATTCCAAGACACTGTAATCCTTCATTCATTCAAGACTAGTTCAATATAGAGAAGGTTTTAGATGTGCTTTTGATAGCAAAAACAGTGTCCGGATGACCACAGTTGAAACCATCTCTACACATTTTCCAAGACACCTGTAAATTACTAAATACAAGATCGATAGGTATCTACTAGATACCTATCGATCTATCTAGGTATAATGCCAGTCAAAGCAAAAATCTCCTTGAAGACCAGCATGTGGCAAATACAGGGGTATGTGTGACTATACATCAGTGATATTTTTCTCTCTCTTAAACTCTTTTGCCTGTATTTCCTGTAGTACCACACAAAATGCTGCGTCCTGAAATGCACCAAAGCCTTAGCTGAACTTAGTTGAAGAAATTTTTTTATTCAAAAACTATAGCAGAGGTGCAGCAAAAGTAATTAGTATGAGGCATCAAATAATATTTGAAATCTTCTGGCTTAACTTGGCAGCTCGGTGGCTAGCATTCACACCTCACAGCAAGAAGGTTTTATAATTGACTCCCGACTTGCCTGAGATTTTTTGGTGTTTCCTCTAAGCACCCCAGACTCCCTCATCAAGTGAACTCCTTTGGTCGTCTTATTCTTATTCTATTCTATTTAGTATCTTAAATTTATTCAAAGTATATGTAAATATTCTAGTTACATTTTTAATGTAAATTTAAGATTTTGTTATTATTCACTATATTTATTCTAGTGAGTTCATTCAAGTGCTGCTGTTCTTGTGCTTTGAAATGTTCTCATTAATTGTGAGACAAATCAATCTTATTATCATTACAATAATAATAAAAACATTATAGAGAAGTATTCATTATTTCAGTACAGCCTATCTAACCCTATCGAAGTCTGACAGTACAATAATGATAAAATAGAGATGAGCTCAGTGGGGGTAAATCACAGTGTCCAATGCCCCTCAAACTCTTCTGGTTTAAATTTAACAAAAGTGTTATTTGAATAAAATAAACAATTGTATTAGAATAAAACTGAAACATGCTGTTACAATAACTACAAATACATTACTGATTAAAAGGAAGTAGCTCAAACGAGGACATTTACTAGTGCCACACCTCCAAGAGTCCACAAACTAGTTTACATTACACTACTGGGTAATGCAAATATAATTTGCAAACGCCTAGGCCTTATAACTAAATATAACTTTAGAGTTAGTATAGCCATAGACATCAAAAGTATATGAAGATAATACATTTTGCACTTACTATTAATATGGTAAAAAAATAATAGAAATGTATGTTACATTAGACCAAATTAAGGATAATAGTTTATATGCATTGGTTGCTTTGTTGGTAGGTCCGCGCAATCCCACCTGACCCACCATAACAAAGGGCCTACAGACCATTTAACTTTGCCTGATTCGAAACTTTAGCAGCGCTACATCGTACAATAAATCACGCGTCGTCTTTTACATTCCGCATTGAAATTTCCGCGTTGGGTTAATGTGCACGCTTGACTTTAGCAGGATATATGTTAATGTCTGCACTTGCACTGTGTTGCAGGAGCTGCTAATGGAGACCGTAGGATACGGTAACAGCAACAGAGAAGCTAGCTTTAATTACAGGTAAAGGACCAGGATTAAAAAGCAATGTAGCTTTCAAGCAGCGAGGAAATAACACGGCTATAATTATATGGAGTAAACGTAGTGCTTATTTGTACATTAATGTTTGTAACCATAACTAGTAACATGGCCGTGTATATATATATATCACACACAGCTGCTTAGCTACTCGCTACTACCGTATCTGCATTCAGAAAAAAACAACGCCGCGACGATTAGCACTGCACTGGTACAGAAAACGTACAATCGGATCGAATTAGACACTTTTCCTTATAACATACCTCCTGCACCAAATAAAGGACTCACTCCTGGTCAGATCCGCCGATTTGGTTTCGTTTTCAAGATTCCTTGGATCAATTTTCGTCTAGCATTAGCCACAGCTGAGGCTAACCTGTTTTTTTTTTTTTTAAGGAGTAACGCCCCCTCGTGAAGCTTTTTTTTCTGATTGGCTACGTGCACCAGGTGACGCAAATACTACAAGAGATCTAGAGTTTTTATTGGTCCATTTGTGATTGACACATGGCTAAACCAATAACACCAGCACCTACTGACAGCTCGTGCACTGCGGTCAAACTATACGGACGTGACCGTCGTGCACGTAGGCTCTGCTTTTAATATGCAAAGAGCAATTTCATTAAAAAAAAAAAAAGTCTTGCAGTTAATTGTTTTTGCTACTAGAACAACTAACTTCTATGATCAGTATGCAGAAGGGCTAATTTTCCCTGGTCCATTATTTTTACAAAAATGACAAATTTCTTTAATTTTTACTTTTTTATTGAATAACATGTAAAATAGAAAATTCTTGCACAAAACACGTGCAACATTTCTAAAACTACATAGAAAATCTAAAACACGACTAAAAACGTGTACAAATTGTGAAAATATAATACATTTTTTCAGAAAATGCCAATTTTATCTCTCCAAAAAGCAGATATAAACATTACACAAGCAGTGCATAAAATTAAACGTCAATGTATAATAAGGGAGACAAAAATAAATGGCAGAAAGGATTACAAATCGAGTATACATTCTCAAAATTTAATTAAGTCAAGTTGCCAGAAAATATGCTAAAATAAAGGGGTTCCATATAAACTGTCAACACTTCTTTGGGCTATTTTAATGTTAAATTGCCAAATACTGGTGGCCTTAATAAATCTATTTGGAAGGCTACAACTTTTGACATACCCATTTGATTTAGATGGTTCTACATTAAAACATTTTAAACAATAAAACTAAAAACAGATACTCATTTGTTAAATAAATGACACAAATTGAAACGGCTTCAGTGCTTTGTGCCAAGTAGGAAGAACCACTTGGTTCTAATCCAATATTAACTTGCAAATCATTTGTGGGGCAACAGAACTTTGTGATAAGAAAATGCCTTGAGAGCTCAGCTTCATGATTACCATATTTAAGACACGCACGAGTTTGAGCCAACGGAAAATAAGTTTGGTTGAGATAACGGCTTAAACAGAACAAATACAAGTCAATAATGTTGTTAATACAAGCAAACAAAATACTGAAATTAAAATTAATGGCTATTATAACGAAGAACTCATTAACCACATATGAACAATGACATCGAGTTGCATTTAAGTCCACAAAATGTAGTTTATATTCATTAAAATATATTAAGAAAGGGATTCTTTATTGCCATTACTAAATTCCTTACAGTTTACTTTGCGTATCCTCAGCTGATGGCAGAAGAACCAAAGATCATCGCCCGCTGCTATAGCCGGGGAAAAACTGATTAAGAATCTCCTGCAGAGACTGGTTGATTGCCATGGTGTAGTTTTTGCCCAAGTCATGTCTGCAAGCTGGACAGGTAAACACATCTGCTCTGAAGGAGCGCTGGAGACATTCCTGTGTGGAAAATAGAAATGAGAAAGTCAGGATTGCAACTAGTGCCTTCAATTAGCAAGATAACAGATTCATTAAGCTAGTAGTGATGTTAAAATGATTGGTCAAAACAATACAAATGTAAAGAGACTTGAATGTCTGAATAAGCACTTAAAAAGAGTAAACACAATTTCACACTTTAGTCACTTTAGTCAACTGCTGTTGTCACTGCCGATTTGGGGTAGACTGAAAGAGGCACAAATGACACATCTTCGAGACAAGTGCAAAGAATTCTCATTTAGTGTCTGGGATTAAATAGTAATCAACCCTCTGGCCAAATAAACTGTTGATCCAAAACCTCAGCTCTAACTGGATCACTGAACAATTTGTTGCTTTTAAGACCATCCATCCATCCATCCATCCATCCATCTTCTCCCGCTTAATCCGGCTGGGTCGCGGGGGCAGCTTGCTGCCCAATACTCATAGCACCTGACCCCCCCTATGAACCCCTCTGCAGGTGGTGAGCCCACAGGAGGGTGGACAACATGGTCCTTGATGTTAGTTCATAGGGGTGCGGGCATGTTTTAGGTTGATGGGGGAAACCGGAGCACCCGGAGGAAACCCATCCAGACACGGGGAGGAACATGCAAACTCCACACAGAAAGGCCCGGGCGACCCGGTGATCGAACCCGCAACCTTCTTGCTGTGAGGCCTGAGTGTTGCCACTCAGCCACCGTGGCGGCGGCGGCTTTTAAGACCATCAGATACAAATATGTCAAGACCGAACAGTCACTCACCCTGCACACATTATGTTGACACTCGGTGGTGATGGGCTGAAAGACCACTTCCTGACAGCATATGCAGAGGAACACTTCTTCAACTTTAGTCAAGAATTTCTGCAGTGATGAAAACATCAAAATGTAATTGCAGTTTCAGCCACCCATTATTACTGTATACCAACCCCAAGTACTGGAAGTGTAAAAAGGACAATATTAGGATTGTTTTATTTTTCACTTACCGGTCCAAGTGACAGAGACTCCATGGCTTCATCCCACAGTTTCTTGTTTTGCTCATCACTTTTGATAAGTGCTTTCTGTTCCTTGGTAAGTTTATATGCCTCTACCTTCGTTTTCTTGGGCGACTTAGCTGGTGAGTTCTTTGCGGATTCTAGCAACAAAACATATCCTTTAGGCATACATTGATTGACAGTTTATACCAGTACCATAAGAGTAGGATGAGAATCAGTTTACCATTTCCCTGAGATTTTCGCTTTCTTTTTGACTTGTTTGGGGTTCCTTCTGGAGTTTCATCTTCAACTTCATTCTTATTCTCTTTCTCCTTTTGATAACCTGCAGGAAACTGAAAATTGGCAATATATTATATAAATGGTCAATTTTAACTAAAATTATAAACCTCAGAATTAAATATTTTACGATTTGCAAAATTACCTGCAAGGTAAGACCCAGCTTTTTAATCCGGTCCTTGCCCTCTTTTGTCCACGGTGCAGGTTCACTGTCATCACGCCGTAAAAGATACCTCCAAACTAAGAAACCGGACTTCCCCTTCTCTGGCCAGTACTTTACAACCTGTAATAAACATGATACATGTTTATTAAACATAACAAGAATCAACACAAAAGGTAACATTTCTAATTATATACCTTGTAAATGCCATCATAGCGATTTCCTTCTTCTGGGGAGAATTTACTGTGTTTGGCGCCCTTTGAGTTTCGCACAACCCGAACAGGCTTCCCGTCTTTCCAGTTTTTCGCTTCCGCACCATTTTTGGCATTGAATGGCACATTGCAATTGAGTGCAAGAGCCCTGGTCAGAAACAAAACTCCATAAATAATTAAAATAACACAAATAGGGCTATAACTAAGATGTTAAATATTTAAACTTTTATACCTGTTCATATGTGTAAGAGTCTGATCACAGGACTGCTCTGCAGTTCTCTTGTTACCAGACAAGTCTCGCCCACCAGACCCAGTATATGTAAATTCATTTCCATCATCCTAAAATTCAAAGTTCAAATTTTTTAAATGGTCTTTGATAAAAGAAACTTGTTTTTTTGAAAGTTTCTCTACGTACCACGTCATCTTCATATCCTCCAGCCAACACAAGAGAATAAGCCCCATCATTGCTTCGACCGTGAATTCCAGCCACATGAGGCCGATGTACACCTGCCTCACTTACCTACAAAAAAAGAAAAATATATACACTTAAAGTTGCCAATAATATACCCCCCCCAAAAAAAGCAAAAAACACATACCTGTACTCTAAATTTCCAAAGAGACCCAACAGGAACACCAGGAATAGGTCCATAATGGTTAGATGGGACAATCGTACACTCTTTAGTCCGACCAACACAAGCCATTCCCTAAAGGACAGCATGATAAAACACTCAGTTAATTAATAGTAAATAATTAGGCTTTCTATTTTAACACTCTGCACTAACTTTGCCCCAGTCCCTCTGGGTGGAAGAGTTAGCAGAGGCCATCTTGGATTTCTTCTTGCTCTCCTTTAGCTTCTCTCCAGCACGCACCACCTCACTTGAGTCATTACGGCAATTTGGGCAATACCTACAATAAATCAAACATGAATTACTGGTAGAAAAACTACTTGGTTCAACATATTTACAAAACAAAGCTGCACATACCAGTCTTCATCTTCAGGGATTGAGGTGAGGGGCGGGTTCAGGCAGTACGTGTGATAGGCCATATCGCATTCATCACACAGAAGCTGTTTATCGGGATCTTGTTTGATCCCACACACATGGCAGTTACACCAGCGACAGTTCTTCTTGAGATCATCTTTGCAGTGCTTGCACTCAGGCCCGTTAGATCCTACACAATAAATATGCATTGTTTTAACTGAAATTACCCATAGAGGTTTGAAGTATTTGGCTTAATAAGAGGAGTTCATTTGCAAAAACAGATAAGCGCCATTTGAAAAAAATAATTGGAGGCTTGCAGTTTCCTCTTATTTGGCTTTTAAAACTATTACTATACTATTTTACTGCTAACAAGTTATTATTGCATCCCTTCCTGATAAAATCCACTATGCATTATTTTCATTGACAATACCTGTAGAAGATGGTAACAAAAAACTTTTGCTAGTTTTTCAAAACATGCATCCGTTTTTGCCATTGAACTCTATAAGCTTTCATAACTTACTCTTCAACGGACTCTCACTTCCTGGTGGGGCATCACTCTGGCAACCAGGTTCTTCAATTTTGTAGATTTCAGTGATAAACACAATGCGACAGTCATTCAGAGAGTCACCGGCATCGCTGGAAGATACAACAGTTATCTTCTTTGTAAAATGAAAAACTAAGACTCAAAACCACATTTTTGTTTGGCACTCACCCAAGAAGGATTTTAGCATAAATCTCACGGATGGTACGAGTCTCCCTTTTCCTCTGGATTTCAGCGTCATACCAGTAACCTCGTTCCTTAGGGTCATCAGGATTGTAGTTTACCATGACGACCATACCGGCCTCCAACTGGTGCCACTGGTAAACTGTGCGTGCCCGTGGACGGATATCTTTGGCTGTCAACTGCACTACCCCATTTTCTGGGTAACTGCAATGAGAATAAGTAGTTAATTTTTGTTTCAATGCGAGTTTAAACTACAGCCAACAAATCATGCCTAGTACTTCTCGCATACTTACTCCTCATATTTGACATGGTACAAGATCTCTTCTAGTGGTGCCTGCACTTCACCCTCAGCAGGAGTCTTTGTCGTCTTGGTAACATTTACAACTTGAGCCTCAAACCAGGCCCCCATGTTGAGGTCCTTTGCGTCAACAAATTCATTAATCTATAACCAAAACAAAATTTAAGTATACATACAAAACGCAACATAACTAAGGAACTTCAGTTAAGATCTCTATACCTTGTAATGTCCAAACCCAGGGTCGATAAGCTCGGGGGCAGTCACCTCTGCTGAAGTACCAGCTGCCTGTACTTCCTCCCCGTGAGTAGAGTTCTTGTCAGACTCACTGGGAGTGGAGCCACAGCCAGAATCTGAGTCTGAGAGCTCGGCTTCTTTGTCTTTGACGACTTGAGCTGGAGGACTCTGGCGAACCATCAGCTGCACTATATCATTAAGGCCCACATTGTAGTCAAATATAGTGTGGCCATCCTCCATCTAAAGTGTAAGAGACATGTGATGCCAGATTAAACTGTAGTACCACAATTATTATGTTATACTTCACATCAAGCTGCCTCACCTGTTTGCCCCGGTAAAACAGTCTCTGCCTCTCTGGCTCCACATCAAACAGCTCCATTATTTTAACTCTCAGTTCATCCACTTTAGTGAGTTTGGAGAGGGAATCGACCCGGTGGGTTTGTTTCCCATCCATTGTCCGCACCTGGATCCACATTGTGCCTACCCTGCATCAGCAGTCAAAACAATGTCAGCTAGAAACCATGAACAATACATACTATAATAAGTTTGATCAATTAGGCATGTCAAAAACCTAAAATGAACTTGAAATTACAGACAGAAGTATTACAACAAATGTGTAGCCATCTCCTCCCTCCTCTCAGAAAGTATTGTCCCTGCCCCTGTCATTTGGGCTGGGTGTCAGTAAGAGAGGGAAGGAGCTCATTTGAATACAGTGCGGGAAACTGAGTTTAGGCCACTCCCCTTTCTTTTAAAGCGAGCACACATCCGGACAAGAGGCAGCGCTAGCAAACAATGTGCCATCGCACTTACACAATAAAAACATCCGCTTTTGTGTTTTAAAACCAAATCTAGAAATACAGTAGTGTTGTGAGTTAACAGACTGGTTATTAAAGTAGAAACAGGGCAGAGAGTGTCCATCGGGCGCCTCTCTAGTGCCGCAGCGCTCAGCTGAGATCCGCTCTGTCTCCACTACACGAGCCCTTTACAGAACAAAACACCATGAGCCTCACCACAAACTGGTTTTCCTCACACAGACCAGCAAATTTAGAGTTTCCATTTTTGTTTATCATTTGAAAAACGATGTACAGATAAAGACAACGCAATTTATTTTGTTTGGTTTAAAAATTCAACAATAACATGGGAAGAAGCCAACTAATGAAGCAAAGTGGCATTATTTGTAAATAAGGGCGCAGTATAAACAGTCACAGGAGCTTATAATGGAGCCCAGTCTCCATATCTCCTCCAAAAGTGCATCACCACGTTACAACTTATTGTTTCAAGTCCCCAGTTAACTTGGTTCATCTATGAAAACATAATCTGTATAAAAGGTCTATGCACATTACAACCAAAACAGCAAGCACTAAAATCAAGTCAAATGAGTTGAGTGTGTAGTTGAAATTATATTACGAAACGCAAAAGTTCAGCAGAAAGTAGGCATGACTTTGTCAAGTTGGCTAACATCAGTGAGCTAGCAAAAGGCTACATTTAATCAATGAATGCAATCTGCGAAGTAAGAGAATCAATAGAGAGTATCGTGTTTACCTGCAGTTTGGTCCAAGACAGAGCAAATAATCAGGCTATTATGAAATGATGTGTGTTTGTTCCAAAGTAACTCCTTATCGCGGTTTGGAGGAGAACTCTGCTGCTTGTTGGAGACTGATCAATGAGTAATTCTTCAAGACTTTGACATCCCGCCTGCTGTACAGGATTACCGTCTCCATTGGTCCCCTCTGTCTGTGCGTATCCATCCAATTGGCCCAAACACGTGTCCGTCACTGGGGAGGATGGCGCTTCGCCCCAGCGCGCGAAATGGCACTCTCGTGGGCGCAGCGCTACTTACGACTCTCGCGAGATTACGGGACTAGTAACACGAGAGCATGGTGTTCTTGTAAACAACTGAGCTCATGAGCCCTTTGTGACTAGCCCAGAGTACTTTAGCTCACACGTTGTCTTATTACACTTTATCTTATTCCTCCGAATTATAATACACTCTGTTTTTGTTTTTGGTAAACCATTGACGTAAATCTAAAATGGGGTTATTCCGAAACGAAAGTGACAGGCCAATATCAGGATGTGTAGGCCTTTGTGTGAATGTGCTTATAGAAGGCACCAATGGACCAGTTTTGACAAGTGAATAGTGTATGAGCTATTTAAGCACTGCTGTTCATAAAGCTTGACATGAAGACCATAATTGCGTAACAATGTTATTGACCAAAATTGTAGTTGAAGAAGCACAGTCCCAATCTTTTGTCAAACTCAAGTGTCATACAGGGTGACCAGATTTTCCAAATTCTAAACTGGGACACACCCGGTTTGGGATGTTTGGTATGAATAAAATTGTGAAAAGAGTGTGTAACATTGTGCATTCTCGCGTCAGTCATAATCTGGGGGACTTCTGACGCTGTATTTTTTTGCTTTATGGTCATTCACAAACAGTGATTTTTGTATTTTGCTGAAACAACAACATAAATTTTCAGTTTATGCTCCTCTTTACTGTTGGCAGGGATCAGATTAGTCAAAAATTGTGGTTTAGTCCTGGTTTAGACCAGTCTAGTCCTGGTTTAGTCTCAGTTTAGACCTGGTTTAGCTCAAATTGGCCAAAAATAGGGACACCAGGGACATTTCTTGTATAAAACTGGGACAAATCACTGGTTTTGTATAAATATACTGAGACAGGGGACACAGGGCTCAAAACTGGGACTGTCCCGAGGAAATAGGGACGTCTGGTCACCCTAGTATCATATCAAGTGCACAATAAAACTTAACAGATAATGATAACAAAATGACAGACAAATCAATCATCTATGCATAAAGTTCCCATTATAACTAAGTGCTCAAAGTTGTACAGTTTTTCTTATTGGCTGTGTTGTGTGTCTGCTGTGGTTGGGCCTGGGCAGAGCTGTCTCACAGGGATGGAGCAACACTCGGAGCTCAGAGAGGATGAGAGGAAGTGGACCCGACAGGCGAGATCATCCAGGAAATCCTTTTGTAACTTGGTTATTGCCTGGGAGAGAGCTGTTGGAAGTGACTGCACTGAGAGGAGAATAGTGTCCAGTTTTTCTTCTAGTGCCACGATCCTTTGGTCCAGCTCCTCACTTCTGTGCTGCAGCTCTGATACTAAATCGTACATCATGTTTTGAGTCTGCAAGACAAGGACATTTCAACAATGTTTTATGCTGACACTGATACCACAAAACCTGCTTTTACAAACCTTAGCCAGATCTGCTACAGTGTTTGCTTGATCTGTTAGTTTTCGCTGTTCCAGTTTGATTCTTCGTAATCTAAAATGTTAAAACAACAACACTTATAAAAAGTGTGATCAAAACATAAAATTACAGAGCAAAGACTTACTGGTGAATAGCTTGGAGGAATTTTCGCTGATGGTGCCGTACTTTTGCGTGATCTATTTTCTTCACCAGTTTC
Source organism: Odontamblyopus lacepedii (assembly GCA_034769755.1). Lineage (NCBI taxonomy): Eukaryota > Metazoa > Chordata > Actinopteri > Gobiiformes > Gobiidae > Odontamblyopus > Odontamblyopus lacepedii. The sequence continues at coordinate 27,233,325 of CM068350.1, forward strand.
GTGTTTTTATAGATGAGCCAAGTTTCTCTCAATACATTGGCTGCTGTGTTTTTTATCTGTTTAAACAAACCTATTATGTGACTTGTGATTTTCTGTGTTTGCTCATAGGAATATATTTTTGAGGGAAACGTTTGTTGTGGAAGGCCTGGCACTTGCTTGTTTCTATGAAAGTCTTATTGCTTTGTTTAGAATGTTCCGCAGTATTACATTTAACTTATCTATCTTGTATTTATTCAATTCAAGTGTTGACAACAAATAATACATTCAATATATCTTATCACTGGTTTATTTCTCCATCATCTGACTGGTTACATGGCATGGTGGCACAACCTGCTTGTTTCCATGAAGATAATGACATGGAGATAAACAGGTGGCAAATCCTCCATCAGAAAAGTTACATAGTGCACCTATGTTCATAAAGGTGTGACTAAATTATTTCTTTACAATAGCACATAATAAAGATACCTTTTTGTAAAGCTGAGTGTCCATCATGAAATTATGAACATGTTTTTCGGCCCTGGTCAATTCAGATTTCCTCGCAACAACAGCAACAACCAAGGCAGTGCATCCAGCTCCCTGTGAACAGAGAAAATAGAGTTATAAATCGATCTCTCAGAACTAAACAATACTCCAGACAACTTACCATGATTCCAGTCAAAAGGCAAACCCCTTTACCACAGTAGGTGTGAGGGACCATGTCGCCATAGCCAATAGACAAGAAGGTTATTGAGATCAACCACATCGCTCCAAGAAAAGTACTGGTAACTTCCTGTGCATCGTGGTACCTGGAGCAACGGATAAATTATATACACTGGAGGAAGAGTGTTATCAGAAAACTCTATACAGGTGTAACCACTACACCAAGCCTACTACTCCCACCTGCTGCTACTACTGATGCATATTGTTGATACCACTTCTAATTCCCTTCTTATGCCAGCACAATTTCCAAAACATTGGAGCTTAAAAGTGACACTAAAATAACTGATACTAATGCTATCAATGATGTTACTGCAAATACTAATACAAGCCACCCTGCAACATATATATATATATATATATATATATATATATATATATATATATATATATATATATATATATATATATATATATATATATATATATATAAATGGACATAGCTAAGTCGCTAGTTCCAAAAAGTTAATGGTTTCCACCATCAACTCTCTTTCCCATTGACTTTACATTGTCACCCCTCTCTCTGTAATTTCTGCAGTGAGCCTCGTCATTTTGGTTTTTAAAGTGTTTGTATTAACCCACTCTTCTGATTCTAGTGTTTTTATTTTGCAATTTTGTCCGTCAATAAATTTTCATTGCTAATATCCAAATGTGCTCCTATAACTGCTAGCCTTGTAAGCTTCATTTGACTGCGGCCGGACACTATGGGTGACATCATATTCCCTTAGTCCACTTCTTTATACAGTCTGTGATAAAACATTATTTTTCCTTAAGCTTAGTTAGCAATTCCCAATCAACAAGTAAGTTATAGCTGCGCTCTTCTGGTGGTGGAAGGTGTGTGTGATATCGATCTTCATGAAGATGTTATTGCTTTGCCTGGCATGTTCCACAGTAAACTTTAAATAAAATTATTTCCCTTGTGGATCAATAAAGTTTGTCTAAGTCTAAGCATACCTATCTTTTTGGTTGGAGGTCCGAAACTTGCTTGTTTCTATGGATGTATCATTGCTATACCTGGAATGTTCCACAATATAACATTAAACAGCTCTACCTTACATGTATTCACTTACAGGTAGTTTTATAGCTCAATAATAGAGAAAAAGACATTCTGATTGTGAACAGGATTGCCTCTTCACAGATCTGACTTGTAACTTGTAGATTTGGTCTCTATAATGGTAGAAAGGTTTAATGCCATAATGAGAAACATTATAGACAATGCAATAATATCTCCATGGAGAAAAGTATTTGACGGACCCTCCACCAGAAAAATTACACAATGACCCTTTATGTATTAAGTATGTATTATATAGAGGAAAAATATTATCCATTAACAGTATATTATATCTGATACCTCTCACATACTCTGACTGTCCACGCTGCTATGATCCAACAGGACACACTGAAGACCAGCAGGACTGTCCCTGGACAGATGGTCATCAGAGTCTTCATCACAAATCTGGTGTCAAAATTTATTTTATTGAGCGCCCCGATGCTGCGTGAGGAAGCGTCTGTGAACAGTTTACTGTGAAGGAGCATGACTCGTCCAATCAGATACAAGCGCAGGAACATTGGCACGGAGAGTATAATGTCCACATCTGCATCCGCCACAGAGGGGGTGTGACTAAAGGCTAATCGAGTGGTCCAGGTGAAGACGTACTGACCCGGGATGGGGTGGACTGCACACACGAGGAGCTCCAATGCAACGAACAGGACCCTCTCCACAGTCATTGCAATCCTCCAGTCATCTGCTCCATTGTCAACCATGAAGAGCTGGTCACACAGCACATTTTTGATGAGTTTTTATTCAAATATGTTGAATTAAAATAGTTTCCTTGCAGTTCGTTATGTGGATGTATGTTTGTTTTACTAGTTGCAGTTACCTTCTTATTTACAACTTTTATTTTGAACAAAGTAATTTCTGTACTTTTGAAATGGAATAGAGAGAAGTCTAAACATTATCTGTTCCACACCACAAGTAACTTAACACCTCTGAGTGTGGAGTGAATGAATAACGCTACAGTGCAGTGCTTTTTTAGAGCTCTTAGTTCCCTGGTCTAGTTGCTTTTACCTGAATTTCTCTGGCGTGGTACATCACAATGAGGACCAGAAGAATAGCTGTAGAAACGCTGATTAGGCCTTTCAGGGCAAAAGAGTAGGCAGAATCCTAGATAGATAAAGAATGTAATGTAAAATGCTGTTTCAATATAATCGCAATAATAATGAGAAAATCAGCAAGACACTATGTAAAATAAACGATTAATAAGACTTTTTATCTTTTGTTATATCCCATATTTCATAACTCTGGACATTTGTGGGTAATTTTACACTTTATAGATCGCCTCTTAATTAGCTCCTTTTGTAGGATTTTTTGTATTATTATAAATTATATACTTGATGACAACATTCATGTCATTAATATTTCAATGCCCCTGTGACATGACTTTCTTACCTTTGTGTAAACCCCTCTGGAGAGCTCTGTTTCAATCACCATGACGATAATTCCAAACATCCCACAAACCAAAGCGTAATCACTCAGCTGCTTGCGCTTCCCAAACAGAGCTCTCCTCTGGCCCAGTCTGTAGCTGATGTCTCTGGGCTTCTTTTGGGGGAGGTTGTTGGTCTCGTCTCTTGTTTGGCTCTCACTGTGGATTTTACTGGAGTCTTCATGGCTCACTTTGGAGAAGGCGTCCTCCAGGAGCTGAAGAGGCTGAGATGAGTAGAAATCTGCCAGACTGGACCTGACCGCGTCACCGTTCACAATCTCACTGATGTCCGTGTCTGAGGGTGGAGGGCTGTGCTTAGGCAGGGACAGTTTTGAGCCAGAGGGATGATGAGGATTTGCCTACAAAACGTGAGCACAAGATAAGGTTAATATGTTGGCATGATATCAATGTTATACTGAGGAATATTACAAGTAATTAAAGTAGGTAAAGCAATAACATTTCCTTAAAGGAAAAAAAGGACATTCCACCAGAAAAGTCCACAAAGAATAGTTATCTATACATAGAAATAACAGAATATAGTATTATAAAGCTCTCTCTTTCCTATTTTTTTTTTTTAAGATTTAAAAGAGCAAAAGACATAGCCATACAAGTCTGGTCTCATCTGAACTCAGAAGCAAAGCTGGGCCTGGTTAGTACTTGGGAAACCGCTGGGAATATTAAAAAAAACTGTAGTTGTATCCTTCAGCAAAACACCTGACCCCTTGCCTAGTATGAAAGTGGTGTGTCTGTGAGTGTTGGTGGAAAAACAAACAACGATAATTAGTTTATATATGTGTTTCTTGCAGCATTTACCTGTGTTTGCCTCTGTCTCTCCTCTTCCACCATCAAATCCTGGTTTTCCATTGAACTGAACTGGCTGGTGAGCAGGGACTTCAGACTTTTGTTTATGGCTGGAGTAGATGATCTTTTATCCTTACAGATTCCTTGAACATGATGATACTTGGAGATAGTGGTGGGATCATCAGATCTGTTAAATATTTCCTCTTTACCTCTTGAACAATGCAAATCCTGTTTTGGACATTGCTGAACCAACAACGGCCCTGCTCCAAAAACATCTTTCCACTTTTCTGCAGGTTTATCATGACAAATGAACTTTTCTGTGTCATCTATTGGAATGTTAAATAAGTTTTGGCTTGGATCCTTGGATTTTGAGTGACCACAGGGAGGCTGCAAAAGTCCTTTCCAGCTGCTGCACTGAGGGCCAACTTTATTTTGTACTCCTGGCTGCAAAATATCATGTCTATTTGTTGACTGTGATGAAGTCTCTAATAAAGAATGTTTATCAGTTCTCACTCTGGGAAGGTAATCTTGAGGTTTTGAGTGGACTTTTTGTGAACATATTTCTTGACAGGGGCACTCCCACTGATCACTTTGTTTTGAACGCTCTGAAATTGCTCCTGGTAAGTCTCCTGTAGTTGTATCATCTTCCACACGACCGCAAAGCAACAGCCAATCCTGATCACTTAGAGGTGAAAAGCTCAGACTACCCGTTTTAAGGGGTGCCATGTGATTTGACACTCTCTTAGGTCTTTTTCGGGGCATTGATGGACCACGGCGGAGACTGGACTGTTGAGGGGATGGGGCCACTTGAATGGAGGTCCCGGAGTAGCCATCACACATGCCCTCTGTGGCTTTGACGGGAGGAGATGGACCCCCTGAGTTAAAGCGCTCATCGTCTGGTTCATGGAAGACCTCCCCTGAAGAGTCCAAGCGACGTGTGGCATTCGTGGGTTTAACCAAGATCAGCCTCATGACGTTGGCACAGAGCTACAAGAACTGGAGAAAGAGATTATATTCAAACTCTAATATTGTAATCACTGTAACTCTTTTTTTTTTCATTCACACATGACAAATTTTGTGAAATCTGAACTGTCAAAGGCAGTCAATTACTTTATATTAATCTATGTTCGTTATATATGTCCCTATCTATATAAATAAATTAAATATATCCTTAAAAAATAGACAATAAGAGGGATTGATTTTCTCAAATTCAGGCAGAGAAAGAGAAACTATAAACATGTATAACAGTAACGGCAGCCCCTCACTCAAACAGATTCCAGTCATCTTTAACTATTTACTGTATACTTTAATTTTTAAGTTTCAACTGAAAATATTTCAACTTACTACAGAAATGGCAAAATTTTAGGTGATGCACATATTTCACAACTACTTTATAACAATGAAGTTTATTACAATGCCTCAGTCATTCATGGAGGTATCCAAAAGTAAATATCTCGGAGAATGTAACTCAACTCTTATCAAGGTTGCTTTGAATCAAACATCTTTTGCATGAGAGGAAACATACTCGGAACCATTAAAACCATTTTATTGTCTCTTGTACAGTATAGCTGAGGTATATTTTTATTACTATATTTCTATATTTTATTTTTACTTGTACATTTATATGTTGAAGTCTATTGCTATAAAAATTCTGAACTTGAGGCACTTAAAAGTAATACAGTTATGAAAAAGTATTGCTTACCTTATTACGTCTCTCTTAGTCGTTTTCTTATCGTTTACAGGACTTGTTCTAGGAGGCAGTTTGCAGATCACACTTGTTGCAGAAAAGATACAGGCTCTGAGTGTCTTGTTTAAACATGGTGCATACACACTTAAGACAGGAGCTGTGGAGGTGGCTTCCTTTGAAAGTAATGAGTAGATTCAACATGAAGAAAGAGAAGCATTGAAAACAACTGCCCCCCTAAAGGTTGCCATGCAAATAAGAGCAGAGTGGGAGGGTACAGTAACAGGTTAGAACAGAGTAAACAAAAGCAAGAAAATCAAGGCACCGTTTTAATGAAGGACATCACACAAGCCACCTCAAAGACATACGCTAAATTGGGAGTGGACCTATTGGTTGCTAAGGAAATTGAATAATTGCTGTGCTTTAAGTAGGAAACAAAGGGTCATCTGAAGTCTATGGTTCAAAAGGCTTTATAATGTCTCTTATCTGCAGCTCCACAAGAGCCGTCTGAACAAGAGAGGCCCATTTTTAAATCTGTCTATAACTGGAACCGTCACTGTAAATTTTAAGTGTATCTTTTAAGGGCTCCGTGTTATAATGTTGTGTCCTCATTAAAAACATACATTGAGTTTTGTTTCATCACACTTTTAAATCACAAATCCTGCCTATTTAGGTTGCTCTTCTCTCAAACTAAAAAAAAAATTCCATCTTTAGTTGATTTCAGTCCTGGAATTGCCAATCTCTGTTGAACTAAAAGTAAAAGGTAGCTGTTAACTTGAAAACTATCACTTCTATCAACTATCAACATCACAAGGTGGAGAAGGGCATTTTGAGCTTTGGAGATGTAGACAGATCAATAATAAAGAATTGTTCAAACATGTGTGAATGAAACAAAATACAACTTGACATATATTTTTGATGAGGTAACATGAACTCACAAGAGTCAATTTTCTATAATACAGGACCTTCAAAAATGACCAAATATATATATAGAATTTCAAGCCCATTGTGTAATTGCTTTATTGCATATTCCAACAATTAAGACCTTAACATGTTTTTCATTCATATCCATCTGATTATTATATGATTTCTGGAGGTTATTAAAATGTGTGTAAAGAGCAATTTCTTTCTAATTTTAGTACCTCTGAATATTCAGATCACATTTGTTTATTGACAACTAATTTTAATAATCTAACAACCCCCATTTTTAGGTCCATGTAAACATAACACTGTCATAATTTGCCTCATAGTGCTGTATAAAGAAAAAGTTTAATTTCTACATACTGTCTGCTGTCACTATGTGTGTACAAGAGCTGTTGCCACCTCAGCAGTCAGTGCATGAATGTTGCTGTGCCAGAGAAAACCTTTTGTGATTCAACAGAGCACTCCACACTGCAGTCACACTTTTCAAATGTTCAATTACATTTGAAAAGTACAGAAGTTCATTATCAATATTCCAATGCAAACTATTGACTGTGGCAGTATACTGTAATACTATATCAAGTCTATGTCCACACTCTTTACTTAATGCACATGGTGGCTTCTTCTATAGATGTGTGATTGTAAGACCATAAACTATAGATAGGGATCCAGATTAGGTTCAGTTCATGTTTTACCTACATTTCATGACAGAGACAGCAAGTTCTTTTTAGTCAGTTATTGATAAAAAAAAAAATTAAACAAAATATTAAAATATTAAACAACAAAATAAATTGGCAAATCTCAATCGTGTGTTGAGGAAGAACAAGATATCAGGCCAAAAAGGTGTCGTGATGAATGAGTGATTTTCTTTAATAAATTACTGACATGTTCCCAACTGCTTGCTCATTGAGTGCTAAAAGCATGCAATTGGTCTGTTATGAAAAACCACACATACATAGCTGATGCAGTTATCACAGGGGCTAATTCGTAATGGCTAATGCATTATTCATTTTCATAAACAGGTATCTTTTCTAAGCCTTAGTATTTTGGGCTTGCGATAATATTGATCATGGCAATGAGTGTTGAGGCTATTCCTGGAGGGTAAGAAAACTGAGTTCATTTTGAATTGAAGGTGGCAAACTGCTGGTTCAGGGGGTTCTCGGGGGCTTTTGTCCACTCCTTTTTCAGCTGTTGCTTGAGCTGGGACAACCTCATGTTCGGGTTCTCTTGTTTTAAACGAGGCATGTTGGCTTCCTCATAGGCGGCAAATGCGGCTTTCATTCTGCGCTCTGGGTGTCGGTCAAGATCCTCTGGTCCAGTACTACAAAGAACACAATATTCTAATTAGTTCACGTTGAACTCGTTTAACCACTTTTCGTAAATACATAATTGAAATGATGACAAAATGAATACCTGAGAACAGCAATGGCATCTTCTATGGTTCTAGCTTCCACACTTCCTTCCTCTGGGATTATTCTGTTCACATTCTCCTCCAGAGGGGTTTCCAAATGAGTTTTTTCTGGAGTAAGAACATTATGAGTTGATGATAATGCATGAATAAATTAGTCTGTATTTGAAGGGCTGCCGGGAACAATGGTTTGGTGAGGATGGCCTGGCTGCTTAAGAATTCTAATATGCTCAAAAACTGACATAAACTTTTAGGTTTTCTATTAATAATTGTGTAAATGATAATTATATTTTTCATTAAATTCTGACTTTTAAAGTCTTTGGAGTTCAGATAGAAAGAAAAGCTTATGTTCCACCAAAATCTGTCTTCAGCCCCTGTGAGAAAACTTGGATGTATATAATATGGCAAGTCTTATTTACCTTTGGGTTGCTCCTGTTGCTGCTGTTGTTTCTGCTGCTCATTCTGTAGTGTTTGCTCAATCTGGGCCCGGGTCACTTTTCCTCCGTTTCCGGCCTCTTTTGTGGGTTTTCCTTTGATTCTAGAAAATTCCTCATCCAGGAGCCGCTGGTTTTCCTTTTTTCTCTCTAAAAGTTCCAGCCTCTTTTTCTCTTTATCATCCTGTGTGGCATATTGTTGTCAGTTCTGTAGCACAAACACACTTAAAGGGCCTGTATTATGCCATTTTCTGAAATATGTTATAATGTTGTTGTATAATGTTACTTCCCACCTTGTGATGTCATGTGGTAATAGAGAAAGTGCTCCACTGTGTTTTAAAACTCCATACACCTTCACTACAAGGTAAAAGGGTAAAAGGTAGCTGTTAACTTGAAAATTACCGCTCCATGACGTCACAAGGTGGAACAAAGCATTTTGACCGTTGGATATGTAGCGAGCCTTATCGGGAGGAGATACTCAAACAAAACACCACTCCAGGTATGTTTTTGAGGACATAACTTTCCAACATGGCTTAAAGTCAATTTTGCGTAATACAGGGCCCTTTATGGTTTAAAGAGAGAGGGAAAGCTGCAGTGTGCACCATATCTCACCTTCCTCTGCTCCTTCTTTAGCACATGTTTGTCAGTTTCCTGCCACAGAGCATCCTCCTCCGCTCGTTTCTTGCGCGCATCTGCCACTGCCTTGGCCTCAGCTTTGCGGGCTTTGGCGGTGGCTGCTTTTGAGTTCTCGCCCTGGAACTTCTTTGGCATCCCAAGGGCCTCCTGTCAGCTGAGACAAGACAATCAACCGGTTTTACACTGCTCACAGTCAAATAGTTTTAAGAGTCTTATGTGTCATAAAGTAAAGATAAGAATACTGATGTAACAGTAGGTATAGGATCATAAGCATGTAAGGCTAAAGCGTCAGACTGATCAGAATGTTAACAAACTTTCTGGTAACTAAAACACTAATTCGTATACACGTTTGGAAATCAGAAGTCGGACATTGACGGGTGTCTACCATGTAAAACCTCATCCTTTAAGATAAAGCGTAATCATTTGATAAGGTTTTTTGTCATAAGCAGCGAAGTAGCAAAAAGCTAGCAGCGGCAGATGACAACTTGTCTTATCAGTCGTGATAAATGATCACGCCTAAATCCGTGACTCAAACATTAGTTTGGTTAGACTATGAAAAGGCAAGCACAAGGTAAGAAATGCAGAACATACCAAATTAATAGGATAAATCTGTAATAATATGGATCAGACAAGCTTCCAGCACCACCCCCTTCCCTGTCCCGCTGTCACCGCGCACTTTGATGACGACATACTGGCATTTTCTTTGTAATTTTATGAAACCAGTTTTCTTGGCAAGATTATATTCCTGATTCAAGTATGTACCAGTGGCACAGTAATGGGAACACATTATATTTGTTTCTCTGGTTTGACTGGGTGTGAATATGTAAACACTTGACACAGTTAGACCTCTTTTTTTTTTTTTTTTTTTTTTTTTTTTATTAAGACAAACAGGTTATATATATATATATATATATATATATATATATATATATATATATATATATATATATATATATATATATATATATATATATATATATATAAATAACTACAACAAAATGTACAAAAACAATGATTATACAATATTTCATTTTGAACTTAATTTTGTAACCGTGGTATTACTGAATTAGATATTGTGAATATAGCAAATTTAAATATATATATATATATATATATATATGTTTTTTTTGTTTGTGCTTTGTTTTTTGTTTTAGAAATCATTGTCACTTTCTTCAAGCAAAGGAGGGTTCATGCCCCCCTTGGTTGATCGTGCACCACCACGTGGTGCATCCAAACTGTCATCCTCCAAATCCCTGCTCTCTTCCTCTTCTTCCTCTTCATCTTCTTCATCCTCCTCTACATCAATCTCACTGCCTTCAGTCTGAAACAGACATCACACAGGGAAATATGAGACTTTTTGTGTCGCAAAATGTGAATACAAAAGAACGTTAAGTACCTTGACATTTTTCACTTACTTTTGCTGCTTTACAATGACACTATTTTATAAAGCATTATGTTGGAGGACCTAAAGGATCTATTACAATGCATTTTGTACATGGGGTTTAGTTGATCTCCAAATTTAGGATCAACCATCACTGAATCAGATATATGCATATAAAGTCCATGTAATGGAGCACAAAAGTGACCGCCCACCCCCCGATCCCAGTAGTAAATTTCCCATTTATGTTTGTCACATAGACATTCTAAGAAAAAAAAAACAAAAAACAATACAGTTTGAAGTTTAAAAGCTTGTTCAGGACTAACCAGCTATGTGTTAACTAAGACCATAAGACCTATAATGTTATATAAACTCAACTTAAAACAACCAAGATAAGGATACCGGTACCACACTACTACTACTAGTTAGCCTCCACTTTTGAACTCTTTAATTTGAATTTTTTTGAAAAATCTACACGAAAAATAAATGGGAAATTTACTTCAGGAGCAGAGTTTAAAGTGGGCGGGACTGTTGAGCTCCACTGAGCAGTTGGCACCGTCTGGAAAAGGTTACTGTAAATCTCGGTGAAGATGAATTAAACAGTGAGACAATGTGAACATGCCATTGTACCATTCACTGCAACAATTAGAATGTAAATTGACTGATGAATGAAAAACGTGGACGGCAATGAGAGAGTAAATTTATGTGGGGTGGAGGAAACTAATCTCTAGGCTGACTGTACACACATTTAAATTCTGTAAAATCTACAAAGACCTTCTCACTGATATTAAAGAAAATCTATCCATCACATTTCACACTTGGATTCATATCCACTGCGTGCTCTGTATGCAGTTCTGTTTGTGCCAAAGGTGAGGATGGATTTTAACTTTGAACACACTAAAGGACTGAAGAGTTCACTACATCTCAGTCCTTCACAAACCTTCATTTTCCGTTGCTTCTTGGAGAAAGAAAGAGTACTTCTGGAAACTGCATTAGATGGCTTTTTAATACAAGTTAAGGGGCAGAACAGAGAATGAGTACACAGATAAATGTTAAGGGAAAAATATAACTGGAGTGAAAAATAATTAGTGTTGTGGTTAACAGTTTGCACAATATTAAATAATACATAGAGTGAGAGATGATTAAATATATTCACAACAAACCAGAGTATGTATAATATAAATACCTCATCGCTGTCTCCACCATGCATGTTCCCGAAGTACCTGGCTCCTCTGCCTAGAGATGACAAACACAAAAATGTGAGTTTCAGGTTAGAAACAGACAAAACATTGATTGATTTCACAAACAATACCTGCTAAGAAGCCATTTCTAGTTGGACGCAACTTAGACGGACGGCTATCCTCAATGTCGCTGTCTGAACCGTCATCTTCTGGAACATCAATATCTGAATCCTCGTCTTTCACTACAGTTCATAAAAAATAAAGTCATACATGACAAATGTAAACAAAATAATCATATTAGGGTTTTAAGCAGTGAGCATACAGGATCCCTTCATGAGGTCTTTCTCTTCTTCCCTTAATTTCTGTTGCATCATTCTTAACGTATTTTCTGCTTCCTATAAAACAGCAATAAAGACAAGGCAATTTATGTGAAACACCATAAAATACAGGTTTCCCAAAGTAAACGCTGATGCTTTCAACACACCTCAAATCTCTCTTGTTCTATTCTGTGGTATTCTTCCAATTGAGACTCTAAAAATGAAAGGTTTCTGAACTTTTCAACATATATGTTATACTGCTTCTGAAGGTCTTCTTCGATCTTCTCATATTCATCCATGAATGCTGGTCTAGCAGACAAAAATATAAAGACATGAAATCATGAACTTTTCATTTGTATTATACAGCTTGAGGCTGGTACTTACCTCACACTCTGCAGCGTCTGTAGTCTTTTCCGATTCCTCTCCAGCTCCTGTCTCTTTTTTTCAATCTTTGCATCAAGGCTCGCCTCATCAGAAACAACGTTGCCCAGCATTTCTTTAGTTTTCTCCACATTTTCCTCAAAAAAAAAAAAAAAACAGCCCCACAAGTACTTCAGATATTGTGTGCTTTATGAATTTAACTATATACATTTTAATAATGGCTTTATGTAATAAGTAAAATGACACACTAGTTACATACCAAAACCTCTTTGATGGCAGCTCTTAGTGCTTTTTCAGTCTCATTTATTTCTAAAGGTCTTGCAATTGCTGCAGTTCGCATTTCCTTTAGACAATAAAGAAATATGGCTGAGGTATTAGCTTGCAATCAACAAAGCAGATATAGATTAATGTATTTTAACTTACCCTTAACTCTACTTCCTTTCCTAATAAGTCATATAAAGATGCTCCTTTTAAGGTGACTTCTGATGCCAACAGCCGTGCTGCTTTGAGATCTGAAATCTGAAAAGACAACCAAACAATATTAATATAATTTCTCTTATAAATGAAACAGTGAGCCAAGTTAGCAGCTAAAATCGAGATACCAGTATAGAAATCTTACTCGAGAACTTAGGTCAAACTTGAATTTGCTATTGTCTTCCTCTACTGGATCGTCCAATGTCAACTGCTTTGTCTTCATAGCATTGTATAGGATAGAGGTGATCTTTAATAACTCTTTAACTGCATATCCATCAGCTTGATAGAGACGCTTGGTATTTAACTTAATGTGAGCCTTTGTAGCCTGCAAAAAAAATATAATACCAGTGAACATAGTATAGAGAATATACTATAACTAAAGGATAACAGAATAATCACCATGAACTGGGCCACAGCTTTTATGAAAAATATTCTGTCTGACTCTGTATCCACATCTGTGGGTATATCCATTTGAGGCTCATATCTAAAGATTAAGGACAAAAACATAACAGTTGTCAAACAAATGTATACACTGTAAAACAAATTAGCAGAAGTAAAGCAGGTGTCACATATGTGAGGTTAGAGCATACCTTTTCACAAGCCAAATTAGAATTTCCGCTACTAAGGTAAAGTTGGGTGTTCTGAAATTTTCCATTGATATCAGTCGAGGGTACCCTAAAGCTCTCATCATTTCTGTGAAATCTGACGAATAAGACAACACGTTTAAGTAGAGGACATGTTACATGTATGTTACATTAAACTAAAAGGGTATGTTATGGTCTGTAGTGTGTTTAGCTGAAAGATTATATTGGACAAATGTTATTGTCTTACTTCTTAAGTCTCTAAATGACATGATGATCCGCAGGAAATGCACTGAAATAACATAAGAATACAACATTTAAATTACATGATCTCCAACACTACGGGATACAGTAAGGCCACTAATCTTGTTGTTATTATTATAAGAAAAAAAAGGAAAAACAATTTAGAAGTTAGCCAAAAGAACTATGATATCGTATTAGGAAATATTGCTAGCTCGTTTAATAACATAGCTTCAAGAGTAAGTAGCGTTAGCACAAAGCTAACGCGGTAAATTTCGCGTTATTGTTTCCACAAACATATCTTGATGCTCCAGACAAACAAACCAAAAATTCTTTATTTTAAATCCACACAACTGCGTGATTTATTCAGCTTTGTGCGCAAAAGCTGCTGAAGAGGCTCTTGATTGTTGTTGTTACCTTTACGGAGCAGCTTCTGCCTCGAGCGGTATCTATGGAAACCAAATACTAGGTACGGAAGCCCAGAATAGCCTAAATTCATCCTCTGCTGCCCACTTTTTTGGAGCGGTTTTGGTGTTTAATTGGCAAGTCATATACCATAATATTAAACACTATTCTGATCTTAATTTCTGTGCAAAAAGGCTCCGGTTGCCACTTTTCTGCCCTAATCTCTGGGTGTAACCATAGACTCCACAGTCTAGTCATTAGACTGTGGAGTCTATGGTCACTAGACTCTAGTGTAACAGAAGAACTGGCCATGGTGTTGACATATGTCAGTGGTGTTATATATGTCAGTGTTGTCGACTATTTGACATAAGCGCTCAACCTTGTTAGGGCAAGGAGTTGTCTCATCAATAACAACCGGTGACTTGTCATTTGAAATTTGCGAGTTGTATAAACTTCTTCTTCTTCTTCGCTTCTAACACAGCTCTCAATGCAGCCTGCGCCACTAGTCCTGTAGAGGGCGATCCTTTCCGTTTCCTTCATGCCTTTTCATTCTTTTGTTTTCCTGTCTGTGCGATGGAGCCATGATGGAGCAGACTGGAGAGTCCTCTCACAACAATCCGAGTGGAAGAGAAGCTGCCTGCGGCCTTCACAGCAAACGCTTAAAGGAGCTGGAGAATGCCGCTTTGCAAACCACTCTGATATCAAAGATGGACACCGGGCCCCCGCCTGAGCAGAGCCCCGGAGGAGAGGAGCAGTCGAGCGGCTTGTCCTTGAACCACACCGAGGCCGCTGCGGAGGAGCCAGAGCCGCAGCAGCGCGTAGATGAACCGGGCAGATGTGTCAGCAAGCAGCGGGTAGAGGAAGAACGGACACTGACCGACCACCTGAACAAACGCTTGCTCTCCTCATTCCTGGAAAAGCTAAACGAAAGGGACCTTGCACTGCCCGGTGTTCGGCACCTGGACTGCGCTGTGGCTGACGAGGACTCGAACCGGGCCGCGGACGAGTGGTGAAACAACACGGGACTGATGAGGGTTCATGGGTGACTGGATCATTGTGTTTGGATCATCTGAATTCTTTGTTTATGCTGCATTTATCCCGGTTATTTTTGATGCTTTTGTGTCATAGCCTGTCTAACTGGAGTGTATGGAAGAACGCAATAAACACACATTTAAATATTCTAATTTTATTACCTACCTAATCGTAAAATCCTTGTTTAACCGGCTGTATTTATTACATTGACCACAAGGTGTCAGTAGAATACAGATAACAAGAGCTCCTCCAGCGGGGCAAAATACGCCCGTACTTTGAATTATTGTATATAGAATTAAGTTAGAATTTGTCAAACCTAGCAACAGAACTTAAAGACACTACAAAGCTTTGTTAAAGACACTACAAAGCTTTGAAGTGTCCACAGACGGATAGACGGACGGACAGCGCCATACCATAATACGTCCCGTCTTATTACAACGGGCGTATAAAAACAAATCTACAACATGCATAATGATAATAAAAGAGGAAAGTTAAAAATGTGATTAATTCATAAATACATCAGGCCACAATCTATAGACCCACACTGGCATATTGACACCAGTTTATTACATTTTAGTTAATGGTCCCCTTTAATGCATAAAGGTGCACTATGTAACACTAAGGTGGAGGGTTCACTACTTGCTTGTTTCCACAGAGATGCTATTTCTTTGCATGGAGTGTTCCACAGTAGGGCGTTAAGCATATTTGTCTTCCATTTATTCAATTGCAGGTGTTTTATAGCCAAAAAATACCTTGAAAAAAATCATTCTTACCATGTGCAGGATTACTTTTCCATAGAGCTGAACATTAATCTGTCTCCATTTTTATCACCAAGTTTATTTTCATGCTAATAATAATAATAAAATAATAAAGGCAAATGAGCAGTATCCCCATGGAGGCCCTAGACTAGAAGCTACACAGTGCACATTATGCATAATACATTTTCTTTAACTAATGTGTTCTAACATGACCATTGTACAATCTTGAGCCTGATCTTTGGTGTTATTCCCCTGGTGAGGTCTCTTAAGAAGTTGTGATTGTGTTGTCTTTTCAGCCTTTAAAAAACAAAAACATTTTTTCTGTTGCACTGAACAGCAGAATAATTAAATTGATAATAGAGTAATGATGAGTATTACATTGTTTTTTTTTTTTTACCATTGTATTTTTTGTCTTGCTCAAAGGAAGATGTAGCCTTTCTCGTGTGTTATGAAGAAAAGATGAAAATACCTGTCCATTTGTCTTTGCAGAGAGAAAGAGTTAAGTCAACATAATGAATACAATACGCCTATGTTTAACAGGCTTCAAAGGTACAGGCACTTACATTGGGATCTGAAAAGATATCTGCTTTATTTTTGTGCAAGTCCCACCATAATAGACCTTCTCTGATTTGGTCTCTCTTTGTAGGCCCTGCAAAAAGAAAACATCTACAATAGAATTTTGTGGAAAAACTATTTGATTTTCATTATCAGTGCAAAGTAATAAATAAAATATAAAGAAAGCTATTAAGATGATATTATAGCTATTAAAAATCCACAATACACCACAACAATCTTTTGAGCACTTTGCAAAACTATTCACACAAGATCCAAAACAATTCAGAACATTTGTGGTTAAAATACAAACACAGTTGTCAGATTTATAGACTTATCTAACCATCATCCAGACCCTGAACGCGGCCACACCTTTAGATGTGTCGTGTGAGGAGGTCAAAGCTCTGTAGGACCTCAATCACATTGTTTCTTACACAATCATTTAGAGAACAGAAAAGCACAATATTCAGATCTGTGCTTTTTAATAGAGAGTATCTGAACTGTGTCAGACTTGGACCTCGAAGTCTCTTAATGAAAACCTGGTTCACACAGGTTTTTACTACAGAAGTCTTTTTTGGTGTGATTTCTGTGTCTGTCTATAAAATCTCATCCTATTGTAATTCCAGTGTGTTTAGTTTTGTCCTTTGTTTCTTTGATTTATGGACTTTGTTAAGAATGTGCTTTGTTATAGGTACACAGACTATAGCACGTGCACAGGGAGTTGTAATCTGTGTTTAAATAGTAGATCCTTGTGTTTTCATGGGTGTTTTGTAGTTTTGATAGGTTGTGTCAACATCAACTTGAACATGAGTATTTGCTCATTCAGTGGCAAGATTTGAAAATCAGTACCAAAATTTAGACTTTAGTGTCAAAGCAACTGATAAAGTAAAACATACAGGCAGATATTTTTGTGGAGGATGCAACAAAAAGATAGGCAGTATTGTAAATTAATTTCTAATTAATCTAATCTGCTTCCTGTTGACTAGACTACATTTCTTTGGAATGATTTTGTATGGCATGACATAAGCTCATGTGATGGTACTAATGATAAACTATGCCACAGTCAAAGACGAACACAGACGGGTTATTCCTGCAATCAAGCTGGACTTTTGCATGACCAAGTGTAGCAATTTTACACCCATTAAACCAGGTTGCTATCTTTATGAAGCGTTTACTGCCCTGTAATTCAGACTTGCTACTGAATTGTTTTGTTTTATTGAACTTCAGCATATTAAATTAGATGATGCCTTTGATAGCAGCAGTTTCATACCTGTAGCATAGCTCACAATCAGCCCAATTAAGACAACAGAACTTGTTGCCATGGCTCCAAAGTAGAGGTAGGACATGGAGTAGAAGTTATGGATTCCCCTAGAGAAATTAAAATCAAGTTAGTAAATTTTTTATTGAGGAATCACAGTATATTCATATAAGATTTACAAATCACAATTTTTTCCTTTTACATTTTTCTTATTTTCAAATCAAAGGTGCGCTGTGTAACTTTTCTGATGGAGGGCCTGTCAGATGCTTTTCTCCATGGAAATGTTATTGCTTTGTATGGAATATTTCAGAGTATGGCATTAAATTTTTCTATCTTCATGGAGATCAAATCAGAACAAGTTACAGGTCAGATCATAGTCAGCATGCCTGTTTTTCTAGGTATACGTGAGTTATAAAACCACCTTTAACTGATAAATGCAAGGTAGAGCTGTTTAATGTCATATTGTGGAACATTCCAGGCAGAGCAGTGGCATATCTATAGAAACAAGCAGGTGACAGACCCTCCACCAGAAAAGTTACACAATGCACTTTTAATCATAAATGTCAAATCCAGATATTATAATAAAATGAAATAACAATCAATTAAAAGATAATAATAATAAAAGGAAAGAGAGATAGAAGGAGAAATGTAAAGAAGAGAGTAATAGGTTCATTCCTGTTCAAAAGTGGTCAGTTTGAACATCTGACCCGTGCTCTTTGGGCTGTAGCCTGGTGGAGCTGGGGGTGTGTGAGATGTTGAGGGATGCACAGTGGTCGGTGTAGGTTGGTAAAATTCCCATCGCCTCTGGACTCGGCGGGTACAGAGTAGAGCCAACAGCCAACCACACAGAGACGCAATATCCTGCTATAATGCCTAAATGAGCTCCCTGAAAATTATATAACAGATTAAAAAAAAACACATCACAAGTTGAAATTACACTTTATGAGCAGAGTAGAGTTTCACATATGTGTCAATGATAGGTCCAATAAACTACACTCTTAAGGAAGTTTTACTACACAAAAAGTAGGCTAAAGATCAGAAAAGGCTGCAGTAGTGCAGTAGTTTCCTTGTTACAAGAATATGGTTGCCAAAGCAGAGGAGTAAATGTTTTGTATTAATCAATAACGGGCTGATAAAACGATTAAATACAGTAACTTGTATTTAATGCCAATTTATTGCACAATTTGATCTAAACTATGGGGGTATCCTCTATTAAAGGGAAACACTGGGTATACATAAGAATGTAAGAAAAAAATATAATATGTACAAGTAATATAAATATAAATTGCAGACTAAAAGTTTTATTCATAAAAGATCACATCACATGAATTGAACTAAAGGTTAAAGGTTTATGATAAGGTTTTTAAATGTTTATAACGAAAAATAAAGTTTACAACATTATAAACATTATAAAACATTATAACATGGCTTCAAGCTCACAGAAGATAATTTTGCTTAATATAGGACCTTTAACTGTCCTGAACTGAGTCCCACAACTGTGTACATTACGTGTTAGCCCAGCATGATACTTTATGACATCATGAATATTCAGTGTATATATATTTATATTATATATGTTAATTTGCTTACCAACTTATTTGCTGCTGGGACAAACATGCCCAAAAGGAAAACTCCTAATAATGGACCACTGACAACCCCCATCACTGTAAAGGATCCCTGGATGTAAAACAAAACCACATGGGGAAAAAACAAACAGAACCCTGCATGCATTTGTTATTGAATTTTCAGATTACCACCAGTTTAACAAACACTGTACATGGTTAATTAAATAAAATGTGATACCTGAAGCACTCCCCAGTCTAAGAGTGAGGAAAGCGCAGCAACTGAAATACAGCCAACTCCATACAGAAGGGCTTTGATAAAATGAATCAATAAAGCAAATAAAACGTTAGAAATCTGTCTAGTCTAAGAAAATGCGTCTGGGCAGGATCAATTAAAAGAAAGGAATGTGGATTAGGTACTTACACAGAGCTTTGGAAAGTAGAACAAGTTTTGACTGTGTAATACTGGACAAATGAGGTCGCAAGATATCTTCCATGGTAACAGCTGCCATGGCGTTGATGCTTGTGGAGGCAGTACTGAAAACAAAACGAAAACAAAACAAAAAACAGTCTTATTTTTAGTCAAATGCATGTCAAAATGTAATCATATATGTCAGTCATTACCTTAAAGTTCCACTGTATGCGCAAGCCAAAAAAAGTCCGGGGAAACCGGGGTAGCCATCAAAGATTTCCAACACAAAATTTGGCATGTACTTGAAAATACAAAAGAAGAGAACCAGGCATTATTCATCTCCTCTATACCAAATTTCAGTAAATAATGAGACTGGTAAGTTCACATAGTAACTGGATTTATACAACAGGATGAACCACAACATTATGGAAGTACGTAAGATTAGGTTACGTTCATGACCTTCTGTAATGTCATGTAATTTCACAGAAGCCTATTTCACTTGACAGGTGCATTATATAACTTTTCTAGAGGAGGGTCCGCCACCTGCCTTTCTTCATGAAGATGTTATTGCTTTTTTCTAAAATGTTCCTTCGTAGAGATTAAACCTTTCTATCTCAAAGGAGGCAACTATAGACTATATTACAGGTCAGATCTATGGAGAGGCAACCCTATTCACAGAGAGATTATTGTATTTTCAAGCAACAGAAACAGAAACTGGTAGATAGATATTAGGGAAAAAATGTATGTATAAATTCCCATGGTTTATTTGTTTGACCAGAGAAGACTATTTAAGGTGGTTAGGCCCAGTGACGACAAAGACGTTAACCACAGCAGATCAGGACTAAACAGTAACAAACTGACAGTTGAAAAGGCCTGTTTTACGCTATTTTGTAAATCTATGTTATTTTTTCCTCATCACAAACAGACCTGGAGTTGTGTTTTGTTTCATTCACACATGTTTTACACACAAACCCTTTAGGCTGAGTTCCTCTCTAAAATGGAAAAGTCTGTACAGTACTCCACTATGTGTTAGAATAATTTCAGTGATTTCAGACCTGGAACTGAACAAAAGCTTTGGAGATGTAGACAGACTAATAATAAAGGGTTACTCAAACATGTATGAATAAAACAAAACACAACTCCTGGTATGTTTCTGAGGTAACAGCATTATAACATGACTTAAAGCTCACAAGAGTCAACTTTGAATAATATAGGACCTTTAATGTGGAAACGTACCAGATCAGGTGAGGCGATTCTCCCAGATTTCAGAGGATCACACTCGATGTAATAAGCAAACATGACAATCCCACAAGTCGCTGCACTGCTCACGATGAGGCACAAGCCCACCTGGTTCACAAAAAGGGCCCTGCAAAAGAAACCATTGACTTTCATTAAAAGACAACACTGCATTCAGGCCTGTAGGAGGTCTTACTTGTAGTTCATATATTAACTCTCTTCAGACTTTTTGTAAACTACTTTTTGACCCCTCAGTATTATAATTTCATATACAATTCATAATTCTGTATTTACTGAAAAAAAAAAAAACTCAACACATACATAAATCACAAAAGTAAATTTTCCTTTCCTTTTCCCCATAAACTTTTGGGTCTAAATACATGAGATCACTGGAATATAATGAATAAAAGTCTATGTATTTGCTTAAAGAATCAAGCAGGTTATAGGACAACAAAAAACACTTTTCTCTCACCAAAAACTCAAATGCACCTGTTTAGCCTGGCCTCTTTACTCCACCACCAGACCAGCTGCACTGTCCCACTTTATCTGTACATTTTTAGCAGTATCCTTTCGTTGTATATTAAACATTGATCCATAATCGGAATTGATATATCCTGATACTGAATTTGGAATCCTTGCTTATTTAGTTGAAGGAAACTTGTTTATGAAATACACTTGACATATTTACTGTTTTACTGCTAAAAATAGATGTATAAATAAATATTGTTGGTAAAATGTATTTAGCGCTTAAAAACAGCAATATACACAGAGTATCATGTGCAATATATCGATTATCGTGTGTTTTGCCATATCGTGATATATCGTATCATGAGCCATGTATGGTGCATTGTATAGAATCGTGAGGGACCCAGCCCTAAATATTATTATTTTTTACCACTGGGCAGCTTTTTCCGTTCGACAGGAGATATATCGCTGAACTTGTGCTTGGTTTACTCCATACATAGACAGCCAAACCATAGCGCCCCCTACAGTCAGGCTCCAGAAAGTGTAGCGCTTACGGGGATCAACATCAAAACTGTAAAATAGCAACAAATTACTTTTAAATCAAAGCATTCAATGATAAAAAAGCCTGAAATAATTTTGTTTTGTTTATGTTACGGACAGAAAAAGACCTACTCATCGAAGTTAATACGAGATCCGTTGTAGGCGATTTCCAGTACACGCCCAGGACCACCAACCAGGAGAGTGCCCTGGATGTAAATGGCAACAAAACCTGACAGCATGACTATAATCTGGAACACATCTGTCCAAATAACAGCCTTCATGCCTCCCTGTTGCAAAGAAAGAGACTGAGATTGCAAATACACACCAGGAACATTAATCTAGCTACAAAACTGCATTTACCAGAGTGGTGTACAGCGTGCATATGATACCAGTAGAAAACAGAGACAACCACAAATTGAGGCCGGTGGCTAAAGTTAAGGAGCAAATATTTAATTTCATGTTTAATCTTTACAAAACAAAATTAAATACACAGTACACACACTATTTGTGCATAACTAGACCCTCAATCAAGAGACATTTACTCAATAGGTTGCTTTCATGTTGTAGTTATGTTTTAGCTGGAGGGCAGGGAGCTATGTTGATCTTTTAAAGGGGTTTTTAAAGGGGCATTGTGTAACATTTTTGGAGGATGATCAAATAGTTTTCGTCATGGAGATGTTATTGCTTTATCAGGAATGTTTCACAGTATGGTATTAAACCTTTCAATCTTCATGAAGACCAAACCAGACCAGGTCAAATCTGTGGAGAGGCACCCCTGCTCACAGTCAGAAAGGCTGTTTTTGTAGGAATTTTTGACCTATAAAACCACCTGTAATTAAATACATGTAACTGTTTCATGTCATACTGCAGAACTTTCCAGGCAAAGCAATGACATATCCATAGAAACAAGCAGGTGACGAACCCCCAACAAACCATAAATCAGCTCAACAAATTTGAAATTTAAAATGCAAATTCCACCACAAAATTCTCCATTCTCCAGCTCCATTTTAAACTATAGGAATTCAACAAAGTTGCTGTCACATGAACACAGCCTATTCTGATACTTTGCAGTGAGGTTTTCTACATGTATCTCTATGGCGGAATGTTCAGCAGCCACCATGAAAACACACACATTAGCAAATTATGTCTAAAAAGATTTAAGATCATCTAAAAACTCAAGAATAGAACACAAAATTGATGTAAACAACACATTTTCAGGAGCCTGTGGTCAATACGAGCATTAACGGTCCTGTTTAGGTGTTTGATTTTCAACAAAAAGGTGAGAGTGACTAACTGAAAAACAAAACTCAGATTTAAGTTTAACAAAGCCACAGATAGAGCAGAGCCTGTAGTTAGCATCACACCCCCAATGTTGACTGCAAAGTATCATTAGGCCTATAGCTTATTTTTGAGTGCAAAGATATGAATTGATAAAAAAAAATGTGTTATTCATTTTGGTCAACACTGCTACCCATACTTGTGTAGACCAGATAAAGCACATACCTTCATTGAGAATCAGAGCCGGGGCGTATATAACAATCCCTGTATAAAGGAGCTGTAAAGACAAACTTATTGAAATAGTATGCAAAGACAACTGGCTAAAAACACATGATTACCATTATTTAGTTTCAGCTTGCCTTGGGTCATTTGCTACTTTTTTGCATTTTTCTTTGTTTTCTTTCCATGACAGGAGTTTGCATGTAAAGGAGGAGGAACAAATGACTTACTGTTGCCAAGAGGAATTGGACACTACCCAGAAGCTGCATCCCACGGCCAAATCTCATGAGCAGATACTGAGACAGACAGAAAGACAGGTGAAGTTAATATCTCTCTCTCATCCTTCTTCACCTCCTTTAATCACTCATGCACGTTCGCTATGAAGTACGGTGGAACACAGGTGCAGGTGCTGAACTATAGATTAGATATAGAATTCCTGCTGGGGCTTTTTTATCACAAGACTCCTACAGGGGTAAATACAGTTTATTCCACTGGTTCTCAAACCTTTCATATGCATCATCTAAGTACCATCTAAGCAAATATATGTCTTTCCTAGTATCTTCAGAACTTAAAAATGCACTATCTAGCTGATTGTTTCAATGGATATGTCATTGCTCTGCCTGGAATTTTCCACAGTATGACTTTAAACAGCAGCACCTTACATTTATTCAATTACAAGTGGTTTCATAGCTCAAAAATACCTAGAAAAACAAGCTTTCCTCCTCACAGATCTGACCTGGTGTGGTTTGGTCTCCTTGAAGATAGCAAGGTTTAATACCTTGAAATGTAGTTCCACCAGAAATGTTACACAATGCACCTGTAACCAGGACTATGGAAGGACTATTTCAGGTCTAAACTAGGACTATATCTGTATAAAAAAATACTTCGCCGGATGGGACTTTGGTGCGTAGAGGGAAGGATGAGGTATGGGACGGTTTTATTGTCTATTTTTTGTCTATTCTGGGTTTTGTTTTGTATAATATTAAAATTTGAAATAAATATAAAAAGGAAAAGGACTACGCCATTGCTACAGAAGTTCTAATGGTCTAAAAAAAAAGGAGGAGATGTGGATAAAAAAATGCATACCACCAGTCCATAGAAAATTCTGGCTAATTACATTTTGGATGATGCAAAGAAAATCATTATCGATCAACCTAAATGGTGCTCTATGTAATTTTTTAGTGGAAGTTCAGCCTCCATGATGTTTTTGCTTTTCTTGGAATGTTCCGCAATATGGCATTAAATATCATATCTAGTACTGTTTGAAAGCATGCATTCTTATGGTGAGCATCTGTGGATCATCTCTCCACAGATTTGAGTCCAAAATCCATGGAGACAAAGAGGTGACAGGCCCTTCACCAGAAAAGTTACCCAGTGCACCTTTAAGCATAATGGACCAATCTATTATCTATCATGAGAGAAAACTGAAAACTTTGTATATGACTACATTTAATAATAATAATAATAATAATAATAATAATAATAATAATAATAATAATAATAATAATAATAATAATAATAATAATAATAACAAACTTAAAAATCAGTAGTAATTGCCAAAAAAAGTGAATGTGTTTATGCAAACTACTAAAGATGGGAATTGCTTATCTGGAATGTTTCACAATATGGTATTAAACCTTTCTATTTTCTGGAGACCAAACCAGACCAAGTTACAGATCAGATCTGTGTAGAGGCAATCTTGTCCCATCCATACTAACTACATGCATAATTTAATGTTTATGATGATTGAAAGATTTCATATTAGAATACAGCTGGACCTGGTTGGTGCTGGTGATGCCGAGACGATAGAACACAGGCAGGAAGAGCAGTGCTGTGAGTAGAGAGTTTATGATTTGGCCCAGGCACATGTAGAGAAACTTAAATCCATATTGTGAAGACTCCGAGGGGACCCCCAAGACCTGGATGGCAGACATGAAGCTGGCACAGAGCGACAGGCCGACGGGGACAGCGGGCAAACTTCGACCTCCTGTGAAGAAGTCCTCTGCACTGGCACCACTGGCCGCTGGCTTCCTCATGGCCTGGTACAGTCCAATCAGCATAGAAACCAGCAACATGATGGAAAATACAGCATAGTCCCCCAGGCCAAAGCTCAAGGAGGGGGATTCATCCACAGATACTTCCTCCATGGTCTGGCTATAGTTCTAAAAACAAGTGTATTTGTTTTAGGTTTCTAGCCTATATATTTGTGTTGTGTTTGTGTTTTCCATCGGATCAGGGTGGAGGAACACTGCATCCGCAACAAAAACGACACAAATACGTACTAGTGTGGACGGGGCTTTAAGCTAGCAGAGACTGGCAATTATCCAAGGTGTGTGGAGTTTAAAAACACAGCGGAGCACTTTCTGTATTACCACATGACATCAGTTTTCTGTTTGAGAGAAGAACTCAGCCTAAATATGCAGGATTTTGGTGTTAATTAAGAGTGAATAAAACAAAACACAACACCAGGTATGTTTTTAAGGAGGAAATATTATAACACACATCAGAAAATAGCATGATATGGGCCCTTTCATTTTCACACGTGTGAACCCTTACCACTGAAACCATTGTACATGCCTGCCTGCATGTCACAATGCCATGTCAGCAGCCAACTGGCAGCTTTTTATAGATAAACACTGATTAACAGGCTTTTAACAATCTAATCTTTGAGAGCTCAAAATGACCAAATCACACTTTGTGCAGCATGATTACAACATGCACAAAGGCTTTGAACAGTGATTTATGCAGTTTATTTTGACAGTTATATTATATACATTATGTTGAACTTAAAGGTGCACTGCGTAACATTCCTAGTGGAGGGTCCGCCACCTGATGTCTCCATGGAAATGTTGTTGCTTTGTCCAGAATGTTCCACAATATAGATTAATCGATCACAAGGGAGACAAGCAGGGTACAACACTACCCTACATTACAGTTCAGATCTGTGGAGATTCGGCCCATTCACAGAAGGGATTATTGTATTTTTGAGTAAAAGAAACACTGATAATGAATAAATGTTAGATGGATATAGTTAATGTCATACCACAGAACATTCCAGGGAAAACAATAACATCTCCATGGAGACAAGCAAATAGCGGACCCTCCACCAGAAGAGTTGTGCAGTGCATCTTTGATCTGTGCAGCCCCCATATATTATATTTATATTCTTACTCAGTTATAACTAAAAAGTAGTAATCCAGTCTCACGTGTGATTAAATAAGGGTTAAAACAATAAAAAGATTCCTGTTTTATGAAAAAACAGAAAACATGACATAATCCCTACTACTGAACCTCTAAATACCCTCAAAAGCCGTTGGGTGTCCTTGTCCTCATAGACAAACAGTTGAAAGACAGCTGTTGCAGGATCAATCACTGCCAAGAACAATGTGGATGTTTGTCATTTATGTGTGTGTGAAGTTAATTACATTTGGTAGTTTTGCATAATTTGGCACCAAATAAATAAAATGTAAAAAATAAAATAAAATAATTAGTCTTAGATATTATGAATGAAAGAAATATTTTCAACATATTTTGTAATGTTGGTATAGGTTAGAATAAACTTATGTTGGGCAATTTGTCTTGTAATGTCAAATAAAGTGCGTTTTTTTGGAATTGAAAGTTTAATTCAGTTTAGGACAACTGGGGAAATGTTTCCATTCCTCGCTTCCGTCAGTCCCCAGGGCAGCTGTGGCTACAATAGTAGCTTACCACCACCAGGTATGGAGTGAATGAATAATGAACTGTAAAGCGCTTTGGGTGACATGAAAGGCGCTATATAAATACAATGATTAATTAATTTATTATAATTAATTATGCTTTCTCATATTTTATGTAAAGCTGTCTGCTGACACACTGATTAATATGCACTGTCCCTTAAAATGCCTAGATAAATATGACATTTTATTTCAAATGCCAGCAGAGACAAACCAGATCAGAGCTGGCCAATATGATTGCAGAGTTCATGACACTTCCCTTATTTTTCTAATATTTTCTAAGTATCCCAAGGAAAACCCTCTGTACTCTGTACCCATCATTTAGACCTGAGAAATTATCTTTGAATTAAGAATAAACAAGTTTGGTCATAGTCATAGTCAACGGTGCATCCCAAGTGCATCCCAAGAAACATATTTACATGCACAAATTACAAAATAAGAATTATAATAAAATTATAATTAAAAAAATAACTATATATATAAATATCCTTACCGCAGCAGGTGTTTCAGCTGCTTGAAGACAGAGGAATTTGCTGACAGAATCCCTCTCTCTCCCTCCGCAGTTGCGCCTTTTTAAAGAAGTAGGCACGTTTTGCGCATGCGTCATCCTGTCTCCCAAGTCTCACCAAAGCATAAATTAAGACATGATATTCACCTCAAGAGTTATATCAAACTGGTAATTCTTGTTTATTGTCTTTTTGTAAGTTTTATTGCAACTGTGGAAAGTACTCTGACCGCAATTTAAGTTTTATAAGTCGGGCGAGTTATTTTTAAACTGGCCTATGCGATAAACTTTGCTATTATCGTCTTCACACTTGCACCTGACTTCACTGTAACACATCCTCTATAAATTTTACATTAAAAACCTGGCAATTTGTTGCTAGGTGATGCTGTACTGTTTCAGCAAAATACTGTAAATCATATTTAACCTCCTGAGACCCGAGCTTTTGTCTGGTGTCCATTTTTCATTTCTTCTTGCTATTTGGGATAAGTAGGACCTACTAAGTAAGTCTTCTGTATGACACCATTGGTTAAAAAATGTAAAAACATTAAAATGTATAAATAAATTACAAAAAAAAAAAACAGCAATTAGCTGTTTATTTCAAGCCCTAAACCTGCCAAATGTGACGTAGGTCGACCGTGAGCGGGTTGGGGTTCAGTGAGTGAGGTTAAAAACACACAAAAAGGCCTGAAAATGTGGTCCACAGTTTTAATTTTTTCTGGTTTTCAATCGTTACAAAAAAAGTAGAGGTGCAAAAAGTGGAGACAGGCAGCAGTTTCCCTATAGCAGCAGAAACGTCCAGCAATTTATAACTGTAAACTCATCTAAATATTCCCAAGTTTACCTAACAACATGTACAATCAATAATATAACATAGTCCCAATGTCTTCAAACGAGGACATGACATTTCCTGATGCTCTCGTCTGCTGTGGTCAATAAAATGTATCAAATTTTAATGCCAAATGAAGATACATTGAGATACATGAAGAGACATTATTGTACATAAATACATTGGTTTTATTCATAAATTTTGCATCTAAACTTTACCATGCAGTTTTTTTTTTACTTTCGGGAGCTGCTGTAGAGGTTTTTAGTTGATTACAGGTGAAAGTTTAAAATAATTGAAAATCATGGTGCTAAGAGGCAAAAATGTAATGTCCTTGTATGAGGCCACAGGGTCTCAAGAGGTTAAAGGGGGGAGTTGGAGTATTTTTTACAGTTATTAATTGGTTTGAAGTACATTTACATGCATTACCTGGCAATTTTGTTGACAATAATTTCCTATCATTTATAATACAGCTAACCTACGTATTGTCATAAGAATAGACACACTCAGAGTTAAAATGGATACAAATATTTACTGGTATTAAAAAAAAAAAGTTGACATTAAACATTAAAATATGATGTAAATGATGTAAAAAAAAATAAAAAAAAAATAAGAAAGTTTAAGAGACATTTAACTGACTCAGAACAGATGAATTCATAAACAGTCTGAAGAGAAGAGACATGAGGATCATTCAGCTTCTGTGTGAGCTGAGACGTCCTTTAGGCTTCTTCTAGATCTACAGTCCTGTGATCACCTCATGAAAACAACAATCACAAACACAGAGGAATCAAAGGACATAACAGCACTCTGTGCTATTCCAATGTCATGCAATTTAACTGTCTATCACCAAACCTTTAAACATGAAATGAAACGCTCACCTGTAAAGTGCAGTGGATGCAGTGAAGAAGTGAGTTCAGCTCAGACATAGGGGTGGGAAGTGACCTGGTCTTTACTGATCAGTGCTCAGTATACACCCGATGACCTAAACAAACTAGAACTACACCTAATACACCTTTAATATTCTTAGAAAGTAGTGACAGAAAACAACTGCTCAATGTTAATACAATGACTTCAACATCCACCATTAAATCTGTACATTACTGACATGATTACCAGTCCAGTGTGCAGTAGGCTATTAGTGAAGAAGCCAGCGCAGATGCATGGGTGGGTACTTCAGTCTTCAGTATCAGAGTAACCTGCGGCTTCACTTCAACAAACATATTGACATTTTATTAATATTATAGATGAAAGTGATACCTATGCCTTTAAACAACAGTGGTCCATGATATATTATATTACAGAAAGTTAAACCTTTACATCAACGATATGCTCACCTAACTGAAACCACATGTGACAGTTGATATGTGCGCTTATGTAAATTTAATATGTTTTATCTGATTATGTATGACTGCAAAAACAAGTACGGTAAGTAAAGGCACGTTTCCTCCATATGGTTAATTATTCCTATTATTATGAATTCCTTTGTGTGCAGATGTTATCATTAAACAGATTAAATAACTAATGATTAAACCACATATTTTGGCCATGTAAAGGGAAACCGTAAAGCTCAGATCATAATGGGTAGACATAGAGACCCTCAGAGGTGCACCAGCAGAATATAGGTTGATGAGTGACGCTTATTTGAAAATGTCCCCAATATTGCTACTCAGAGTAAAATCCTGTTCTTATACAAATGTTCATGTGACCCACATGACCTATACTTGTTTTTCTGTTGGCAAAAACGTAAATAATGCCAATAGTGGAGCTGTTAAGGACCACAAAAGTGCCCTATTATTCACTTTTATGTTACAAGCATAAAACTTTGCCAGATTATTAACATTGCTTGAACCGCCTTTTTTGGAAAATAATGTTAAATTATCACATAGGTTATAAAGAAGAATATGTATTCTCAATTTTCGACACCATGTGAAAAATAGGACAACAAATCTGTTTTATAGGTGATGTTATCCCATGTTTTTCTTCTCAGAGTTGTGGCTAATGTTACAATGAGATAATTATCAGGGACAGTTGACTTTATTCTCATTCAAAGGCAGAAATTGCTCAGTTGACAGAGACACTAATTCAGGTTGGTAGTTTGAAGTCTATATTTTGTGTCCTTGAGCAAGACACTTCACCTCCATTGCTGTCTGTGTCTGAATACAGTATGAATGAGCGTATGCATATTATGTGTCAAATGCAAAGTGCATTTTGAGTGAAAAAACATGATAGAAAAGTAATGTATTTATCAACACAACCATCCACCCCAAATATGACATGATAGAGCCATTTCCTGAAAGTCCTCTCCTGCTTCAGAAATATTAAGTATTTGTTGCGAAAAATGGGGCAGACAAGTCGGTGGCCATACCGACTTGTCAAAGCCTGATCCCGTCAGATCTCAGAAGCTAAGCAGGGCCGGGCCTGGTTAGTATTTGGATGGGAGACCACTGGGAATTCCAGGTGCCACAGTGGAGTGCCAGTGGCAAAAAAAACTGTCGTAGTGTCCTTAGGCCAGGCACGGCACCCACATTGTCTAGTATGAAAGTGGTGTGTGCGTGAATGGTGGTGGAGGTCGGAGGGGCCGATGGCGCAGATTGGCAGCCTCGCTTCCGTCAGTCTGCCCCAGGGCAGCTGTGGCTACAATAGTAGTTTACCACCACCGGGTCTGGAGTGAATGAATAATGCTCTGTAAAGCGTCTTTGAGTGTCCTGAAAAGCGCTATATAAAACTGATGCATTATTATTATTATAGTTGGGGTCTGTTTTATGGTGAAACTCACAGCTCTTCAGATAGGATGAGTTTACATGAACAAACTCAAGTGTTGAGGAAACAGTCATTTTGGGGGGTTATGAGCTATGAGGAAAATGTGACCTTTGAGCTGTTTTTTGAAGGTTTTTAGTGAATCTGAGTTTCTGATGTGGAGGGGGAGAGAGGTCCAGAGGGTTGGGCCAGCTGTAGAAAAGGCTCAGTCCCCCGAGGTCTGGTGCTTTGGTTTGACTGTGGGAGTGAGGAGGTTTGAGTCAGCTGATCAGAGTCTGCAGGACAGGTGGAGGGGCTGGAGGAGGTCACTGAGATATGGAGGGGCCTGGTTATGGAGAGCCATAATGTGCTTATGATTTAGTATGTGAAAATTCTTCCTAAAATTGAGACATTTTCGCTTTTTTTCTTAGAAGCTGAGGTTCATGAAATACTTCTGCTTTCCCAGAATCACCTGCTAAAATGCTTATACTGGAGATATCACTTCTGTACACATTGTCTCCATTTATTACCACAGCACAGTGCTCACTTCTGTGTTTTCTATAGGCCGATACCAATATCTCTGATGTCTGATCAGTGTTTGGGGTTAAGCCTCGCTTCGATGCAGCATTTAATTATCATTATGAAATATGATATGACATTTACAGATCATTAGAGATGGTTAAATGTTTTTGTTATAAAAAAACAATAAATAAGGCTTTAAAAGATAAAATATTTTATTAACTTGGATTTCTACCACAGGGAACGTATACAACCCTTACATTCCCAAAGAAAACATCACGTGGCCTCAATGCTTTGGAGTTTAGAAAAAGTAGTTGTTCAGCATTACAAAATTGATAACAAAGCAAATTAGACTATAAGAAAATGGTTATGCAGAATTTTTTTATGCCTGCCTTGTTTTCATTTAGTCCATTTTGTGACAGTGCAGTTCTCAGCTCTAGTGTAAATTAGACTTGGTTCCATATACAGAAATATTAGTCCTGGGGTTGTTAGTAATCTGGCAAAGTTTCATGCTTATACAATAAAAGCAAGCTATTTTGGTCCTTAAAGGGATCATTTGGGTTTTTTGACATTTGACTGTTTGGCATCCCCGTCAACAGTGTCGTGCATCAACACTGAATTACCTCCCGACAGCGTCCGGTGAGCCGAGTTCTTCCCTGGTTTTGGTGCTGACAAAAGTGTCCGGCAAGTTGGCTGGAGTCACAAAAATAAAGCGTATTTCTTCTCAAAACAATATGTGTTCAAAAGAGTGATACATTTGTGTTACAAAACCGTTGTCCACGAAAAAGTCAGACCTCATAATCACTTGGTACTATTTTCTAAAGCCTCGGGTTTCTCAATCTGTGGTATGAGCTCCTTCAAGTGGTTCTTGGACACTGACAGCTGATCAGTCTGTGTATTTCCCTAACCCTATATACTCCAGAATGGGTTCTGCAGGGTAAACCTGACCCTCCGTGGGGTAATTTTTTGTCAATGAGTGTTTGCTGAGATTTGTAAGAAGTATCAGTTTACATTCAATTTGCCAAAGAATAGACTGTCAATAGTTGGACAGATCAGATAATCTAGTCCCATAAACATACCATAGCATAGATAAATGCTTTTTAATCATGAATGTTGTCAAAAAAAAATTATTTGCTCAGGTTTTTAGGTTTTGTTTGTCTAACAAGAGGAAGTGGTGAATCTGCCACAGATAATTTCCGTTTCTATGTGAGCTCATGATTTTATTTCCCCACAAAAACAGAACATAATTATAATTTACAAATCTGGGGTAAAAAATTACATTAAAAATATCATTATTATTATATTATAATATTATTTATAAAGAGACAAGAAAAATAACAGGCATTGAACTATATTTTTTACTTATTTTTGAAAAGTTAAGAACTATTATTAATGATTTATGAATTAAATAAAATCTTTTCTTCAAAACAGTTATGGTTATTCAAGCACAAAGGTAAGGTAATGCAAGCACAAAAATTACCGCACAAATCAATTTGTTTTTATTATTATATTGTATATCCTAAAACTGTATTTAAACCGAAAGCAAAAAGCAAACTTGTCTATACAATACAAAACAATAAAGTAGTACTAATAACTGAATGCTCTATATCATATATCTCTATCACTTCTAGCATGCAGTGGCATGTCATTTTCTCTAAAACAGGAAATCCTTTACAACATTTCCTGATAACTAACAGCCAGCAGAAACCAGAACGCAATGTTTATACCGGAAACATTACAAGACAACACTGCATAAAACCAGCTTCAAAAAGGTAAGATTTGTTTCACTTTAATTGTATAATGTTTTTAGAGACATAATTTGACATAATATGGTTTTGTCTTTTTTTTCTCAGAACTTGATGGATTTGAGTGAAGAGGACTGTGCCCCTCTGGTGTATCGAGACAGAGGTGGTAGTCAGAAATCTGATTCTAGTTCAGGTCACAGTTTACAAGTCCATCTGTACTTCATCCCTGGCACCAAAGAAGAGACCATTATAAACATATCATTCACTCCTATCTCTGCTGAAGATGTCTGCAAACAAGCTGCAGCCAAATGTGGTAAGTTATGACATTATATTATCATATTATTACCACAAAGAAGCTAAGCAGAGTTGGGTTTGGTTAGCACTTGGATGGGAGACCGCTGGGAATAATAAATGAGATTCTAGTATACACTTGTTGTGTGAAGCTACCAATGAGTGAAGATGACCGTGCTTGTAGTATAAAAACTGAAACTGTGACTGTGAAAGCGTTAAAAGAGGTCAAAAAGGCTCTCTGTTGGAATTATAATAAAAGTCCCTTAAATCCAGGTATTTGACAGGTATTTCCTTTATCACAGTTAATTTTATACTAGTAGGTGTAGCTGTTCTGGACTTTTAACTGAGAAAAAAAATCCCCTGAAGCTCTCACTCCTTCCGTGTTTTTATACTGTTGTTGGCAAGACACTTCTCCCACTTTGCCTATTATGAACAGTTTTAGGAAGAAACTGAATACATGTACTGAGAATACATATTCAGAAGGCTAATTTTGTCTGTAAATCTGTATTTCAGTACATTCAGTTTATTTGGCAATATTCAGAATACAGTTACTTTATTAAAATCAAAGGGATACATTGCAATACTTGATCACAAAATTTAGAGTTAAAACTGCACAGAATTAGTGAGAAAAATCAAAAACATCACTCTTATAGCGTTTGCATGTGTACTTTTTTCTTCTCTGATCAATAAGAGGAAATAAATGACAAACAGTGAAATAAGCATAAAGCTGTTTTTAATCCTATATGTTGTGTCTTTAGACTATAATTTAACTTCATGTATTCTAAGTATCTGGAACACAGTACTGTGACTGGACCATATATCAGAATATGTTATAAAATACATTTTAATGCAGGTATTCAGTATTCTGTAAATAAATACAGTGTCAAAGTATTTTTCCATCACCGAGTATGAATGAATGTGACTAATTGATTTATTTTGGACTGATGACACATTGGCAGTTTTGTTTCTGGCAACTATGGCAACTAAAGTCTAGCCAAGTGAATCCTTGCATGACATGCTTTATTGATTTCTCTTTGTTATTTGGGCTGATTGGAACTCGATAAGCGCAAAAACAAAGAATTATATTGCTTATATGATGATAAAAATGTCCACATATGATATATAAATCATTTTGTTGGAACACAATAAAGTCACAATTGAATAATGATTTGCAAAGACTATTTACTACGTGCCTAAACAACCCAAAATGTGTTGGATATATATGTCCACATAGGTCAGGCATGTCCAAACTAAGGCTCAGGGGCCAAATGTGGCCCTCAGACCAATTGTTTTGGCCCTCAGGCTTCCAGGTGAATTGGTCCATACTTCCACAAGTAATACATTTTACTGCGTGTTTTTTAACTCTACCTTGATCAAGCAAATTTAGTGTGTCCTTTTGAGGGTCAAAGCATGAACAAAGGTCTGGTGGGTTATTCAAATCTGTGATAAATACATATATTTTAGTTACTCACTGTTTTGACCACCAGTTTATGACCCTCGATCGGCCCTCACACTGGTCTGTGTTTTAATATGTGGCCCTTGATGAAAAAAGTTTGGGCACCTCTGACATAGGTGGACACCAGGTCTTAGGAGGCTACAATGACTTGAATTAAGAAGGTTTCATCATAACTTGAGTATATTTTCAAGTACATGTAATTCTTGTTATTATGATGGATGTGTTTTTATAGGGATATTTCCAGTTTATCAGAGTCTTTTTGCTCTGGCGTCTACTGATTTGTCTTTCTGGTATCCTCCATCACACATGTTCAACGGAGATGAAAACCTGCTTGTACATTTTAGAGTAAGGTAGGTCAACATAATGCTAGGGATGCACTGATTCAATACTGACGATTATTGATGTCGATACGGCAATTTGCTAGATATCGGTTCAGCCAATATTATTTATTTATTTGGGACAGAGCATGTTAATGGACAAACATGACACAACATGAATGTAAACACACCAAATTGCTAAGGCTAATTTCCGTTCATTGTCCACTGTCTATATCCCGTTTGGATATTTACATTTATGGCCCAGAAAGTCTCATAATGTTTGATCTTTAAGTTGTTCTGTATTTAGTAGAGAAAGTAACAGATACATAATTGGATCAGTTTTGTCTTATTTTGCTTTTTGTATACAGGAAGTAAATGCTGTTTTCAGTCTCTGCACTGATATAGATTGATATCGGCAGGTACTTGAAGCTATAGTATCAAAATTGGTATTGGAACAGAAAAAGATGGATTGGTGCATTCCCAAATAATGCCTGCATAATTAAGTTAAGGTGCAATTTCTTGGTTGGACGTTGGCTGCCTGCTGGAGAGTTCATTGCTTTGCCTGAAATGTTCCACAATCTGACATTAAATGTATCTACCAAGCATTTATTTTCTATGAGTGTTTCTATTGCTCAGAGGGTCACTTCTCCACAGATCTGACCTGTAACTTGGCCTTATGGCAACACCTCCTTTTCATCCATGGATATAGGGAAGTGTTAGAGCCATAATTTAATTTATTTAAAGTAGTTATTTAATTCATTCTTTCTTAAAAACAATTATAAAAGTATAGTTTTCAGTGTCCTAAATTAAGTTAATTTCAGTCAATTTAGGTCCTTTTGTTTGGAACGTAAGAGGGCGGGTTTAAGGAAATTAGGTCAAATAGGGAAACAGGTGTGGGAGGAGGGGTCTATGCTATGGTGGAGGGTGACCGACACGGTCTTTGACCGCACGCACGCACACAAACGTCGAAATGATGATAATCTGCAAACAAAAGAAATCAAACTACAACGGACCACGTGAGTTTTTGTATAATATTTGTGTGAGTGAAGAAGCGGACACCCCAAGGATGGCTATTCATGTCTTACAGCTAAAGTCAAATTAGAAGCCATAACAAAGTCAAAGACCCGGCTACGCTGGAATCCGGGCCTGCAGAATGGAGTAAAGACGCTGCGACGCCGACGCAAGTTTGGAATTATGAATGAATCAAAGGCGCCGCGCCGCTGGATGCGTAAGGACGCAAGGCTCGCGTGCCGTGAGTAAAGTAAAGCGCTATCGAGCGCCCTGGAAATGTGAACAATTATGCACTGAATTACCAAGTACACGTGGAACTGATTTGTAAAAAAAAATGGATGAAACGGTAGAACAAGAAAATGAGGAGGAAAATGCTCAAAACGACGGCGATGACGTTATGAAAAGAATGAAACTGAAAATGACCTAAAAGGCTCAGTGCCAGTCGGAGAGGGAAGCTGGGTGCATGTACAAGACGAATGAATGAAATTAAAGCACTCCTGTCAAATCCTCAAAATATGGATCATGTTGCAAATAATTTTGACCAATTTAAAGTGTCATTAAATGAATTTAAAGCATGTCATGCAGCAGTGCAAAACCTTTTACCCCAAGAAATTCAGGAAAATGAAACAATTGACTGGTATGAACCTAAAATGGAAATATTCAATGTATTTATCATGGACGTGGAAACTTGGATTATGGATCCAGACCCACAGGACTTGGTGGATCCAAAAGACAGTGTATCAAATGTGTCTAAAAAGAGCACAAAATCTGGTAAATCTCAAAACTCCAGTGCCTCAAGAGAACGTTTGAGATTATCCTCTGAAAAGGCTGCTATGGAAGCTCGTCAGAGTGGCTGTTTTAACAGAGAAGCATGCAATGGAAATAGAAAAGGCCAGAATAACTGCGAAACTGGAAGAAATGGAGCTGGCAGCAAATATAGCTGCATCTGATGCCAGGTTAAATGTTCTGGACAGCTTTGCTCAAAGCCCTGGAAATGTAATTCCACACAAAGCACAAAGTAAAAGTAAACATGATCAAAATATAACCAGTATCAAAGAATACAATGTGTCCATGGGTATTTCTCAAACTTCATCTGCTAAATATCCTGATATAGGTACAATACCTAAGACTCCTCTTCAACGTTTTGTAAACGAACCTGCCAATGCAGGACCGTCCAAAGGACACAAAGTTAACTCTACACCTGTACATGTCAGAGCTCCTCAATCTGAAAGTGACAGTGGCTCTGAAAGTGACACAAGAACAGACAAATCATCTCTTTCTAAAGAGCTGCTTACTGTTATTCAAAAACAAAATGACATCACAAGTCTACTAATGTCACAGCAGCAACAGTCCTCACCCTCCAGACACATACAAGTGTTTGATGGCAATCCTTACAATTTCAGACATTTGTGAGAGCTTTAAACATGGCATTGAGAGTAAAACAAATAATGATGATGACAGACTTTATTATTTGGAACAATATACAAGTGGCCAAGCCGGAGAGCTTGTAAGGAGCTGTTTTCACATGGATGCAAATATGGGCTATAAACAAGCACCAAACCTGTTAAAAACACACTTTGGTGATGAGATCAAAATAGCAAATGCAAACATTGAAAAGGCTCTTAACTGGAACAATATCAAAACTGATGATGGCAATGCTCTGCAGGCAGCTGCACTTTATCTGAGAGGAGCTGCAACACAATGGGACAGTTAAAGGCAATGCAAGAATTAAATCTACCAGCTAATTTAAAGCTGATTCTGTCCAAATTGCCATATAAACTCAAAGAAAAGTGGAGAACAGAGGCATATGATTTTTTAGAGACAAACAATAAACGAGCAGGTTTTCCTGATCTTGTGGCATTTATTGAAGAACAGGCCAGTATCTGCAAGACCCGCTGTTTGGTGAAATCCAGGATGTCTTCAAAAAGCCCATTCAAACCCACAGTGGCAGTAGAATCTAGGCCTCAGCTGCGCCTCAGAAAAACAAAAGCAGCAGTTTTGCTATGTCAATAAATATCTGAAAAACACTGTGCTATATTTGTGGAAAATCAAATCATTCTTTGGATCAATGTGAAAATTTTAAATCAGAGACACATGATGTATAATTAGTGCTGCTTAAAAACAATGGTATCTGCTTTGGTTGCTTAAACAAGGGTCATCTAAGTAAATCATGTAAAAGAAGGATGATTTGTGAGTACTGTCAAGGCAAACATCCCAGTGTGCTACATATACACAACGCAATTGACAATCAAAATGTGCAACAGAAACAATCGGTCAGTGGCACATTATTCTCAGTGGAAAAGAAGACAAGTTGCGATATTGGGGCTGGAAATGGCTGCAAATTGTCAATAGTGCCTGTCCAACTAAAAGCAGCAAAAGGAGACAAACAATCTTAACATATGCTTTCCTTGACCTCGAAGCACAGCTACATTTTGTACAGAAAATATTATGAGACAGCTCAACATCAATGGAAAAGACAAAGGTTTTATTGCAAA
The DNA here is from genome assembly GCA_034769755.1 of Odontamblyopus lacepedii. NCBI lineage: Eukaryota > Metazoa > Chordata > Actinopteri > Gobiiformes > Gobiidae > Odontamblyopus > Odontamblyopus lacepedii. The sequence continues at coordinate 27,272,268 of CM068350.1, forward strand.
CAATGGGCCAAAGAAAGCCAGTTAACAGTTATGAAATAAATGGTTTACAAGTTGGTGATGTGAGTGGCAATAACTTTATTGAACTGGAAAAGACATATACCCAGACAAATATTCCTGTGACAAAAGCAAACATATTCACACAAACTGACATTGATAAATGGCCTTACCTGAAAGACATTCAAATTAAAGAGATTGATGCGGATGTGGAACTCCTGATTGGAGTAGATGTGCCAAAGGCAATGGAACCCTGGCAGATTATAAACAGCCAAGGTAATGGCCCCTATGCTGTAAGAACGGTACTTGGATGGGTGGTGTATGGACCGCTCAATTCTGCAGCCGTGGACACACATGGTAGACCTGTGGCATCAGTAAACCGCATTTCAATTGAAAAACTTGAATCTATTCTGAAGCAACAATACAGTCATGACTTTCCTGAAAAAGAATATGGGGAAAGGCCCCAAATGTCAGTGGAAGACACAAAGTTTATGAATATGATGTCACAAGAGGCCACATTAAAAGACAACCATTACTACTTACCATTGCCACTCCGCTACAAAGACACTGTGATGCCAAATAACTATCACATTGCTGAACAAAGAGCTCAATATCTGGCCAAAAGGTTCAAACACAATGGCAGTTTTGCAGATGAGTACAAAACATTTATGGAGGACATCATAGCTAAAGGTTATGCAGAAAAGGTGCCATTAAAAGATTTGCACATAAAAAGGGCAAAGTGTGGTATATCCCCACCATGGTGTGTACCATAAGCGCAAAAGGACCCTCAGAGTTGTATTTGATTGTACTTCCTCGTTCCAGGGCACGTCCTCAATAGAGAGCTGCTCCATGACCTGATCTGACCAACTCACTGCTTGGGGTGTTGCTCAGGTTCCGTGAAGAACAGGTTGCTTTAATGGCAGATATTGAAGGAATGTTTCACCAGGTGAGAGTGAATGAAGAAGACTCAAATCTGCTGAGATTTCTATGGTGGCCAAATGGAGACGAACCAACCACTGCAGCAATACAGAATGAAAGTGCATTTATTTGGTGCCATCTCATCACCAAGCTGCGCCAATTTTGCACTGAAAAGGACAGCAGAGGACAACAAGCACAGTTTCACAGCAGCAGCAGTTGAGACAATAAAATCAAACTTCTATGTAGATGACTGTCTCAAATCTGTTCCCACAGCAAAAGCAGCTATTCAGCTAGTTAAAGAGCTGAGTATACTGTGTGCAAAAGGAGGATTCAAACTGACTAAATGGGTCAGTAATCGTGTCGCTTTTGTCTACCATTTCAGAGGAAAAACAAGGCAAAACAGATCAAAGAACTTGATTTAGACAGAGATAAACTACCAGTTGAAAGAGCTCTGGGCATGATATGGAATATAGAAAATGATACATTTGGATTCCAGATTTCTATCAAAACTAAATCACTTACCAGAAGAGCTGTTCTGTCCACTGTAAGTTCTGTCTATGACCCCTTGGGCCTCAGAGTCTCCATTCGTGCTAAAAGCAAAACTCATTCTACAAAATCTTTGTCAAATAAAGTGTGGATGGGATACAATAATTCCCAGTGAATTGTCACAATGTTACGAAAAGTGGCTTTCTGAATTGGAACATCTAAAACATTTTCAAATAAACAGATGTCTGAAACCAGAAAACTTTAGTAAAACAACAACAGCTCAGTTACATCACTTTTCTGATGCAAGCGAGCAGGGGTACGGCGCAGCCAGCTACCTGAGATTAACCAACAGCTCAGGACACATTCACGTGACTTTAATAATGGGCAAATCAAGAGTAACGCCCCTAAAGAAAATGACTATCCCCAGACTGGAGCTCACTGCTGCCACTCTTGCAGTTCGTGTTGATTGCATGTTAAAATCAGAGCTGAAGTTTGATTTACAGGAATCTGTTTATTGGACAGACAGTCAGTCTGTATTGAAATACATTCGAAACCAGTCACGAAGATTTCAAACCTTTGTTGCAAATCGAGTTGCATTAATCCAGGCTCTGTCTTCAGTGGATCAGTGGAGATATGTGGATTCCAGGCTCAATCCTGCAGATGATGCCTCTCGTGGTTTGAACATTGAGGCTTTCCTAAAATCTAAAAAGTGGATTAATGGACCTGATTTTTTGTCACATGATGAAACACAGTGGCCACCCATTCCAGAGGCAATGCAATATCCTGTATCAAATGAGGACCCTGAGGTTAAGAAAGCTGTCTTTGTAAACACTGTCAGTATTGTACAAGAGTCCCACCAGCAAACTAATGGAGTACTTTTCAGATTGGAACAAATTAAAAAGAAGTGTTGCATGGATGTTGAAGTTCAAGGGACTGCTTATGAGAAAGACAAAAGAAACGTAAAGATGAAAACTGAGTAAAGATGAGAAGCTGACAGTGAAAGATATAGAAATGGCAGAACAATGCATTCTCGCATATGAACAAAGACAATATTATAAACAAGAAATCGACCTCATTAATCAGGGAAAGTACTGCCAAAAGAACAGTCCACTCTACAAAATGGACCCAAGGCTGGATCAAGATGGGCTATTAAGAATTGGTGGCAGAATTAATAAACTATAAATGCCCAAAGATATAAAAAAAAATCCCATAATTGTGCCTAAAAAGTCCTATATATCTAAACTGATACTCAAAAACATACATGAGCAAATTGGTCACACTGGCTAAACCATGCTGTCAAAATTACATCAAAAGTACTGATATCTTCTGCCAATGCTGCCGCATCTAAACATTATAAGAAACTGCGCTATTGCCGCGAATGCAATCTGCGGCTGGAGAGCAAAAGATGGCAGATCTTCCGCAGGACAGAGTGTTACCAGACATACCACCATTCACTACAGTAGGCATGGACTATTTCGGACCATTTGAAACCAAACGTGGTCGAACTACTGTAAAAAGATGGGGTGTGATCTTCACCTGTTTAAATACTCGAGCAGTGCATTTGGAAGTAGCGAGTAGTCTAGATACCAGCTCATGCATAAATGCAATCAGAAGATTCATATGTCGTAGGGGAACAGTGTTGAGCATCAGATCAGATCAAGGTACAAATTTGGTTGGAGCAGATAAAGAACTGAAAAGGTCACTTGAAGAATTAAATCATGACAAAATCAGTGAAACACTCCTGAATAAAGGCATAGACTGGATATTCAATCCTGCAGCTGGAGCCCATCATGGTGGAGTATGGGAGAGACTTATCCGAACTCTAAAAAGGATATTGTGCTCTATTACAAAGGAACAAGTTATAGATGATGAGGTTCTGCAAACGATGCTCTGTGAAGTGGAAGCAATAATGAATGACAGGCCCATCACAACAGTGACAAATGATAAAAATGACGTGGAACCGCCTCACACCAAACCATCTCCTGCTGCTTAAAAATAAAGCCTGTTATGCCCCCAGGACTATTCAGTAAAGAAGACATTTACTGCAGGAGAAGATGGAGGCAGGTCCAGTATTTGGCTGACCTCTTTGGAAAAGATGGATTAGAGAATATCTCCCAATCATGCAACAAAGAGTTAAATGGAATAAAGTGAAAAGAAATTTACAACCAGGTGATGTTGTTGTCATTGTCGATCATACAGCTCCCAGGAACTCATGGACCTTAGGACGAGTCCTGCAAACACAGCCTGGAAGTAAAGGATTAGTGCGGGCCCTTGTTAAAACGAAGACTGGTATCCTCCAATCCACCTGTGACCAAACTCTGCTTGATATTGGAAAGTGAAGAATAATGGATGAACATTGAACTTTTTCAAACCCAAACTTGACTGACTTGACCTTACTCGACTACTCCTCTTTATCCAGAAATTGAAAAATATGTAATAAATTGTGAAAAATTGAAATAGAATGTAGAATTATTTAATACTATTGTAATTGCTAGACCAGCAATTAGGGGCTGGAGATGTTAGAGCCATAATTTAATTTATTTAAAGTAGTTATTTAATTCATTCTTTCTTAAAAACAATTATAAAAGTATAGTTTTCAGTGTCCTAAATTAAGTTAATTTCAGTCAATTTAGGTCCTTTTGTTTGGAACGTAAGAGGGCGGGTTTAAGGAAATTAGGTCAAATAGGGAAACAGGTGTGGGAGGAGGGGTCTATGCTATTGTGGAGGGTGACCGACACGGTCTTTGACCAAGACGACGCATTACCTAACATCGATGATGATAATCTGCAAATAAAAGAAATCAAACTACAACGGACTACGTGAGTTTTTGTACAACATTTTTGTGTGAGTCAAGAAGCGGACACCCCAAGGATGGCTATTCATGTCTTACAGCTAAAGTCAAATTAGAAGCCATAACAGGAAGTTTAATGCCATACAGTAGAATATTGGATACATTAATAACAACTCAATGGAGACCAGCAGATTGCAAACCCCCAACCAGAAAAATTACACAGTGCACCTTTAAAAGTGCTTTGTGTAACTTTTCTGGTGGAGGGTCCGTCAAATGCTTTTTCTGTGGAGATGTTATTGCTTTGGCTGCAGTGTTTCACAATATGGTATTAAACCTTTCTAGGTTCATGGAGACCAAACCAGTTACAGGTCAGATCTGTGGAAAGGCAACCCCCTTGTTTTTCTAGGTATTTTAATCTATGTAAGGTAGAGCATTTTAATGTAATATTGTGGAACATTCCAGGCATAGCAATGGCATGTCCAAAGAAACAAGCAGGTGACAGAACCACAACCAAAAAGTTACACAACTTACCTTTAAATAAGCAAAATATGTATTTATACTTTTATGTTAAGGTTTTTCTTTGGAAACTGGTATGGCCAAGAATCAAAGACATCTTATCGCCATAGCCTGACCAGAGACAGAATGAATCCTGTTGTAGACTGCGGCGTCATTGACTACCTCTTTGCACAGGTACAGATCACATTACCACACATTCGCCAATGATTCCTTACAAATGCTTTTTTTTTTTAAGTGGAGGAGTGACTTCATCAATAGTGAGGCAGGAAAGTCGCCACCTTTGACCGCTCAGGAGGACTGTCTGGGGCTGGTCGTGCTTGATTTATGGAGAATGGCCAAAGAGCGACATCAGAGTGTGAGAGAGCTGTGTAAATCTGTCAGGTAAATAAACAAAGTATTGATTCATTATTCAGCAATAAATACTGCGAATGTGTAAATCAAACAGTTTACTCTAGTAAGTACTTTACACTTTGGTACATTTTCTGGGAAATCTTTTTTGCAATTTGCAAAACTATTTTCTAAGGATGGGACAAGATCTTGTGAGACAAACTGCCAAAATATCACGCACACATGCTGAAAATGATCTTGTGAGATTTTTCCCCATGTTTTTACGTTTGGATTGGATTAAAAAATTGAGTTAAATACTGGCGAATTAGAGTTCCAAAGAGCAGTGCTACAATAACAGAAAATAAGTAAAGTAAAACAAACATGGTGAAGCTAAAATTGGGAACTGGAGTGTTTATTATAAATAATGTCAAAACGGTCTTCTCTCATTCTCGCAGATCTAGTCTCATGTCTCATCTTGTCTTGTAGAAACTGAATCATCCCACCCCTACTATTCACACAAGAACATTTGGAAAATTTAACTTTGTGAACAAAACTCAACGCACTCTTGTAAAAAGGACACTTTGTGGTTAAAATGCAAACACCGTTCAGATTTATAATCTCCTCTAACCATTTGACTACTTAATCTTTGTACCTTGTTTATTTCGCAATGTCAATATGTTGTCTGTAATGATTGTCTATTGTAAACATGCAAGTGTTTTTTAACTTTAAATGGGCAAATTAACTTAACCAAAACATCATCCAGACACACTATTATAGTAGATGTAATGTGAGGGACTCAGAGCCCTATTGGACCAGTATCACACTGTTTCTGATGCTTTTAGAGTGAGGTAAATGCAGTAAATATGTGTACTAGCAACTGAAACTCACGAAGAAGTACAAAAAAGTGGTCAAAAAAGTGTAAAATAGTGTAAAAAATATTTGGGTAAAAAATATATGAGTATCAGTCTGGACTTTTGATTTATAATTTGAAGTCAGTGCAATTGGAAAATAAATAATGCATGAAATCTGGTAGTGAATAACAAAATGAGAAAACCGAAACCATAAGACAAAGGTTTTGTCACTTGTAGACTTAGTCACAGTGGGAAGAGCAACCAGAAGTCAAGTATGAGCACTAGAGTGTAAAATATATTATTCCAAGTTGCTATCTGGAAGTTTATTATCTATTTTTTTCACCAGTAGATGGCAGATGTGAAGCTTCTTCCCCTTCCCTCACCTGACCTTTGTTCAGACTCACCTGTGCTCTACCTTTCTTCTGTCGGGAAGAAGGGGAAGGCTGGTACATTCTCACAGTGTAGATAACATAACAAAACATGTGCCATAAAAGTAGTCCTGACCCAGCCTAGGTCAAGGCCTGGCACTGGGTCCCACTGTGGCATCCGTTTAGTGGATAATTCAAAGGTTCATCATAAATTTAATAACTGACCGCTTCTCTCACATGTTTCTTTTTAATAGCTACAAATCCTGTCTGCCTAAAATGCATCGTCATGACATCCAAAAGAGAAGCCGCCTGGATCGATACCGAATCCGAAACACTCTGAAGCGTTTCTTAAGGAAGCTTGGGAAAAATTCAGTAGATGCATACACTCTTAAAGTACGTATGACAGATTTTTTTTACATTTTTATGTTTTGTTTTGTTTTTTTAGTGTGGGTAGTACCTGTGGTTTATATTTATTATAGTTTTACACCAGTCAAGTGTTAGTTTGTGAAGATTTTGTTGAATAAAAAAGTTGAAAATTACAGGAAGTAGTTCTGGGTTCTAAAAAAGTAATCTTTTAGCAGTCTTTGTCATCAATACACAAAATTCCATCCAAATTCAGAGACAACAACAATTTATCAAAATAAAGGTGATTTCATCTTTCAACTATTGTGTAAATTAGAGAGTTTTAGGCCATACCATACCCGGAGTTTTGTTTTGTTTCATTCACAAATGTTTGAGTAATGCTTTATTTTTAGTCTGTCTACATCTCCAAAGCTCAAAATGCTCTGTTCCAACTTGTGATGTCATGCAATAGCTAACTAGTACCTTTTTTCTTTTATTTAGTAGTGATTGGCAATTCCAGGGCTGAAATGATCAAAATGATTCGAGTGGAGGTGTATGGAGGTTAAAAACACAGAGGAGCACTTCCTGTATTAGCACATGACATCACAAGGTGGAACAGAGGATTTTGAGCTTTTGGAGTGTTTTGGAGTATTTTAGAGAAGAACACAGTCTAAATATGTAATAAAATAAGACACAATTTTTGTTACATTTTTGATGAGGAAACAACTTTGTGACATAGATCAGAAAATAATAATATAGTAATATGGGCCCTTTAAATATAATTCTTTTAACTATCTTTTAGAGGAATGTGTGGTCTAACCTGTCTTATGTTGTATTTCAGGTCAAATACCTGGTCGAACTGTCTGCTATCGAACCATCTTTGGGGAGTGAAGTCTTTCAGGTGGATGGGTCTTTTTCTACGTTCACTCATGTGCGAGTCAGTGGAGAATCTGGTATTCAGACAAAAAGAGATGAGGGGCCTGATGAACCAGTGGTAAATTAAGATCTCAATACAAAATACAGCCTGATTTTAAAAGAATAACAGTTTTCTTCTTACCTTATTGAGGAATGGGAGACGTTTTGTGATTTCCAAGACATCATTGACATCAGTGTTCAGCGGGTTTGTCTTGAAAATGCGGGACAAGACAGCAGATTAGTCACGATAACTTGCAGGGATGACAGATGTTTGGTAAATAAAATACACTTTTAATTCACTGATGTTGCCAATAAATAGCTCATTGTTCATTATTATTTCATTATGCTTATTATTTATTTTACTGTGTAGGAAGCCAAGTTCACTAGTCTGAAAGAAGCTCTCTCATTTGTGTCTCTTATTGATGGCTACTTCAGACTGACTACAGACTCAACCCACTTCTTCTGTCAAAGCATCGCTCCACCAAGTATTCTGGAGGGAATCAGAGACCACTGTCATGGACCCATTACGTGAGATATTCAGTGGTGTTTTCTAAAGCTGCACCATAGACTTAGACTTAGAAAAAAGCTGTTTTTTAATCAACAAAACCCCATTTTATTGAGTAAATGCAAGATGGATACATGACATACCAGGGCATTTCAGACAAAGCAACAACACCTCTATGAAGACAAGTAGATAACAGACTTTGTATTAGAAATGTTACACAGTGCATCTTTAAGTAAACATATTCCACCATCACTTGGTTCCACCTTTCCAGTACTGACAACCATATATTTTTGGTCAAACAGATCTGACTTTGCAATGAATAAATTAAAAAAGTCTGGATTTAAAGGAGGCACATTTCTCTTACGACAAAGTCTCAAGAGCTATGACAACTACCTCCTGACTGTTTGCGTTCAGGTTAGTCTTTGTAATAGTTTTTCTCTTTTTGGCATAATGGGACACTTGTATTTGCTGATCTTAGTTTCCTTTGTCTCATAAGACCCCTATTGGACTGGATTACAAAGACTGTCTCATCATGAAGAGTGAAAGCTTCAGTCTTACTGGGGTCCAAAAATCATTTTCCAGTTTAAAGGAACTCACAAGCTTTTACCAGCATAATAAATTCATTTTGGCTGACCTTCCCATTAAATTAGGTCACTGTTGTCCGCCCAAACCCAAAGGTGAGTTTTAAGTCCTATAGTGAGGTCCTATATTATGCAAAAGATTTACTCTTGAGAGTTTAAAGCCATGTTACAATGTTGTTACCTCATCAAAACCTCACCTGCAGTTGTTTTTGTTTCATTCACACACTTGAGTAATCCTAATTTAATCTGTCTGCATCTCCAAAACTCAAAATGCTCTGTTCCACCTTGAGATGTCATGAACTGGTAGTTTTCAAGTTAATGGCTACTTTATGAATTTTGTTTAGTAGAGATGCGCAATTCCAGGTCTGAAATTATCCAAATAATTCTAATGAAAGTGTTTGGAGTTTAGAAACACAGTGGAGCACTTCCTGTATTACCACATGACATTACAAGGTGGAACAGTGTTTGAGAGAACCCATACTAAATATGCAGGGTTTGTGTGTGAAACAAAGCAAAACTCCAAGTATATTTTTGATGAGGGAACAACATTATAACATTGATGAATAAACAGTGTAATATGGGCCCTTTAAGCTTAAAACTACATTGTTAATATAATGGTTTTATTAATCAGTCAAATAAGTATCAACAATATGTTTCTTTTGTTTTCAGAGCTCACAAATCTAATCATAATTCGAGGCAACAGCACAGTGGGAGAACAAGACTCCCCTTGCCCCGAAAGAAGCAAATTCAATCACATCCAGTTTCACATGATCAAATATGAGGACCTAAAATGGGTGAGTTTTTAAAAAATGTTTCATTGTAATTGAATATAAATGAATTCATTGAGGGCCTATGTTACACTTTATACACTGTTATAATGTGGTTTCCTCATCACAAACATACCCGAAGTTGTGTTTTGTTTCATTCACTCATGTTTAACACACAAATCCTGCATATTTAGGCTGAGTTCTTCTTTCAAACAGAAAACACTCTGTTACACCTTGTGATGTCATGTGGTAAGACAAGTGCTCCACTGTGTTTTTAAACCCCAAACACCTTCACTAGAATCATTTGAGTAATTTCAGCCCTGGAATTGCCAAACTCTTTTGAACAAAAGGTAAAATGAAGTTAACTTAGAGACCACAGCTTCATGACATCACAAGGTGGAACAAAGCATATTGAGTTTTGGGGATGTAGACAGATTACTGAAACATATGTGAATTAAACAAAACACAACTCCAGGTATGTTTTTGATGAGGTAAAAACAGTCTAACAAGTCAATTTTGTGTAATATAGGACCTTGAATGGCAAAAACAAGCTGTACCTGTGGGTGATGGTGGAGCAGAGTTGTCACCTGGCCCCAAATCAACAGCAACAATGGCCTCACAGGGTCTAACAAATCACAGAAAGTTAGAAAATCAAACAGAGACAATGACGCTGATCAAAAACAGACAAGCAGACAAACCTACATTCACAGGAAACAAATACTGTCCCAGAGCGCCCCCTATCCTTAGATCCTCCTCAGGAAAAACTCAAAAAAAAATAAATAAATAAATAAAAAATTCAGTAGGAAAAGGAGAGACCTTGAGGAGAACTACAGTGAGGGAGAGATCCATTTCCATTGGCAGTGTTTTGCCAAAGGACACAATGGCAGCGTGTCAAAGTTGGAATTGAACCACAGACCTTCTGATCTGTGAACAAACGCTCTGCCACTGCCACTTATTTTTGGTTTTTTAAATTAAATCAACCTCAATCTGTCTTGGTGTGTCAAAACTGTAGACTGTTTATATAAATGGACATAGGTAACCTGCTAGCTGCTGTGTTCCAAAAAGGAAGTGAACATGGACGCATTTCCGGTTCCATCGACTTAGTTTCCAAATGACTTTACATTAAAAAAGTCATCCCTCTCTCTGTAACGGCTGCTGTCAGACTCGTCATTTTGATCTTAAAATGTTTGTATTAACCTGCTCTACATGATCATGGTGTTTTTATTTCATATATTTCCGTACTCCTAATATGGAACTCGGCTACAAATTTGCTCCTATAAACTGCAAGCATCGTGAGCTTCATTTGACTGGAGCCGAACGCTATGGGTGACGTTACACTCATTTATACTGTACAGTCTATGGTCAGAAAAACCACTGCTGTAATCACAATGCTGATTTTCAATTATATGGATATGATTTCTTGCATATAGATCGATTAAATAAAAAGGGTGGTGGGGTTGCTCTGTTCGTGGATAAAAAGCTAAACTATAGGTTGGTAGAGAAATTGTCATTTACATTAGATGACATTCTGGAATGTATAACCATTGAAATATGTTTGAAGAAAAGGAAAAATGTGTTGGTTAGCTGTATGTATCGAACACCGGGATCAAAAATTGAAACATTTATACATAGCATTGAAGACATGTTTGCAAACCAACAAAAAAGAGTATTAATGACCGGAGACTTCAACATAGACCTATTAAACCCAAATAATAACAAAGGCACTGAAGATTTTATTGAAACCATGTACAGCATGGGCTTTTATCCCATGATCATGAAACCAAGTAGGATAACACATCACAGTAAGACATTAATAGACAATATATTTTATAATGACCTGGAAGATACAACAATGGCTGGCTTGCTCATAAACGATATCAGTGATCACTTACCAGTGTTTGTAGTAGTTGATGGTAAAATTACAATTAAAGAGCGGGAACAGATTATATATAAAAGACTGAGATCACAACATTCCATTTCTAATTTAAAAGAAGAATTAGCAAGACAAAACTGGGGTCAACTTTATAAAGAAATTAATGTAAATGAAGCTTATAAGTTATTCCTCAACAGATTAAAAATATTATATGACAAACATTGTCCAATAAAATGTTATAAGAAGCATACCAAAACAAATGGTAACGAATGGATGTCAAAAGGTCTTTTAAATGCATGCAAAAAGAAAAATACATTATACAGGGAATTTATTGAGAAAAAAACAAAGGATGCGGAGAAGAAGTATAAACAATATAAAAATAAACTTACTAAGAACATGTAAGAGAGGCTATTATAGCACCAAACTGGAAAATAATAAAAATAACACAAAGGAACTATGGGCAGTATTAAATACGATAATCAGGAAGGAAAGGGCAAATGCCACTTATCCTCAGTATTTCACCCATAATAACAGGACAATAACTCACAATCACAAATGAATTCAATAAATACTTTGTGAGTATAGGTTCCACACTGGCAGAGGAAATTAAACAGGAAAATGAGGGCGACATCCAAGCAATCCAGAATGTGGAAATAAATAATAACTCAATGTTCCTCAACTCAGTGGATGAAAAGGAGATCTTAGATATTGTACACAACTTTAAACCCAAATCGTCCACTGATAACAACAAAATTGATATGGTTATTGTTAAGAGAGTGATTGAAGAAATAGTAAAACCGTTAAACTATATTTTTAATTTATCTTTTCTAACTGGAGTATTCCCTGAGGAAATGAAAATAGCGAAAGTGGTTCCATTATTTAAATCTAGAGATAAGCACATTTTTAACAATTATCGGCCAATTTCAATGTTGCCACAATTTGCAAAAATATTAGAAAAAATATTTAGTACAAGACTTGACAGTTTTATTGAAAAGCATGTCCTACTATCGGATAATCAGTATGGGTTTAGGGCTGGAAGATCCACATCATTAGCATTAATTGACTTGGTGGAGGAAATCACAGGGTGTCTGGACAAAGGAAAGTCCTCAGTAGGAGTATTTTTGGACTTTAGTAAAGCGTTTGACACCATTAATCACAGCTTGCTTATTCATAAAATGGAAAGATATGGTTTGAGAGGTCTTGTATCTACCTGGCTGAAAAGCTACATTACGCTTCGCAAACAATTTGTGCAAATAAACGAAGTTAAGTCAGACCTGTCAGAAATAAAATATGGGGTGCCGCAAGGTTCCATATTGGGGCCTAAGCTCTTCCTAATGTATATAAATGACATATCTACCATTGCAAAAAATATTAAAATTGTCACATTTGCTGATGATACAAATGTTTTGGCCACAGGAGACGATTTGCAACAGACATTGAATTTGATTACACAGGAAATGGGGAAAATCAAAAAATTGTGTGATATAAATAAATAATCTTTAAACTTACAGAAAACTAAATTTATGGTGTTTGGACATAATAAGAAGCTTGGAAGTATAAAAGTCAGTATCGAAAATGTAGAGTTAGAAAATGTTGATGAAATTAAATTCCTAGGTGTAATTCTTGATAAGAAGATCTGCTGGAAACCTCATATAAATTATATTCGATCAAAGTTGGTGAAGTGTGTTGGGGTTATGAGCAAAGCTAGGCAGGTATTAACTCAAAGCGCCCTACAGACTTTATACAGCTCACTATTCCTGCCCTACCTAACTTATTGTGTGGAGGTGTGGGGTAACACCTACAAAACAAACATACGACCCATAACTGTTCTGCAAAAGAAGGTTATTAGAATTATAAACAACAAAGCTTACAGAGAGCACACAAATATTTTATTCCTACAGATGAAAGTACTAAAATTTACTGATTTGATTAACTATAAAACAGCGCAAGTATTGTATAAGGCTAGAAATAAACTACTTCCAGATCATCTCCAAAAATTGTTCTTAGATAGAGAAGGGAAATACAATCTCAGAAGAAAAGAAAATATGAGAACGCAGTGTGTAAGAACCACAATGAGGAGCTTTAACGTTTCAGTCGGCGGTGTTAAGTTATGGAATAACTTGCCTAAGAACATCAAGCAATGTAGTAATATTCTGCAATTCAAAAGTGCATTTAAAAACTATTGCCTTGAGGAGTACCGTAAAGAAGAGGTGACTATTCACCCATGATGTTTGCTTTTTGTTTTTTTCTTTCTCTCTCTCTTCTTCCATTGTGTGTAAAAGAAAGTGTTTCTGTTGTAAGACTGCCATACCACAGTGGTTGGACTTGATGTTGAGCCTATGTTCATCACACATATTTGATTTTTGATTTGAAAATGTGGGGCAGGGCTCGATAAGCTTATGCTTCTCCCTGTTCCCTTTTGAACATGTGCACTTTAAGTTGATGATATGCAGGTTGCTTTGTACAAAAAAGAGCACTTGAAGTGAAATATTATTGTCATAATGACACATTTCAAACGTTTCAAAATAAATAAATAAATAAAAATAAAAATAAAACAATTAGATTACTGCACGGTGTAATGGTAATTCTTGTCATTTGTCAGGGTGATAGCCTTGGGCAGGGATCCTTTACCAGGATTTTTAAGGGCTCCAAAATTGATATGAATGAAGGAAAGAAACATGTGACGGAAGTTCTCCTCAAAGAACTAGATGTGGTTCACAAGAACTGCTGGGAGGCAAGTTTTAATGATTGACACAAAACAGAAAATGAACACATGAATACATTTTTCATTTTATTGTGAATTTGTTTTGTTTGTTGTCGTTTTTAGTCTTTCTTCGAAGCCGCCAGCCTCATGAGCCAGGTTTCTCACAAGCACCTCCTTCTTGTGTATGGTGTTAGTGTACATGCTGCTAAGAGTGAGTTTTATGTTGTGACCACAAACTCTGGTGTAATCAAGTATAAAAAAAAAAAAAAGTGACCTCAAACTACCTCTGCGGCTGGATGTTTTCATGTGACCTGTTTTCCACCCTCTGCTTGTTGTGAGGGGAAGAAATAATACTCCCCACTGAGCCGCTCTTGTGTTTTGCAGATATAATGGTGCAAGAGTTTGTCAAGTATGGAGCACTGGACCTTTACTTGAAGAGAGGAGTTTCTGTCTCAGTGAGCTGGAAACTTGACGTGGCAAAACAACTTGCATCAGCACTCAACTTCCTAGTGAGACAAAGATTTGAATCCAAATGCAAATAATTGTAAATCATTTCATATTGTATTAATCAGGTTTGAAAGATGTTTGCTTTTCTAAATATTTTAGGAGGAAAAGAACCTAGTCCATGGGAATATCTGTGCTAAAAACCTGCTTTTGGCTCGAGAAGGAGACCCATCACAAGGGGACTTGCCCTTCATCAAACTGAGTGATCCTGGTGTCAGTGTGGCCATGTTGGGCAAAGACGGTGAGGAGGTCATAGAAGTGTATTCTAAGAAAATAATATTTACCAAGGATTGGATGGGACACAATTTACATAAAACAATAGATAAGATTGGGTCCATTGAAGGTGGCACAGTATGAGATTTTGACATCATTTATAATAGATGCTGGTCAGTTCACAATTTTTTGCCTCATTATTTTGTTTGTGCTTGTTTTGCTGATTTTGGAAGAAAAATCTCAAATTATCTAAAGATAATTTTCCACACATTTGCACCATCTTGAGGCAATTTTATCTTGCACTTTTGTCTTCTTTGATCTGGCCCTATACCTCACATTCACCTTTGACTGTCTTCCTCAGTGGTTCTGGACCGTATCCCTTGGGTCGCTCCTGAAGTGGTGGAGGATCCAGAGAAGCTGAGCTTGGAGTCGGATAAGTGGAGCTATGGTGCCACTTTGTGGGAAATCTTCAATAGGAATACTCCTTTGAGAGGCTGGGACTTAGACAGGGTACTTCTCTTGCTCTGAACATTTCTGTAACCAATCTGGAACATTTCTATTATGATCTGAGTCCCTGTACAATTTTTGGACATTGTTATATTACTGTAAAGTAATCCTTATAAAAGTATCTTGCCCTAGTCATGAGTAGAATTTAGGCCTGTCACCATCAATAATATTGATGGCTGATATACTGCTGAAGAAATTATAGAAACAATCATACTGAAACTGATTTCTGTCACCGACACAAAAATGTTACGGTTACAGTATGTAACCATGGTTCTCTGAGTGAAGAGACTATCTCTCCACCCAGTTCCATATTCCATATGTACGGGAACTGACCCACTGGAGGTCAGGTGACGTGGACAATTATTTCAGACACACCACCTGTGAGGTGGCTGATGACACTATAAAGGCTCCCGTGTGCCTAGCGCTCATTGATAAAATTTTTGATGGAACGGATCCCCGAGCGGAATCAGGCTGGAGAGATAGTCTCTTCACTCAGAGAACCATGGTTACATACTGTAATTGTGACATTCTCTATTGTATCGAGACTATCTCTCCACCCAGTTACATATTCCATATGTACGGGACTCTTTAAGACACACCGCAAGGGGATCGAGCAGGGTGTAATTCGAATGAGACGTTGCTGCCACCAAGTGCTCAAACAAAAATACACCCATGTGCTTAATGTGAACTATGTACACAACACCAATACCAGCCAAACTCAAAGTACTGGTGTCACCAGCCCTGGCACCAGACGCAACCAGGGAGGCGCTGCCCCACAAGACGCAAAGGCCAAGGTGACGTAACCCCACAAGATGCACGGGTCAGACTCACCTCATCAGTTCCAACTCCTGCCAGACGTAGAAGGTTGAGGTGTAGGTTCCACTACACCATGGAATAATCACCCGCCATTGAGATACATCAAGCACACATTCACCAAAGGATGTGCTTGTCGCCACATTATGCCGGTAAAATCGAGCAAACATGGAAGGGGCTGACCAAGTGGCTGCAGGGCAGACCTTGTCCAGTGACACTCCCTGCCACAAAGCCCATGAAAACAGCCAAAAAGTTGGTCTGTGGTCCTATGTCCCCATGTCAGGTAGACCTCCAGGGCTCTGACTGGACACACATGCAAACGCCTATGCTCAGCACCCTCTTGTGTAGAGAAAAGGCATCTGAGCTCCAAGGCCATATCCGAGCACCAGCCAGCAACTACTTCTGGATTCTGCTACAAAACACCAGTCCCTTCAGGCAGGAACCTACCAAGGTCCTGATGCACTGAGAGAGCATGGAGGTTGCTCACCCTTTTAGCTGAAGCCAGTGCCAGCAAGAGGGCAGTCTTCAGAGACAACCATTTCAGGTCCGTCTCTTCCAGGGGCTTAAAGGGAGCCTTTTCCATGCCCCGTAAAACCAGCTCCAGATCCCTGGAAGCCCTTAATGTGTAGCTGGATCCCGGGCCCCCTGCATTGTACGCACAACAGTGCCAGGCAGGCCCAAAGTTAGCAGCTCGGCCCTCTCAGGGGCCAAGCCTAGAGTCTCAGCCCCTGGGGAAATGGGTGGTGCAGCATTCCCCGGCCTTGAGACAGTAGGTCCGGACATACTGGGAGTTCCCATGGACTCCCATCTAGGAGAGGTGGGATGTCCGAAAACCAAGTCATGTGTGGCCACCGAGGAGGCACCAGGACTAGCCTTACTGCCTCCAGACGAACTCTCTGCAGCAAAGACAGCAGAAGGCTGAAAGGAGGGAAGGCATAAAGAGGCCCGTGTGGCCATGTGTGAGCCATCACATCTGTTCCAAGGGGAGGATCATCTCTCCCCAGAGAGAACAGAGGGCAGTGGGTGTTCTGATGGGACACAAACAGATCGACTGTGGCCTGCCCATAGCTGCGCCAAATCTCCAAGATCACCTGAGGGTGTAGCCGCCAGCCCGCTGGATCTGGCCCTCCCCTGAAGAGAAGATCTGCCGCTGAAGCACTACACTACCTCGCTCCCCTTTGTCACCTACAGATGCTGTCTCCTCCTGGCCAGGAGGCAGCTCACTGTCTGAAAATCCCACAACATCAATGTAATTTTCTCTCTGCTCATCAGATTCAGGGATTTCATACAAGGGGCCCTGAGTGTGGAAAAGGAGAGGGGAGATCTAGTCAGTTTCTTTCCTTCAAAAACACAATAACGTGCCTCGAGGCATGTTTTTGGCAAAATGAAGCAGTTCATACAAGAGGAAGGATTTTCTTGGATAAAGAAGCATGTCCTTCCCCAAGACACAAAACACACTTCTCATGCCCGTCCTCTACCGGCATTCGGACTCCTCAGCCGTCACAATTGTGCGCCATAGTGCCATGTCTATGGCGTCAGATTCCTGTCAAAAGTAACACGTGCATAGAAACACTATCGAAACTACTCGTGCCTGCCGAAACTGTGCGAGACGGAGAACTGCGCGCGAGCAAAGAAACACGCTCGTGAGAGTAGAACAAGCCTTTGCGCGAGCAGAGAAACTCCCCTCTTACGTGAGACAAAACCACTCTGCTCGCTCGGAGTTGACTTCTGCTCGCGCGGAGAATGTGGACTAATGGGGGAGGGAACCTGAGGATGACGGCTATTGTGATTGGTCTGTCCTGAGACACAGGACTTTGACAGACCGCCCAAAATTTCCAAACACTGCATGACATGTGCGTTGGCCGCCACTAGGGGGAAACGCTACTTGCTCTGACGCTACATTACAGAATCTCTGTGAATACATGGGTAGAGCCAGAACCATAGATGAGACAGTTGAGTTTGACAGGTTTAATAATAATAATAATAATAATAATAATAATAATAATAATAATACATTTTATTTAATAAGCGCCTTTCAAAGTACTCAAGGACACTGTACAGTAAACATAAAGTACAAACATAAATTATAGAAATAGAATATAGGTTAAAACAAAATCAAAGGAAATAGTAATAATGTTGGTAATAATAATAAAAGATGATGATAATAATATTAATATGAACAATAATTTGGCAATAAGATTATAACACAAAATAACAGGACCATTCATAGAATAGATTTAAAATAATAAATGAATAATGAATAAATAATACATTTTTAAAATAAATAAATAAAATAAAATAAATAATAAATAAAATAATATCAAAAATGTTCAGTTAAATATATCATATAGCAGACAAACACAGTGATATTTGAGAAGTGAAAAGAACTTTATATGATTTACAGAAAGTGTGCAATAATTACTTAAACAAAAGTGTTCCAATAATTAGTGCTAAAGGTATTAACATCAATAAAACAACAAGGGTGTCCTAATTTATGCACATGTCTACTTTTGTTTAAACCTGTCTTTTTAAACTTTTGTATAACCTGTCAAACTCAACTGTCTCATCTATGGTTCTGGCTCTACCCATGTATTCACAGAGATTCTGTAATGTAGCGTCAGAGCAAGTAGCGTTTCCCCCTAGTGGCGGCCAACGCACATGTCATGCAGTGTTTGGAAATTTTGGGCGGTCTGTCAAAGTCCTGTGTCTCAGGACAGACCAATCACAATAGCCGTCATCCTCAGGTTCCCTCCCCCATTAGTCCACATTCTCCGCGCGAGCAGAAGTCAACTCCGAGCGAGCAGAGTGGTTTTGTCTCACGTAAGAGGGGAGTTTCTCTGCTCGCGCAAGGGCTTGTTCTACTCTCGTGGGTTTCTTTGCTCACGCGCGCAGTTCTCCGTCTCGCGCGAGCGTGTTTCTTTGCTCGCGCACAGTTTTGGCAGGCACGAGTAGTTTCGGCGCCCTTGAACAGTTCCTGCACCTCGCATAGAGTTTCTATGCGCGTGTTACTTTTGACAGGAATCTGACGCCATACATGTCTCGCCAGAGAACGCACGCGGGAGCGCCGCGCCGTGCTGTTGTGATTACACCGGCGCAGAGTAGCGCTCATACAGCGCTTAACACCGTGGCAGTCCTGCTCCGAGATAGAAGGCTGCCTCCCCCACCACGGGTTTGGTCAGCCTCCAAGTCTCTAAGGCGCGTGAGTCCCACAAGAGCAATACGCCAGAGACGCAGAGCACACACCTGTGAGGGGCGGCGGCTTTCCCCGCACCAGGTTTCACCGTTGCCTCGGATTAGACTGGCGCAGAGTAGCGCTCGTACAGAGCCCTAGACCGCGGCCGTCCAGCTCCGTGATAGAAGGCTGCCTCCCCCGCCACGGGTTTGGTCAGACCCCCGGTCTCTATGGCGCGTGAGCCCCACAAGAGCGATACGCCAGAGACAACACGAGCCGACTGGCAAAGGGCGGCGGCTTCCCCCGCACCAGGTTCCACCGCTGCCTCTCTGAGCCTGTGACGCGTGAACCCCGCACACGGAGCTATACGTCAGGCAAGCCGGATGAATCCGTTTACGCAAACCAAGCTGTACAAAAGACAGACGCCCCGAGAGGAATATCCTCTCTTACTCGCGGTAAGTGGCGGATAACACTGTCTTCCGGACTTCGCTTCTGTCTCACACGTCAACCTGCTCGCCGTGGAATCAAAATGATCAATGAGCGCTATGCACACGGGAGCCTTTATAGAGTCATCAGCCACCTCACAGGTGGTGTGTCTGAAATAATTATCCACGTCACCTGACCTCCAGTGGGTCAGTTCCCGTACATATGGAATATGGAACTGGGTGGAGAGATAGTCTCGATACGATAGAGAACCCAAGATAAAATTTAAACTACAATAACTACAGATGGAAATTAAAGCTCTAATTTGGCATATTTATATTTTATTAATATGCACTGTTCCCTATAGATATATATCCTTTTTTTTTTTTTATTTTTTTTTTTTCGATCAGAAGCGTCAGTTTTACGAGTCTTTCCAGCAGTTGCCTCGCTCACAGTGGACAGAGTTGGCCGATCTGATCAGTCAGTGCATGGACTACCAGGCAGACTTCAGACCCTCATCACGCAGTATCATCCGACAAATAAACAGTCTCATCACGTCAGGTACTTTCTGCTTGTATCTGTTTTGGCATTGTATCGAGAATTAAACCTTAAATATGTCTGTCTTCATGTTTGGTAGATTATGTGATACTACACGCGACAGAGTATGCATCCCAGAATGCCGTTTGGAAAGCCCTGACTCCACAGCACAATGACATGCTGTTTGAAGAGCGTCACCTGTGTTACATCTCACTACTCGGAAAGGTACTAAAATACGAAGAATAATCCCTTATCAACATTTCTATAGATACTTGTGAGATCAGGCTGGGGGTGTTAATTAGGGCTGAAACGATTCATCGAGTTAATCGATTAAATCGATTAGAAAAATGCATCGATTATTTTTTTTTGCCTCGATGCTTCGTTTTATTTTCATAGGCTCGCCGATGGCCGGAACCTTTTGTGGTAGAGGTAAAGTTTCCGCACGACCACTGCACTTCACTGTACACACAACAGCGCGGCGCCCATGGATGTGTAATAAGAGCATAACCTCCTCCGGTATACCGGAGGAGATGAGGAGTGCGCGGTACGCTCCCGTACGGCACGCGCTCCTCATCTCCCGTACGCCGCACACTCTGCGCGTGGATTGTGTCTTGTCGCGTACGCTCCGTGGACCGCGCTTCCTCCTGTGCGCCTCTAAACCAGAACTCACACCAGGACTAAGCCAGGTCTAAAGCAGGTCTAAACCAGGTCTAAACCAGATCGAAAACCAGGACTAATCCAGGTCTAATCCAGGTCTAAAACCAAACAAGAATTTGCAGGAGTTGGCTGCTACATTTATGTAGTTTTAAAAATCATGACGATTACGTTACTCACTTTAAGTAATTTAATTGATTACGTCACAAACTACATTTTGGGGAATGTAATCTGTAATCTGTAGAGGATTACATTTTAAAAGTCACTTTCTCAGCACTGATGCTACAACATTTAAACAGAAAGCCCCGTACATTACATCAAGTGGAAAAGAAACCGCGAGGTAAATCAACCTTAGCCCAGCGATAATTACGTTTTTCATGTCCAAAACACGTGTATCTGTGAATGCACGTGGTGTGTACTTAACATGTGCAAAGTAGACACGACAATAACAAACGCAGCCCTAGTGTTAATGTATGTGTAGCTATTGGCAAAATGTTCATCAGTTACCACGGAGACACAAAACTAGATTGATCAGATTTTCAAAATAAAAAACTGTGACATCCCTGGTTTGTAGCGGTTGGTAATAATAAAACTGTGAAACGAGTGCGTAATTAAGGAAAACTGTTATGCACTCAGGATTAATGTGAGTCAGTATAGTCACAACAAATGACAATTTATGCCTCTCTTTACTGTTGGCAGGGATCAGATTGGGACATGACTTGTTTAAATCTGGGACAAACCAGTGGGACAGGGGACACAGGGCTCAGAACTGGGACTGTCCCGGGGAAATAGGGATGTCTGGTCACCCTACACAAAGCACACATTAGCAAAAATAAGCCAAGCCAAAAAAGTTAAGTAAAACGATCCAAAAACTCAAGAGAAAACACAAAATGGATTTAAACAGCATGTTTTCAGGAGCCTGTGATCAATCTGTGTGTTCATGGTCTTGTTTAGGAGTTTGATTTTCAACAAAAAGTGAGAGCGACTAAAAACTGTTGGCTTATGCTAGATAGCTTGTGACTGTAATGTGAGAGGGACTTCACAACACAAATCAGACTAAACTAAATCAGTTCTTTGTCTTTTTTTTTTTTAATAAAGCAGAGATTAAAGTCTAACAAGCCTCAGAGAGAGCAGTGCCTACACTTAGCATAACACCCCCAGGAATATTGATAACATCAGCTGCAAAGTATCAATACAAAAAAGGATGTTACAGTATCAAGATTTGTGTTATGATTTATGTGAGAAGAAACAGTTTTCATGATTATTGGCACTGTGACTAAACCCCAGTGAACTGATTGGTTTTCTTTCATTCTGTTTAAGAAAATAGGGACAGGAGGTGGGGTGCTATGGGGGCTTGAGCTTCAGCCCCCTGCTGGAGATTGTGGGTTAGGGGATTTAATATTGAAACAAAAATTATAACATCACATTCTAAGAAACACTAGCCTACAGCTGTCGGCCCCTTGTCTCATCAGACTTCCTGTGCCGTATGAGTATGATCATATTTATTATTGAACTGAAAATTGTCACAGTTTAGATTTTTTTGTTATATATGCTGTTATATTGTGACCTGAACAAAATGTTTCCATGTTGGTCATGTTTACATCTCCTGAAGCTAATTAAGGGCTTTCTGTTTAAATTTTCCTAGGGTAACTTTGGCAGTGTTGAACTCTGTCGCTATGACCCATTGGAGGACAGCACTGGGGATCTTGTAGCTGTGAAGAAGCTGCAGCCAAACAAGCAGTCCACTGTTGAGGATTTCCACAAAGAAGTCAATACTCTAAGTGCACTGAATTGTGAATATATCGTCAAGTACAGAGGAATCTGCTACAGCACAGGTAAGTAAGTGTTATTTATTGTGCAAAAAAACAAAAACTGTAATCTGTAATTTATCTTACAAGTCTCCATGGAGATTCATTCCATACTGTGGAATATTCTAGGCTCTCCATAAAACAAGCAGGTGATGGACCATCCACCAGATACGTAGTGCACCTTTAAAAAGTACTCTGATCAGTATTTCTATTCAATGTAAGACACAGACTTAGTGATGATATCATTCAAGATTCAGAAAGTTTGTCAGATTTTCATATTCATATATGAAAAAATGAAATTATATTTCTCACTCTCAATCAAAGATAAATTAAATAATAATAAAATAAAAGAAAGAAAGCTCTGTGGCGCAGGCTTGTAGTTCATTAAGTATTTAATCATTTAGTATTATTACTGCAATAACCAGCATGCTAAGAAAATTAATTACTTTGTGTTCTAGTAAAGTACTGAAAAGGTACACATAAGGTATAGTACTTTAAATCCTTCACAAATAAATGTATTAAATACCAGCTGATACTCTGCAGTGGCACCACACCCGCTCATGACTGTAATGTTATTTGAGAGCGACTTGTGTTTCAGAACAAATCAGCTCACCTATCTATCATAATCTAACAAATCTCAGATAGAATAGTGCTTACAGTTAGCATCACACCCTCAGGAAATGTAACTGCTGCAATGTATCAATATTATGTAATCTTTAAACAACCAACATGTTCTATTTAGATAATAGAGCAAACCCTTGGCTTAGAAATACTAGGTATTTCACAGTTTAGGTTGTATATTCTTTAGACGTGTATTTCAACAAAACTGTACAAGTCCCTGAGTCACTACTTGACTGTCATTCATTGTGAAACACAGGAACAATTATTAACATTGTTGAGATAAGATATTATTTTTTATGTGAAGGCTATTCATCATTTGGTTTGGTTTATAGTACTTGCGTTTTATCATTCATAGGTCGCCTTAACATGAGCCTGGTGATGGAGTACTTGCCATTTGGGAGCTTAATTAACTACATGGAGAATTTCCCTGACAGTGTGAACACCAGAAGGCTGCTGCTTTTTGCCTCTCAAATCTGTAAGGTACTAAGTCCAGACACTTCAACAATAAAAGTTGTCATATACTTTAAATATGACAGCTTTTCATGTTTTTCTGAGTATTCATTGGTTTGGTGGAGAAGGAACTGTGATAATTGTTTCTCACAGTTTTACATCTGTCAGGTCACAGTTGAAAAGAAAAGTACAAAAATATACAGGAAGTAGGCTAGCGATGAGTTCTCAAAACCTCATCAGATAACAGAAAATGCAGTAAGTGTTTATTTATATAGTGCTTTTCACAGACATATGTCACAAAGACGCTTTACAGAGCATTATTTACAGAGCATTATTTACAGAGCATTATTCATTCCCTCCATACCTGTTGGTGGTAAACTACTATTGTAACCACAACTGCCCTGGGACAGACTGACGGAAGCTTGGCTGCCAATCCAATCTGCCCCATCGGTCCCTCCGACCACCATCATCACTCACACACCACTTTCTTACTACGCAATATGGGTGAAGTGCCTTGCCTAAGGACTGGCACCCCACTGTGGCACCTGATTTTCCCAGTGGTCTCCCATCCACGTACTAACCAGGCCCAGTCTTGCTTAGCTTCTGAGATCTGATGAGATCAGGCTTTGACAAGTCAGTATGGTATGACCACATGCAGGGACAAGGGACTCAGTGTAAACCTCATTTAACAATATAAATGTGTTGTTTTTCATTTTATTAGTCTAATTATATTTTATGTGCAATTTGGACAAAAGTTTTGATCCTTGTTAACATTATGCTAGGTAACATAACTGGAATTACATCTATGTGTGTTATAGCCACTGCCCATGTCCAACTAAGTAACATGTTAAGCTTTACCAAAATAATCAAACTCCAAAAAAATAGGCAGGATTTTTTGTAAAGTCTTAAATAAAATAATATTAATGTTGTTTTTTATTTAAAAAATTTGTGTTCAGACTTGCCATATGTCCTTTAAATACCCCCTTCTTGTTCCTTGAGTTTATTTTGCTCTGTCATATCATCAATTTTAGGGCATGAAGTATCTTCAGGACAAACGCTATGTCCATCGAGATCTTGCAGCCAGAAACATTCTTGTTGCAGACCATTCAAGGGTTAAAATCGCTGATTTTGGCCTTACAAAGGTCATCCCTTGTGATAAAGAGTACTATCGAGTCACACAGCCTGGAGGAAGCCCAATTTTCTGGTAATAAACTATAACAAACTAAAATATGCATCAAGTTCTGTGGTTACAGCTCTGTTTTATAGGTACGCACCTGAGTCCCTCACTGAGTTTAAGTTTTCATCCAAGTCTGACGTGTGGAGCTTTGGAGTTCTTCTTCATGAGCTCTTCTCTTACTGCAACGCAAGCCTTAACCCCAAAAGAGTAAATATTCATTTCTCTTTCCAAACTTTGAATTACGCTTTCTTATTTTGACTCAAACTTACATCCATGTTATTTCTTCAGTTGTGCATGCAGGAAATAGGACACGGAGTACAGGGACCATCTATCTCAATGCATCTGGCTAATATTTTAAAGAATGGGTGGAGGCTGCCTGCTCCACTGCACTGCCCTACAAAGGTTCTGGCTATGGCAATCACTTCAGTACTAACAATCATTTTAATACTAGGAAATTAAATTCTTATCTCTATCACGCAGGTTTACAGTATGATGAAGCAATGCTGGTTGTACAACTATGAGGACCGGCCTGGCTTCTCTGGTTTGGAAGAACAAATTGAAGCTATGATGCAAGAAGAGAGATAAACACCACACAGCAGCTTTATTGTAGTGATTTTGACTTACCGAGTTCAATACAGATAATTTAAAAATGCATATAGGCCAATAACATTTACTACAGATGGGAGCAGCTAATCGATCTAGTCACTGATAGAAATGCTCAGGTTTGTGATATTGGATATTTATTGAAAAATACAGGAAACAAGAAAAACTGGCACTTGCTCCCATTGTCATCAACACAAAGCAAAATACTTTCTTTTTGTTACCATGTGGTTTTATGCTAGTTCTGATGAAACTGAAAACCATTAACGACTGTTCAGGAAATATTAACTGTGTTATTAAAGGTGTGATTTTTTTTTTTCCTTTTGTATTGATACTTGAATACGAATATATAGTTTCGATGCTAGTTTCGATGCTAGCGATTAGTATCTGACTTTTGGTACCTCTGACAATCCAACTTTACTATAACAAAAACGAGTATTTCATGTGATAATTCATGCTATGACATGTTTTGGTGTTTTCTTTGGTCTTCTTATGTTTTACCCATAAATGTAAAAATAAATATGGTTTTGATTTCCTGCTTTTTTATTGGAATGAGCTCTTTCTTGCCATTTCGGGCTGGACTGAGTAATAGTGTATTGTCACTTCCAGTCTGTCCACCCTGGGGTCTATAAATTGTACTTTATGATCTTAGCTTCTCTTAGACCATTTTCCTCATAGGTGTGGGGCCATTTGTTCAGGTTAATCATTATTGTACAGCTACAGCTAACAAAAGATTAAATACATTTGTATAGAGACCCTATTTGAGATATGGCTGCTTTATTGGGCTCCTTTGATGCTTTGTTTCCCATGTAAAACTATATGCAAAGTGAACATGCATACAGCTTCCTCAAAGCACGCAGTCACATTAATCTTAACCAATTTATATATCTGAAAAAGTGTTTACAACACATTTAACTTCAGTGTATGTGACATGTTTTCATGTTTCAATTATTACCAGTTAAATGTTTGAACACACCCTCTGATTCATTGTATTTGTTTTTTATTACTACTTTCTACATTTTATATACTGTACATATGAAGCCAGATATATAGAATTATGTAGTAAAAAAAGTTACATAGCTCTGTGATGGAAATTTCTTACTTTGTCAAGCTAAAGAATGTATTGTTTGGGTTTAGATAACTAGTAACTCACAAAGTGCTAAAGTATCTCTGTATTCTGTATTGAGTTAATCTAATCGATGCCCCAGTTTAACCCAGATAAATCGTTTCCTTTTGAGAACTGTTTAGATATACTGTAGTATGTACTTCCTCATGTTGATGTTATGACGTTTGTCAACTGTATAAGAGCCTGTTTTTGTTTTGCCATGGTTCAGATAAGGGAGAGACGGCCCTTGCGTGAGGAACAGATAGGTTTCTTTTTCATTTTCTCTGTAATTGTGCGCACAATTGCTTTAATAAATCCAGACTCTTTGATTTAAGACAACTGTTCTCCAGTTTTTATTCTTCTCAGATTTAAAAATCCACAACAAGCTCTTCTAAATATTTTCCAAGAAAGGAAAGGGTGGGTAATTTCAGGATTTAGAGGAAGTAGTAGTGAGTTTTACAATGAACTAGCTTTATTTCTCTCATCAGCAAAAGCAACAGAAAATAGCTTCTGTATTTCGGGCACACAAGGAAACTATTTCTGTTTTTATTTCTCTAATCCTAACATTAATCTAGGTTTGGTCTTTGTTTATGTTACTGGAAGAACCAGGAAGAATAAAATTATGAACTTGATGAAAATTCCAAAACTAGAAAAACTAGGCAAGATTTTTAGTGTAATTTTGACATACAGAATAATGATGTTAAGAATGTTTTGGTGAAATGAGACTAACCTGTGACATGCACCCTAGTCTACAGGATTTGTAAATGGATTTTCAGCTCCACAGAGTGAATAGACAGATTTGCATGATCTCCTTAACCGCAGAGTAAACAATGGCTTAAAGTGGATTCCCTGTTGTCTAGCTCTACCATTCTGCAAAAGACTATTGCAATATTATGTTTTATATTATTTTTTATTTCATTTTACTGTCAAGAATGTAAACATGTTCATAAATAGTATCAATACAAAATATTAAAAGTACATTATTATTATAACCACAATAAATAGTCTGTATTCAGTACAGTACAGTACAGTACACAGGACAGCTGTGCATAAACTAAATAAACTATTGTTCACAGGGAAAAAGTTACATAAAACCAAATGTAAAGGAAATGTAGAAACTCTCATGTAGCAGTAGCTTCTTATAGGACATATTTCATTACTTCAACATTCTCCAGAGTCTTTTTCAACACCAACTAACATCTACAATATACAAACATGTAACAGGTCTATTCATAGGATTTATTGATAGATTTAAAGGTCCTATATTATTCAAAATGGAGCTTTAACTCATGTTATAATGTTATTACCTCATCAAAAACATACCTGAAGTAGTGTTTTGTTTCATTCACACATGTTTGAATTACCCTTTATTATTAGTCTGTCTACATCCCTGAAACAAAAAAAAAAAGCTCTGTTCCACCTTGTGCTCAGATGCTGAACTTATCCAAATGATCCAAATGTCCAGTGAAGGTGTATAGAGTTTAAAAACATAGACTGTATTACCACATGACATCACAAGGTGGAAAAGAGTGTTTTCTATTTGAGAGAAGAACTCTCTCTTGAATATGCAGGGTCTGTGTGCTAAACCTGGGTGAATGAAATAAAAGACAACTTCAGCTTTTGATTTGATGAGGAAACAGAATTATAACATGGATCAGAAAAAAGCACAATATGGACCCTTTAAGAAACCCTGGAACTATTTTGTTTATTATTAAGGTGATCCTGGAAACACATTACAGTGAAAATGACTAAGCGCTAGAGGAGAGTTGGTGGACAACACGCCACACCCACACAGAACAATAAGGCATAGCAGACACAAAGCTTCTTAAGTATAGTAGAATAGAACAATTGTATCCATTATTCTCTTATTTCATGGTCCAAAGAGTTAAAAATAGTACCTATCTGTGGGGCTTTCTGTTATGTGCAACATTCCTAGAACTTTTCCGTTTTCAAGTATAAAGTATTTTGTTTTAAATTGTTAACAGTCCTATATTACTGAAAATTGACTCTTGTGAGTTTTAAACCATGTTATAATGTTATTACCCCCTCAGAAACATACCTGGAGATGTGTTTTGTTTAATTTACACATTTCTGAATAACCCTTAGTATTAGTTCTACATCTCCAAAGCTCAAAATGCTATTTTCCACCTTGTTATGTCATAAAGTTCTAGTTTTCAAGTTAATAGTTAGCTTTTAGCCTTTTGCTAAGTATTGATGGGAAATTCCACACCTCAGGACACAGTGAAGCAGTTGCTGTGTTACCACATGACATCACAAGGTGGAACAGGCGGAGTGTTTGAGAGAAGAACTCAGCCTAAATATGCAGAATTTGTATGTTGTGCAAATGAAACAAAACACAACTCCAGGTATGTTTTTGATGAGGGAACAACATTATAACAGGTCGGAAAACAGTGTACTATAATGTCTCACTTTTTAAATGTCTTCCCAAAACTGCACACCACATCTGAGTCGGGGGTCATTTATTTTTTGCCACATGAGGAACATTTGAGCAGGTAAAAATCTGTGCACCAGGAGCAGGCCTTTAAGGTGGCAGGGTTCTTGTTCATCTATTTTCTTGTTCGAAATCGCCAATCCTAGTGTCTTCACCCCTATGTGATGTGTAGGCAAATACCCCGCTTTCACAACACACATACCGATATACACATCATCAATAGGGTGAATGTCAATAGACTTGGACATGTTGTAAATGACCATAGTTGTGTAACCTGAAAGTAAGTAGCCTCCTCCTCCGCAGTAAGGTTCGTATTTAGCAGACTTTTGGATCTGCTCTGGGACGAAGTATTTGCTGTTTTTATGTCGAACTGGTCCAGTATCTTCAAAAACAAACCCAGTGTAAAGATGACTGCTCCCGTTATTTCCAGGGAGGTCTTGAAGATACTCAACCATGCCGTCTGTGTTGGCGAAGACATCATCATCGCCATTGAGCAGGAAGCGGACTTTGGGGCAATTTTCATCCATCCACTCCAAAAACAAAATCTGTTTCAAAGTCAGGTTAAAGAAGGACTCTTCAAAATTCCACTGCAGGATATCACTGTTCTCCTTTTGCTCCTCTCTTAGAAGCTTGTTTAGTCTCTCTTTCTTTTTACCACTCCCCAGTGTACCAGAAATAAAAACCCTCCGTATCCATAAACCTTTGTGCTGTCTCTCTTGAGCCCATGTTTTGCGCAGCACCTCTCTCCGATCGTAATTCCCAGGTGAGGTTTTGATCACTAACAAGAGAAAAACTGCAGAGGATTTTTCAGGTCCACCACATTTGTCGGGAGTGTCCAGGAGCATGGGGAAGTGCCGACAATGGCGATAGTAAAGGAAGGTTTGAATGTGCTCTGGGAGACTGCTAAAGCCTTCTATGTTAACTGCAGATGTGTTTTGTTCACATTTTGGCCAGTTCCTTATAACTCTCTTATGCACAGTCTCTGTTTCAGTCAAGTTTACACTGTAGTTATTTAAGTTCTCAAAGTAGTTACTGTTATTCATCTGGACACAAAACAAAATGAAGAGAAATAGTGCTCCAATGGGGAAAAAAGTGCTCAGGCGTAGTTTTATCAACATCTTGACACTGAAAGAAAATGCAAAAAGAAATAGTTATATAATATGTTATGCAAAATGGACTCTTGGGAGCCTTAACCATGTTATAATGTTGTTTCCTCATCATAAATATAAAAGGGAATTGTGTTTTGTTTCATTCACACATGTCTGAGCAATCCTTTATTAGTAGTCTACAGATCAAAATGTTACTCTGTTTTGTTCAGTAGAGATGAGCAATTCCAGGGCTGAAATCATCCTGATTCTAGTGAAGTTGTATGGAGCATTTGTATTTGTATTTATTAAAGGGGCAGTGCATATTAGACAAGATCATCTAAGAAACAAACATGTACTTGTAAATATGCAGGATGGTAGCCAAAGATAAGTTCTGTCTTTAGTTCCCTGCTAGACCAACAAAATGATTTATTGTTATATTTTGGAAAGTTTTGTAGGGAATATCACATTTGAAAGGACACACCTATGTTATAATGTTTTCCTTATCAAAAACAGACCTGGAGTTCTGTTTTACTTCATTCACACACATATTTGCATATTTGCATATTTGATAAAAAGTCTGTTCCACCTTGGGATGTCATGTGCTAAGAAAGGAAGTGCTCCACTGTGTTTTTACACCTGCACCTTCACTAGAATCATTTGGATGATTTCAAGCATTACCAATCTCTGCTAAACAAAAGGTAAAAGGAGCTGTTACCATAAAAACTACCACTACATGGCATCACAAGGTGGAACAGAGGATTTTGAGCTTTGGAGATGTAGACAGACTCATAATAATGGTTTACTCAAATGTGTGAATGAAACAAAAGACAACACCTGATATATTTTTTCTAACATGGCTTAAAGCTCACAAAAGTCAGTTTAGTGTAATATAGGACATTTTCCAATAAATAATTTAAATAATAAACTTTTGAGTCGATTGTAAGCATCAATATACAGCCAAAAAGATGTAGGCTCATCTTTTTTTCTGCTACGCTAAATGGGTCTAAAGATCTTTAAAGGAGCAAATGTAATTTTTCTGTCTGTCACCTGCTTGTTTCTATGAAGAAAACTCACAATTGAATGTATAATTGGTATTTATTTAATTACAGGCGTCTTATTGATCATATACCTTTTACACAACCGCTCTTACTGATAGTGGGGTCACGTTTCCACAGATCTGACAAACAACTGGCATTGTGGCGTAAGGTGTTTGTCGTCAAGGAGATTAATGTTTAATGGTAATGGCTACACTGTGGAATATTCTAAGAAACGCAATAAAGACATGGGCAAGCCGCAGATTTCGACACGCCACTGCATAAAGTCAACTTCGAAACATGGTAAATCCAGAATTTCTGTAGTATTTTTTAAATATATATCCTGTATATAGCGCAGTAAGCC
The DNA here is from genome assembly GCA_034769755.1 of Odontamblyopus lacepedii. NCBI lineage: Eukaryota > Metazoa > Chordata > Actinopteri > Gobiiformes > Gobiidae > Odontamblyopus > Odontamblyopus lacepedii. The sequence goes on from CM068350.1 coordinate 27,303,728, forward strand.
TATAGATCGGTCACATTTATCCTATCATAGAGCCCAGACAATGGCAGACTTTACACCCACAGGGCTTATTCCCTTTAATCTATTTAGATTAATCCTATAACCGCATCCAGAGTGATGTATTAGGTTCTTTGATTGCCTAGACGTCGCTAACTATAGTTTCAAGTCGTCTAATTAGAAACTAAAGAGTCAATAATACCAAACTACATCTTAAATGTGCCAATTATTCACAAATATTATAAAAGATTGACAACTTACGTTTAAATGAGTTTTTTTTTTTAATCAAGATGAGAAACGTGGTCTTCCGCCGTGTACAAATGTTTCTCACAAGCACAGACCACCTGCTGCGGAGCCAGGTCTGCATGAGCCTGTGCGGCAGATCCGGAGCGATGGAGATACAAACAACACTGGGAGCCGCCCTAGAGGAGGCGGAAGGAGGGGAGAGTCCACTCGAGGGCCCTCACGCAGAGGGTGGGGGAGTGCACTGAACATCACCCGTGCAAGGCATGGATTTCTTTAGTTTAGACATGAAAGTGGCAATTAGGATTTGAAGGTCTATTTAAAGGACCTGTAGTGTGTGTAGACGCTTGTTTTTAAAAAGATAGAGGAGCCCTGGGCACGTTGTCACACTTTTTTCATTCCTGTTTCTGTCTCTGAAACCGAGCACAACATCAATGTAAACTGTACATCAAATGAAAGAGCAACATCTCAGCTGTTTTTGGTCTTTTCATTCTGTCTCTGCCTCGTACACACACAGTTATAAGAGTTCAAATACAGGTTGGACATGCCTCATCACGGGTAAGAGGTCACGCCCATTTTTATCAGTAGGCTAATTTAAAAAACTAAAAATTGTATTTTCTATCTTAGGGATATACAATATTTTTTATACAAACTGCATTCAAGTAATGAAGTCACAGTGTCTCTGAGCCTGATGCCACAGCGTCCATCTTTATATTTGAACTCTTATTACTCTGTGTGTGTAAATAGAGAGAGATAGAAAGAAAAGGGCAAAAATACCTGAGATGTTACTCTCACAGTTACTCTTCAATGTGCCAAGGTGCCTCTCTGTGCTAGAAAAACTGCTTTTTCCTGTGCAGCACATGCTTGGAATAATTTAAGATCTTTTTTTTTTTTGCAGTGCATTGTGTTCTGAATCCTGATTGGCTAAGGGACTGTAGTCTAGAAGCGAAAAAAGTTGACATTGGTGTTTCACTTAGACCAGGCATGTCCAAACTATGGCCCAAGGGCCAAATGTGGCCCTCAGACCAATTGTTTTGGCCCTCAGGCTTCCAGGTGAATTGGCCCATACTACGGCAAGTAGTACTTTTTACTGCAAGTTTTTGAACTCTACCTTGATCAAGAAAATGTAGTGTGTCCTTTGGAGGGTCTAAGCCTGAACAAAGGTCTGGAGGGTCATTCAGACCTGTTATAAATGCACAGATTTGAATTATTCACTGTTTTGACCATCAGTCTGTGACCTTCGATCATCCCTCACACTGATCTGTATTTTAATATGTGGCCCTTGATGAAAAAAGTTTGGACACCCCTGACTTAGACCGTACGCGCCTCCTCCCATACACCCGCCTGCCGCATCTCCTCCTGTACAGCACGGACACTGCGCTTGGGTCTTATCGCGTTCGCTGCATGGACCGCGCTTCCTTCTGTGCGCCTCTAAACTAGAACTACCAGGTCTAAACCAGGACTAAGCCAGGTCTAAAGCAGGTCTAAACCAGGTGTAAACCAGATCTAAAACCAGGACTAAAAGGAGAAACAAACTTAAGACCGCATGGCTAATTTGCGCTGAAAACAGCTGGGTGCTGATGCTTTAGCTTCTGTCAGGCTAAAGAACACGACTCAGTGGATTATTTCTGTTGTATTTTCATTGATTTCATAAATGCAACACACTATAGTCTTTTATACAGAGCAGACAGGTAAAAAAAAAAGCAAAAAAAAAACATATGCAGTGTGACACTCATTTTAGGGTTTTGTGGCTCCGCTGGTGTTTTCTTTTCTGTGGGAGACGCTCCAAATGGCTCTTTGCAGGGACGTGCAGAGGGGGGTTGCTTTGGTTGCCCTGGCAACTGCCCGTATGGCCTCCTCGACTGACGTTGCCCTTCTGGAAAAAATATTTATTTATTTATTTATTTATTTATTTATTTATTTATTTATTTATTTATTTATTTATTTATTTATTTATTTATTTTAAATCATTCGAAGTATACAGGTTTTCATGTATGAAAATGCCTATAGATTTGAAATTGAAAATAAAATAGTTGCCTCATTCACTTACATTAGGGCACAGCGAGTGCGAGTCTGGAAGGAGGGGCTCAGTTCTGTTTACAGAGCCACAGAGCTGCACACGACCAGCACCTGAGCCCGGGCTCCAAGTAAAAAGAGATTACCCACAAGCCCCGCGGAGAGCCACGGCCCCGCGGCCGATGCCAAAAGTTCAGTTTTTTCAACTTCTAACGCAGGGGTGGGATCACTGCGATCAAAGTTTAGAACCTTTGTAGCTCTAGGGCTACAAAGGTTCTAAACTTTGATGGCAGGGCCGGACCAGGAGCAGATGGATGGAGGGTTCTGGTCTGACTACATCAGCCCAGCAAATAAGATGAAAATAACTTGCAGGATTCAACGATTTACATGTGACATATTCAAACGTCTCAATTCATTTAGGGCCAATGATTTTCTGTTTCAGACGTTTTGAATTCCATTTCATTGTGACACATTTGATAATTCTGTTAACAGTGTTGGGAAGGTTACTTTCAACTGTATTCCCTACAGATTACAGATTACATACCCCAAAATGTAATTTGTAACGTAATCCATTAAATTAAATCAGTAACATAATCTGAATACTTTGGATTACTTGATATTGTCGTGCTTTTTAAACCTAAATGAATGTAGCAACCACCTCCTGCAAATTCTTGTTTAGTTTTAGACCTGATTTTAGACCTGGTTTAGACCTGGTTTTAGTCTTGGTTTACACCTGGTTTTAGTCCTGATTTAATGCTTGTTCAGTCCTGGTTTTACATCTGGTGTAGACCTGCTTTAGACCTGTCTTAGTCCTGGTGTTAGTTCTAGTTTAGAGGTGCACAGGAGGAAGCGCGGTCCACGCCGTACAAGAGGAGATGCGGTGTGCGCGGTACACTAGATATATACTTGGCCGCAGTGCTTTATGGGAAGGTTTTCAGACCATGAGTGAGGAAGACGTATTCAACATATAGTTCTACCCCTGGGCACTGTACTGCGGGCTCATATGGACAATTTGCATCTATGTATCAATAGGGAAGCGCTAGAATTGCAAGGAGAGTAACGCTAATAATTTTGATTACGCGTCATTTAAGTTTGGCGGGCCATGCGGTGCGCCCTTTCCTCACGTCAGAGCAACTGCCCCTCAAAATTCCTGTGCACGTCCCTGGCCCTTTGAGTATTTAAGGTTGCCGACCCCTGACTTAGACCAATGTTAAAAGTTTCTGTGCCTCGTCTCTGTACAGCCCGCCAAATTTACATTTGCAAATTTTCTCTATGACAAAACCCACAATGAAACGTTCTGCACCGACAAAAGGCGTCTCCGGACGCGCCCAAAAGACAGAGAAAGATGCAAACTATCGCAGAAAAAACTTCTGGACATTCTGAAGGAAGGTAGAAGCTATGTGGTTGTAGGCGCCATTACGGAATAAATGAATCTTCGGTTCGTTCTCGAAAAGAGACGCCTGCACCACAGGCTTCAGTAGAAAAAGACCCCTGCACCACAGGCTTCAGTAGAAAAAGACACCTGCACCACAGGCTTTAGTAGAAAAAGACCCCTGCACCACAGGCTTCAGTAGAAAAAGACACCTGCACCACAGGCTTCAGTAGAAAAAGACGCTACAGCGGAGGCACAGTCAGAGGGAAGTGTGAAATACGCGTGAGTCACAATATGTCAAAGGAAAGGAAACGAGCAATTATTGTATACACAAGAGCTAAAAATGCAATCATAATACAAAATAAGATTATTTTTAATTTTAAAGCAGTCTTTAAGAACAACTTCATCCTAATTCTTTTTCCCCCTTATGAAATTTGAATCATTCCCCATTTTAACTAAAAGAACTTTAAAGTATAATAAAATAATTGAAACTAAAATGTACTGTCCATAGTTCTCTGATGATCCATAATACCTGCTGTACGGGAAGGTCAAGTCCTTAGGGGCATTACATATACATCAAATCTAAACAATACAGTCAACACTAAAAACATTCATTTTAGTTTTACAAATCACTTTAGATGAGAGTGACAACTTGCCCCAGTGGGTGTGACAACTTGCCCCACAATGGAGCATGTAATCACAGCCGTCCAACTTTGTATTTGAACTCTTATTACTCTGTGTGTGTACTAGAAAGAGATAGAATGAAAAGAGCAAAAAATAAATGAGATGTTATGCTTTCTTTTCATGTACAGTTTCAGAGAAGGGGAAAAAAGTGTGACAACATGCCCTGGTCTCCCTTTTTGATACTTTCCCGCTGATGTCCTCAACATTCCCAGGGGCCGTGGTACTAATTGTAGACTTTTAACACAAACTGACTAGAAAGAACTGACAGCTGGAAATACAATAGGTGAGATGTTCTGTGCTGTTAAACAATTCCCTCTCAAATAACATTACAGTTACAAAATGTTAGCATTGTTGTAGCTACAATACAATCAGCAGTTTATATCATATATCTTACTCATTTAAATGTGCTGTAAAATGTTGTGTGTATGGTGTATGTTGCACTTTTTTTTTAAGTTTCCGATTTAAAGTGCTGCAGTGACTGTGCTGCTTGCATGTACAAAGTTTGCAAAGGTCCGTTGCAAAAAAACTGAATATCATGAAAAAGTTCCAAGATTTTTTATCACTCAATTCAGAAAGTCAAACCCATATACTGTACAGGCTCACGGCACATCACAGTGTGAAGTTTCCACAGCCAGTGAGGATTTCAGAAGCCTAACATTTTTGTTTAAAACATATAATATAATATATATTTTTCTGAGACACAGAAGTCTGTTTTTTCATTATCTGTAAGACACAATTATAAAAATTAATGAAATAAACTCTTTGTGTCACGAGTCTTTATAATATATAGGCTAGTACTGACTTTCTGAATTGAGTGACAAAAATGTTTTTCATGATTATTTGTGATGGATTAGTATGCGCGTCTCCAATCTGCAGCTCCGGAGTTACCAGTAGCTCTCCAGCCCCTTCCAAGTAGCTCGCCAAAGGATTTCAGAATTATGCTGAGTAACAAAGATTTGGTAAATTACAGCCTGTTACCATTGCGTATGTATCTGTTTGAAGCCCAACTTTGTGCCCTAATAAATGGACAATGGTTTATGTTTTACCGGCGTCTATCTGTATCCAAAGGCTCGCCCTCTTTCTTACAATCGTCTCAATTTCTTGCGGCCACTAAAATGAGTAGCTCTCTGGCATTATTGTTTTGTAAAGGGAGCTCAACGGGGGGAAAAGGTTGGAGATCTGTGATGTGGATGCGTGCGCCTCCCTTGGCCACTAGGAGGCTCTCGCACTGCAAAATCCTGCGCAATCCCAATGAGGCCCCGTCTGATCCAGAGATGAGCCTGAAGTCAAGGAAAGTCTGACATCTAGCGTTAGTACAAATGTAGGCCTATTATAAATGTATTTAAATTGGCAGCCAGAAATTGTGTTAGTGCTCATGCTGACAGACTGTACTGGAAACTGTCACATCAGAAGGCAGAGGCTGTATATGTATTAAACTAACCTCTAGATGACAGTCACGAGTTTTAGACCTGACATACTACTTTCTAGAAACGTCATGGATCTATGAGAAATGTGGGTTAGTTTTTCTGGAATGTTCCATTGTGTATTCTTACTGTGAGTGGGGTTTTCCTGCCAAGTTTGATCTGATTTGTGACTGAATACTGAACAATAGATCAAATGACTTGAGATAAGATAAGATAAACTTTATGCGGTATGCTGCTAACACAAGAAACCACAAATATTTCTGTCTCCACTTTTACTCATTCTAAATAAACACCCCACATAATATAAACTTTAGTATTTTGTATTCGTTAAGCAGGCTTGGCTGAACAAGATTAAGCACATTTTGTACATGTTGTATTAAAAATAGCCTTTTCTTCTTCTTTTATTTTTATTTAAGCCACCATACCTTAAAAAAAAAAACTCTTACATTAAGGGTTTACTTGTAGGCTAATTTGAGTAATAATTGTCCACGTGGATCTGTACTTTACAATACTTTGACCGCTGAACGTAACCCTGTTCTGTGTACTTAAGGTGGTCAGCCTTTTCTGGAAATAGTTTAGTATTTACTCAATCTACCACTCAGTCATGATATTTACACTCAGACTTCTTTAAGATAAGGGCAAATGGTCATAAAGGTTACCACACTGACTATTGCGTCAATGAATGTAAATATATATATATATATATATATATATATATATATATATATATATATATATATATATATATATATATATATATATATATATATATATAAAGTTTATGGACCACAAAGAACAATCCATAACTTCAGCTTGAGCTTTTTTTAATTTTAATTAGACATTATAATTAGATGAATAAGAATGTTTAATAATAATAATAATAATAATAATGCATCAGTTTTATATAGCGCTTTTCAGGACACTCAAAGACGCTTTGCAGAGCATTATTCATTCACTCCAGACCCGGTGGTGGAGCTACTATTGTAGCCACAGCTGCCCTGGGACAGACTGACTGAAGCAAGGCTGCCGATCTGCGCCACTGGCCCCTCCGACCTCCACCAGCACTCACGCACACACCACTTTCATACTAAGGTGTACCAACTGTTTAAGGTGTACCAACAAATGCAACAGGAACCAAGATTCCGCAAAACCACTTTTATTGCCATATATATTTTAGTACTTAACACACAAACCTTGTGACCACAAACCTTTTTATGGCCAATTTCGAGCTGAATCAGGATCACACTCATAAAAATCGTCACTTTCCATATAAAAACACTGTAAACATTGCATATCCAGAACAAACAAAGTTCTTCATTTTCAAGTTGGACAACATTTAGTATGACATCTAACTAAAACATTTTTAAAGGTGCACTGTTTAACTTTTCTGGAAGAGGATAGAGGGACCTTGATTCCATGTTAATGTTTTTCCGCCAGAATGTTCTGCAGGGTGGCATTTAATGTAAATATCTCCATGGAGACAAGCAGGCCACATCACAAGGCCAAGCTAAAGGTCAGTTCTGTGGAGAAGTGGGCCCGTTCACAGTAATAATGCATGTTTTTACTTGCACTTTTAGTTTTGTGAAATAAGAATAGATACAAGATATATTTGTTTAATGCCATACTGTGGAACATCCCAGGCAAAGCAATAACATCTCCATGAGGCAAGCTGATAGCAGACCCTCCAGAAAAGTTGCAAATTGCGCCTTTAACATCTCCAAAATGCAAAACTATTTAAAAATAAACAAATAAGCTTAGTCTTTGCCCAAGTAGTAGTCCATAGTACCAAAGTAAATATAAAAGTCTTTCCCACGTAGTGAGTCTTGGTACAAGTATAGACATGTATAATACCCTGAGTAAAGTCTTAATGATTCAGAAAGTGCATTTTATCAACATACAAAATCCCCAATACAAAACAACCAACCCCAACATGCAAATGTCCAGTGATATAACAATTGCACATATCTCAAATAACTAGCTGTTATTTATTGATAAATAAATGTCATAAGTAATACGTAAAACTATCCAGTGCTGTTTAGGTATTATTGTGACAGTGTTTTTTCCATTTCATTTCGGTTGTGCTTATTTGTAAGGCCAAGCTGGGAACAAAAAATGTTTACAGTTTTTAGTCAAATCAGAAAAACATATAATATATGTATAAAAATAATGCAACTAATATGAGATTGGGACCCAGGTTACTTTCTACTGAAAAAGTCTGGCCTCAAGATAGAAAAGGGTGAGAGTCCCTGCTTTAAACCATTTTAACTATCTTATTTAGTGGCACAACACATGACGTGGGTGTGATTTTATATCTATTCTGTCTTTCAATTTCAAACAGGATACATTTAGAGGTGTTACTGTCCTTCAGCAAGACACTTGTTTTGAATGCCCAACAGAGGAATTTGATTATACACCATCCAAAGTGGGTGGCACTCAGTTACATTTAAGTATGTTCACCATTAAAGCAATGGTATATTTTTCATACTTTTACTCCAGCTTGGGTAGTATTTGCCTGGGATCTAGAAACACACTTCAGTACTTTACAAAGAGGTAAAGAGGTCAATCTGGTCACTGGTGAAACTCCTCTATTTCAAAAGGGAGGATTGATAGGTGGATTGGCCAGTCAGCAACATACATTGTAGGTTGTATCAGAAAAAATAAAGGGAAAAAAATATATCACAGGGAACTGAAAAACATAACTGATTATTGCTCATTAATCAAATTAAATTCAATCAAATTGAGTGAATCACAAGACACTGTTAATCTGAAGTTAGATAAAAGTTTACTTTGTAAAGGATATATGAATAATTAGCTCCTTCATTTCACGTGTGAAAATGCACTATCACTTTTGTCTGAGCTTAGGTGTGACGGAGGGTGTGGAGACTATCAATATCAATAACGTCAATCTGTAGAAAAAATACAGAGGGATCACTCTGGGTTTGCCAGGCAAGAGTAATATAATATATGCGAAAGAGAACTTTTAATTGAGTAAAATGTCTTTGTTACTCTCTCCACTGTGAGAAAATCTGCAAAAGCTACATCATTTTTTTTTTCTTCACTGCTCCTTCAGATATAATTTTGTTTTTATGATATGGTATATCCATTGAAAATACCAGATTTATTATTTAATGCATTATTTAATTTTCTTAATTAATTACATTAAATTTAAATATTACATACAGACAATGACAATCACTTGAGTAGTTTCCAAAGTAGTTTCTTGGACCACTACTTTGTACTTCTAGTAACGTTATTTTTTATTTAACAGTACAATTTGCTGAGTGAACTGTTGCCAGTATTTCCCTTTTCATAAAAATGTACCCAACTTTAAAAATCACCTTCTGCAATCTTCAGTTTTACTACAAAAATATGCCACAGCAGTTCACAAATATCTCCTTCATTTACAATACAATAGAAGTCAGTGAAACCTGTGTAGATGTTTTCCAGGTGTTTTGTTTCATTCACACATATTTAAACACACAAACTCTGCATATTTAGGCTGCTCTCTGCTACACTCTGCTCCACTGTATTTTTAAACTCCATACACCTTCACTAGAATCTTTTGGATACTTTTAGCCCTGAAATTGCCTATCTCTATTGAACAAAAGGGAAAAGGGAGACTACAAATAGATGACATCACAAGGTGGAACAGAGCAATCTGAGCTTTGGAGACAAATATGTGTGAATGAAACAAAACAGCATTTTAACATGGCTTAAAGCTTAATTTTGTGTAACACGGGACCTTTAAGATCAATGATCAATGTATTAATAAATTGTAAAAAGATGACAAGTATTTTAATCTAGGATAAAAATAAAAATGTTTGAGGGCCGAGAATGGGTTGCTCAAACAGCCGTTTTTGAAAATGCGACTTCATTCAAAAACTCATAAAGCTAAAACAAAAAGCTTCCCCATCCATAATTGAGGAAAAATGATATATATAAATATGACCATTTATCATGTGTTTGTTTTGAACGATATACTGCACTGCAAATTTGGATTGAGTACTTGGTGCCACATGAGAAACATGTGCGTGGGGAGAAATTGGTGCACCAGCAGGACATGTCTGTAAAAACACGGGTCATATGCATCCACTTTGGAGGGAATGAATAATCCTGCAGTCTTCACCAGCGGGTGTGCCTTAGGGCCTAAGCCGGCTTTGGCCAGGCACATGCCCATGTAAACGTCATCGATCGGGAGCAGTAGAATGGACTTGGACATGTTATAAATAACTGAGGCAGTGTAGCCGGACAGTAAGAAGCCCCCTCCGCCGCAGTACGGAGGATACAAGTTTGATTCCTCCACCTGAACTGGCACATAGTACTTACTTCCTGGTGACCTTATGGGACCTACGTTGTGTATCAGATGTCCTGTAAAGAGATGCTTGCCGCCATCATTGTCCTGGAGGTCATGGAGATACTCGACCATGTTGTTTGTGTTGGCAAAAACGTCATCATCACCGTTCATTTGAAAGCGGACGTTGGGGCAGTTCCTCTCCGCCCACTCCAAAAACAGAATCTGCTTCAGTGTAAGGTTAAAGAAAGTATCTGTAAAGTCCCACTGGAGGATGTCTTTATACAATGTCTGTTCCACCTGAAGAAGCCTGTTGAGCCTTTCTTTCTGCTGACCATTGCCTGCTGTACCGGAAATAAAAATCCTTCGTATCCATAAACCTTTGTGCTGTCTCTCTTCAGCCCATGTTTTGCGCAGCACCTCTCTCCGCTCGTAGTTCCCAGGTGAACTTTTGATCACCAAGAAGAGAAAAACTTCAGATGATTTTTCAGGTCCTCCACATTTGTCGGGAATGTCCAGGAGCATGGGGAAGTGCCGACAATGGCGATAGTAAAGGAAGTTTTGAATGTGCTCTGGGAGACTGCTAAAGCCTGAGATGTTGACTGCAGATGTGTTTCGTTCACACTTGGGCCATGAGTACACATAGGAGTTGACTTTTGCAAGTTGAGAAGGCTTTTCCTCTACGTCACTTTCAACAGTGTCTTGGAACTTTTTCCTTAAGACTTGATATTTTTGAGAACTGTTTGAGTCGTTATATAGATGAAGCATTAAAATCCCCAAAGCTGCAAGAATAAGGAACAATGACTTCCTAGTATTTATGATTTTCATGATGAAGAGGATCTGTGGAGACAAAAATAAGAGTTAGCCAATTAAAGGATTTCCATACAAGTTGTCTTAAAATTGAGTGTTTGCTAATATGTGCATTGTGTCACCCCAGTCACAATAGTTAGAGATATTATAGGACATGGGGAACAAGAAAAATTAAATTAAAATACAATTTCATAGAAAACTTATGTGTGCAAACGAGGATTATATTTATATTACATACTGTAAAACTGTGTGCCACTTTGGGAAGATCAGTAAAATGACATTGGGTTTTGGCTCATTCGCATTTCATTTTATTACGATATAGAATGCTGATTTTCTAACTCAATACATCACAGTGCGTGATGTGGCCTATTAAAGGCCAGCGAGAACGTCCCCCTCTCCCGGGCACACAAGTTACCCATGTGCCGCCCAAGAGAAAAGGGTGCCCGGAGGGAGGAGGCGGACATTCCTGCCGAGAGAATGCGACGATGGACCTGGTATTCGCCGTAACACCAGTTTGCATGGACACTAATTTACACCTGTAGTCTTTGAGCAGGTTGGTGCAAATACTAAAATACAAATTCAGTGTATATAAATAAAATGACCAAAAATAAATTAAAACAGATATTACTTAGGGTTATAGTGTAAAAGTTACAGGTCTTTTTCCTGTGTATTTTTACAATAAAAACACTTGAATAGTCGACTAGTTCAGGGGGACAGTTGGCTCAACCATTTCCAAGTTATACTAAAACCAATAAATCCTGACAGATGAGTCAATGTTTAACACTTTACAAATGCAGGGAAAACATTATCAGAGGACAAAAAACTTATAGCTCTTACATTATGTCCCTTTGATTAGAATATAGTCGTCTACTGGCACAGAGCCAGTTAAGACTGTAGGAGGTTACACAGTTCAACTTGAATAACTATTCATTTGACCCTCAGTCATAATCAGTTACACTTATATTGCATATTCAGATATAATGTGGGCCTATTGCTTAACCATTATTTCTGAGTTTATTGTGAGTTAAATTTCTATGAACTAGTAGGAATTTTCTTTTATTACAAGATTTTATTTGAAGGTTGATTAAGTAACTTGTGTTAATCATTATAAATACTAAACAACTAGTATTTAATTGCGCTGTTATTTTGATCACATTATTATCCGGTTTTGTTGTATTACTATCATGTCCTGTAGAAATATATCACACTTTCAATGATGCTGATGTGGATGACAGGCCTGAAAAGTGTATTTTGTTTGACGTGTTCAGCAGAGTTTGAGTTTCCTGCCATCACTGGTACTAGTGACACCTACAAAATTAATCATTTAAAGCCCTCTCTACTTACACTTGTTCAACACACAGCAACAAGAAGGCGGGCAACTAATTTCAGACAGGTGACTGCTTACTAATTAACTAATGTGTTTTGATCTCTTAATATTGAGGAAACATCCATTAAATTTCCCAAGAAACAAGTCAAATGTTAAAAAAAGAAGTGACCCTGATGCTCTGCTCTTTGTACCTGAGGTGGACCTGTTTGTGTTTTCAATAAGATGAAAGATCGACTCAAAAATCAAGAACGATCAATATGGGGGTAAAAAAAAATTGATTCTTTTTTTCACCATATCACCCAGCCCTAGTTGAACCTTATAACTTTGGTCTTCAAATATTATTTAGGAGGATGTTTCAGTAACTTGTCTTGACGGCTAAAATTCCTGACATACATTTTGTGCAATTACCATCTGCATTACAAAAAGCATCCGAAACATAGTCTGTCAACATTTGTGCTGACTGAAACGATGTCACTTTTATATTTTATTGGTTACAAATCTTAAATCTTGAATCTTGAGAAACAGCTTGAAATAAGTTAAGCTTGGATCATCAAGTAAATGTTGACTGGTTAAAACTACTGAAATGAAGATAAATACAAGTCATTTAACCTAGTCTAGATACTCTGCTCCCCCATGCACTCCTCAGCTAAGTCACATGAAAACCAAAGGAGACAAGTTAGAAAGACTGGTCCCACCCAAACAACTACTCCCACCTTATTGTTTCTGGCTTCACACATAAACCCTGCATATTTAGGCTGAGATCTTCTCTCAGACAGAAAACTAACTTAAACTCCGTACGCCTTCACTAGAATAATTTCATTACTTCTGCACTAGAACTGCCAATCTCTAATAAACAAAATGTAAAAAGTAGGCTTTAAACATGAAAACTACCCCTTCATGACATCACAGTGTGGAACAGAGTATTGTGAGCTTTGGTGATGTAGACAGACTACTAATAAAGGATTATTCAGACATGCAATGTTGTCTGACAACATACCTGTCATACCAGGTATGTTTTCTGACACTGCTGAACGCTCACAAGACTTATATTTGTAGAAGTTAAAATGAACCAAGCATCAATTTTTCATTTGTATGAATCAGTCTTGGACTCAAAATGAACAGATTTGTTCAGCTAAGACCATAGACATCAGTCTATGGCTAAGACATAGGTCGAAAAAAGGATACTGACTGTCAGTGCAAATAGATATAGCAGCAACAGAATACTGGCAATTAAGACCATCCCAATAACAGTGTGATTATGAAACAAATTAAAGGCACTCACACAACCCTAGAGCAAGATTAATTGTTCAAAACCTATTCACTTAGTAGTAAGTAGTTTCTATGAAATGAGTAATGGAATTGTATTACCCTCTACAACCCTGCAACCTACAATCTTATTCTGCACAAAGAGAACTATAATTTGTTCTCTGTGGCATACCAGGGTGCTCTTGGAAAAAAACTATTTAAGTATACTTTTCCTCATGTGATTTTTACTTCTTTTTTTTTTTTTTTTTGGAATGCATAGAAGTTAAGGTTTGTGTCACAACAAAAATACATTGATATATTTAATCATCAGTGAATATTTTAATTATCGTGGCAGGGCTATAGCTGTAAGTGCAAACGGGTGGTGACAAACTTAACAAGTCTAGTCTTTGTGAATATTTCTTAGTGGTAGAAAATGTGAAACTGTTTGTCTGTTTGTCAAGGAATGTGACAACTTAGAAATGTCATATATATTTACATTGTGGATTGAGTAGTGTTTACAGTGTTCTGTATAGCTCACTCACTGGTGAAAAAGCTATTAATAGTCTAATAATAATAATAATAATAATAATAATAATAATAATAATAATAATAATAATAATAATAATAATAATAATAATAATAATAATAATCTATATTATTTTAGATAAAGTCTGTTAATAAATAAGAGAAAAGAGAAGTTACAGACTACGTCCCAAATTTCTCTGCTGCTGTCTAAAACTTGAGCAATCACACGTTCATTTTACAACCTTCTTCATATAGTACCATTAGGCAATAAACTAACCTGAGTCGCATTAATTTCCGTAATGAAGTAAATTTAAGTGAACCATAGAAAATCATAAACGAAGCTATAATATAATATATATATCATAACGAGCTATAATATGTAATTTAGACTTTTTTTTTTTTTTTTGTATAGGCATTAACTTTTTTCGAATCGTTTAATTTGATAAAACTAGGGACTATGTTAATACTATTTACACGTGGGAAAAAAGTTACGTTTTGCGGTGTTTTGCCTTTGCCCTGACGGATCGTCCGAAAAGACACGAAACCTAAGGCTGTTTCCCGATAGCTTTAAAGTGGACAGCATCAGTATGGAAATAAATAATGCACGGTACAAATGAAATATTAAAGAGCTCACTCACCGCTCCGCCTGGTGCGTCTCTGCTGTGGCTGTGGGTCCGCTGTGACTGAGGCGCATCTGAGGACTGGGCGGGATAAGGAGATGCCCCTGAGAGTAGGAGCGGCCCAGTCTGCGCCAGAAACTGCGCCATGGTCTATGGTCTACACCTTTAGTCACTTTTACCATGTTAAATATAGACACCGTTACTGAGCACCGTGTAGAGCGCCCCACACGACACCATTTCCCCACTACTGTAACTCAATGGCGATAAATTAGTTTCGCTTTTTTCAAAGTGACAATCCGTAGAGCTGCATCGTAAAACAGTCAAACAGATAAATAGGAGCCGAAGATGTTTTCTTCAAGTGTCAGACACAGGTTAGCTGTGAACTGTGGCGTCCTCTCTGCTTGAAATTAGGTCCTATAACAGAAAGGTATTAGTGTTAAGAGTGGTTTCCTGAGCTCTACGTTTCCCCCTTTTTAAAGAAACAGAGTAGCCTAATGAGTAATCAAATTACTTTTGTAATCAAATAATAGTAGTAATGAGACTACTTTTAGAAGGAGTAATCAGCAGCAAGTAATCAGATTACTTGTGCTGAAAAACTAGCAAGCTTGTGTCTGTAAAGTTATTTGAGAGGGACTTAGCACAAAACATCTATCTCACCTGTTGTCATTGAGTTAAGTTATTTAATTTGGATTCCTTTGTATGTCTTGTACATGTGAAGTAATTGGCAAATAAACTAAGAGTACTACTACTACTACTACTACTACTACTACTACTACTACTACTACTACTACTACTACTACTACTACTACTACTACTACTACTATGAGTAAACCTCAGATTAAACTCTTGAATAACTGAGTTTCAAAGAGTCTACAATTAGCTAGTACCACAGGCCTAGGAAATGTTCAGCACATGAGCTCCAGAGTATCAATAGGGGTGAACAGGGCATGTTCACTTGTCACACTTTTTTCATTTCTGTTTGTCCCTGAAACTGAACACAACAGAAATGTAAAATGCATATCAAATGAAAGAGTACCATCTCAGCTATTTTTGGTCCTTTCATTCTGTCTTTCTCTAGTGCACACACAGAGTTCAATATACAATGATAAGAGTTAAAATAAGAGGTTGGACGGGTGTGACATGTTCCATCGCGGGTAAGTTATTATCAGTGATGACTGTATTATTTATCTTTGATGTATAGTAATACAGTAATTATGTATATAAACAAGTTCCTTTCAAGTAGCAAGTGCAAAATGTGATGGGGAATCTGAAGTTCCTGCCTCTAGTTTGGGTCAGAGTGATATGAGAGCTATTGTGATGAAACTCTGTGAACTGTGATTTAGTGCTCATATTGTTGACAAATTAACTCACTAGAAAAATCTCCTTATTAATATATGGACATAATTTTAACTATGGGAAAACTTGCCAGACCTCCAGGTAGTAACGGTAGTTTATTCAGTCATTTGCTGCACTACAATGCCATAGCTGGGTTTCAGATGACATCACATTGTTCAGATGCAGATTTTTGGTATTATACAGTGAGTTATTGGGTCTAGTCATTAATAGAAGTGATCAGGTTCAAGATTTGTGAATTTACCTTTTGGATAATTCATGGCAAAGTACAATATAATCAATAGGAAAACCTGTCTCTTGGGAGTATGACATTATCACATTCTCAGATCTGAAAACTACCAATGGAGTACAATGGAGGCTGAAGTAAAAAGTACTTGTAAAACCCTGTAAAACAATGATAGAATTCAAAGAAAGAAAAGCAAGAACAGCAAGTTTGCATTTTATATTTTGTGGAGGCTAGCAAAACTGGGAATATGCTACTTTTTCCCTTTTAAATATCTTGGCAAGCCTTTGGTTCTGTCATAAGCCAAAGAATTAAGATTTCAAAGTGCTTATTTCTTCATGTAGTCCGCACTAAAAAGGCGCAAAGGATCATGGTCTATGTAGTTCCCTGTAGTTTTTTAGCTCATGCTGCATGACTTGTACTTCAGTATATTGCAATAATAGTCCAAGATATTATTGTGAGACTTTTGATGATAAGATACCACGATATTTCCGTTATTGTTACATCTCTAATACTACCATGCTTTTTTCTTAGTTTTATCTTTTTTATTTTTTTAAATACACCTTCTAAGGATTGTATCATGCATCTCAATTCTGCATCCACATACTATGCAACTCCCCCAACTTTTCATTGGTCATGTTTAATGTGAACAGTGTGTGTCTTTCCATTTACCGTATTTTCCGGACTATAGAGGCACCGGTATATAAGCCGCATCCCTCTATTTTAAAAAAAAATTAAGAAAAAAGTTATACAAGCCGCAACTGAGCTATAAGCTCGATATCTATGTTGAAAAATGAGATATTTACTGCATATACAGAACTATTTTGTACTGTAAATGTACATTTATGTATCTGAACAGATTCTTTTCGAACAGTGCCTTTTAACACGGCAGCAACTGTGCTGATTAAAACAAGGTCAAAAACAGAATAGAACCGGTAATTGATTACCTTCATTTCTCCTGTGCAGTGAAACCACAAGTCACTTTAATGTCTCTCTGACTCCGAGCTTACGTGCAGCAGCACAGTAGAGGTCTGTGCGGGACAGAATTTTCAGTCCTGCTCCCGCCCGTTACCGCAGTCTTCAATCCTACTCCTGCTCGCTCCCGCGTCATGCGGTCGCGCTCCCTCCCGCGCCCGCAATAAGTTTTCAGAATGTTCTTTCAGAATGATCTTTCAGATGCTCTTATTACACATCCATAGTCCTGCCGCACTGTTTTGTGTTGGGTCCTGCAGGTGCAGGGCTCTACAGCAGTTTCCTTCCTGGAGCAAGATCGATGCCTTCAATTTAAAACTTACATCATACAAACTCCTTCGTGTGCTTTTCATGATGAAGGGGCGAGGATTTGAAAATAATTACCAGTTAGTAATTTGTTGTGTGTGTTATATCTGCGTGGCCATACCGGCTCGTCAAAGCCTGAACCCGTCAGATCTCAGAAGCTAAGCAGGGCCGGGCCTGGTTAGTACTTGGATGGGAGACCACTGGGAATTCCAGGTGCCACAGTGGGGCGCCAGTTGCAAAAACTGTCGTTGTGTCCTTAGGCAAGGCACATCATCCACATTGCCTAGTATGAAAGTGGTGTGTGCGTGAGTGTTGGTGGTGGTTGGAGGGGCCGATGGCGCAGATTGGCAGCCTTGCTTCCGTCAGTCTGCCCCAGGGCAGCTGTAGCTACAATAGTAGTTTACCACCACCGAGTGAATGAATAATGCTCTGTAAAGCGTCTTTGAGTGTCCAGAAAAGCGCTATATAAAACTGATGCATTATTATTATTATTAAATAAGAAGTAGCGTATGCATTCATTTTCCATCTATCTTGTTTTTGAAATTCCCGTTAGAGCGCCCCTAGCGGTGGAAAAAAATCCACAGATTAGCCGCTCCTTTGTAAAAGCCGCATGGTTCAAAGCCTGGGAAAAAAGTAGCATCTTATAGTATGGAAAATACCCTTTATGACAGCTAGCCAGGTTTCCAACACACCAAAGACACTAGACACTACTCTTTGATGTTATTGTAATTTTTATAAAGACTTTTACTATTGAAGCCAAGTACTGAAGGATCTATCCACAGTAATATACAATAAAATCATTGATTGCAGTATTGGTTACATGACAGGGCTCTACGCTAACTTTTTTTTCCAGGAGCACATGTGCCCCTAAGTTAAAAATTTTAGGAGCACAGAAAAAAAAATGGGGGCACAGGTAGGTTTTCGTTTTCAATGATTATTACAGTGCAGAACTTGCGAACACCAGCACTAACACTGAATAAATTTAATACAAAAAAAAGAATTATGACTGTACTTTTCCTGCATGATCGCAATGTTTTTATAAATATATCTTCATTTTATCTGATTAATATTTAGACTTAAAATAAGCCAAACAAACTGTACTGCACTGAAACACTCTGTGGCCCTTTTTGGACCTTCACCCACAGTTTGAGAACCTCTTCTTTAAGAGAACTTCCACTGGCACTTTACACAAAACTGCTTTAAAGTGTAAAAAGTGTGCAGGATTTTTAAACCTGTATTTTCAAATTCCTAACTGGAGTTAGATTCTCTTAGTGGTTTTACAGTGGTTTTTAGCCTCTGCACATTTACCAAACCAAACGCACATTGTGACAAACAGATTTATTTGGCATTTTCTTAGGCAAACTTCAGCCCACATATCACCTGCTCTGTGCCGTAGCTCTGCTCTGTGCGGACACGGACATAAAATTAATATTGGCGTATTTGATGTGAGGCGGATGGACAGGTGAGATGTTTAACCTGCCCTGTGATACACACTGGTACTCGAGGGTGCTCGAGCTCCAGCGCACAGGTCCTACACACCGGTACAAGTTTATTGCCGAAGGCAGCGGCCGTAATGAAATATGATGCACTCAGTATTCAGACCTTAAATCCGTGACGAGACTGAGTCCAAATGCGCTCGAGTCCGAGACAAGACCAAGACAAAACCATCGCTTTAGCGGAGAAGGAACTCCAGGGGAATCTACTGAGTGGTGGGACAGGTGTGGGTCCTGCTGCGGTGCCGCTCCTCGTTTAAGGGGCGTGGGTGTTTTGAAGCGAAGTTTGTTCGTATGAGTGATATCGGCGCACACACGGAGCTCGTATGCTGGGGTCGTGCGCGATCGGAGGTGTCGTGCCCGGGCTCGGTTTGGTTGCGCTCGCGCTGGGCAAGCGTGAGGCGCTTTAGGGGCGATCCAGGCTTGGGCAGGTTCCACAGTCCTAGTGTGAGTTTGCCCCTAATGTTTGACACATTTAGAACGTTTAACTCGTCACGTTACGTCTGTGCGCAGTTCTCCTTATTGTGGCTGCAGAAGCACTCGCACTGGTGCGACTGTTTTGATTTCCTCGTTCGCACGGTGAAATATTTACTCGCAAATGCGAGTGAAATGGGCGCACTGTAGAGCCCTGGTTACATGTGCTGTATTTTGTATAAAGTTCCCACAAGTGAGCAGGATGTGGTTGACAAGACAGAGGAAGTAAAGAACAGATGGGGCTGGACCTCTTTGACCACAGTGTTATCAGGAAGTTTCCCTTTTGAGCTGGTTTACAATGCCGCTTAGATAGTAAAACACCTTAAAAATCCACAAATGAAAATGCAATAGCTCACTAACTCACACCCTTCATAGCATGTAATATCTAACCCAGTAGCTGCAAATCACTAGCTATGGTCTTTTTGGAGCAAGAAATTGGACAGTCTTTTAAGTTAAATGAAAGTTATTAAAAGGATACCTTGTTCATTAAATTAATATCTTGAAAAAATAAAAATAAATTAATTAAAAATGGTCATTTACCAATGCAAGAAGCGTGGAGGAGAGTTGCAGTAATGTAAGCATGAAGTGAGTGTGGTGAGTTTAGCTGTGCTGTGGGGGTGAGTGAATGTCAAAGATGGAACATTACGAAGCTGAAAATAAGCGGATCTGGAACTAATGGAGGTGTGAGCAGAGAACAAGAGTGTGGTGGTGAGGATGACACTCACCTGACTCTTTACCTGAGGGGTGGGAGAGATGGAGGAGCCATCAGTGACAAGTGATGAGCTACCGTTTTTTGAAAGTGTGGCTTTGGTATCCATGAGGAGGACTTCAGCTTTTATTGCCATTGAATCTGTAAAAGTTGTGGGAGAACCATGTTTTGATGTCAATCAGGGAGGAAGGGATGAGTGCAGCGGCTTTGTGGAGAGGTAGAGCTGGGTGTCATCCGCCTAACAGTGGAACTGAATATGGTGCTTCTGAAAGATTTGGCCAAGAAGGAGAAGATAGACAATGAAGAGGAAGAGTAAATCAAACAGGAAAGGCACTGTTATTACTCCACTCTGTTGTTTCAGTTCCTTCTAGAGAAAACTCTGAAGAAATTAACCATTTTCCTATTTTTACAGGAAGGAAGGAAGTTTTTTTTTAAAGTTATTTTTGCATAAAGGAAAGAAAGTATAAAAACTCTTTTGGACTCCAGTCAGAGTGATGATGATTATTATTATTATTATTATTATTATTATTATTATTATTATTATTATTATTATTATTATTATTATTATTATTATGATTATTATTATATTGTCATTTTATTTCATGTTTTTTTCTTTTATTATGTCATGTCTGTATGTTATGTTTATGCTGCTGACCACTTGCTCTGAGCCAAGTTACTCAGTGAGGAGACAAAATGAATGAAAACCTGAAGCCTGAGACCATTTGGAACATATACGCCACATATGTACAAAAGAAACCTGATATTCGTGTCTGACATGAATTAACTGGAATGAACAAAGAAAGGATTGGGTGACGAGGCATGTACAGATTGCTTTAGTATGTATTGTTTCCTCATTCCCCAAAAGTAGTAGTCTTAGATATATGACACTAATATGGGCAATTCTGTACGGTTAATATTACTGTGCACAATAGCATTAGAAAGTGGTGGTATTTTAACCCCAAAGACATTATTGTTGAAGGGGCATTGAGCTATAAGAAGGTCCAACACATGCTTTTCCATGGAGGTGTTATTGCTTTGCCTGTAATGTTTCACAGTAGGGGATTAAACCTTTCTATCTCCATGGAGATCAAGTTACAGGTCTGATCTGTGGCAAGGCAGAGAGAGAGAACTTCCGCTCACAGTCAGAATGCCTGTTTTATTTTAGCTATGAAACCACCCGCCACCCACAATGGAGTTTTCACTTTTAAAAAAGCAAAATCTAGGTAAGTTAAAATGACTTAAATTAAGAACATTTTATTTTATTTAAGAAGATTCAAATCAACAAGTAAAATTATCTATGCAGTAAGTGTTTTTACAAAGTTCAAAGTGTTTTTCATATCTCAAATGAAAATGTACTCAAATCATGTTCAAACATTTTGTCCTTTATGATGTAACTCTTTCTTAATGTTTTATTAAGGCTAATCTCATATGGGGAATCAATAAACTTTATCTAGGATTATCTATTGTGTACATTATAAAAAAGTGAAGTGAAACTAAGTTAAACTATGCTGTACTCTTCACACCTCATCACTCACACTTCACATGGGACAATATGACAGCTATTACGCTTAGAGTGAACCCAGAAGCCCACAACCCAGTCGAATGCTGAGCCACTTTCAGAATACAGAAAATACACAGCAATTTGACCACTTTGAGAACGTGGCTGAGTTTGCCCGTTTGACCAATGGTTTTCAAATCTTGTCTAGTGTCCATGTTTTCCAGATATGACAGGTTTTCAAAAATAACTTGTACAAAATAAGGCAGGATCGCTAATAGATCGACAAAGTTGAGTCCACCTTTTAGAAACGCTTTCAAAGTCATGAGACGAATAAAGTACTCAGAACTAAAAAAAAAAAAAAAAGGTAAATATCTCCACCCAATCCATAAGTCTAAAGTTCTTCAGCTGTGTCCAGTGCTACTGCGACATTGGAATTGCATGCTTTGGCTGAAGTAGAAGAAATTCCACAACATCTACCTGGCATTTCTAAACATCATGGTTCTGGTTGGCCTCAAACTTAAACCCTACATTCCATCTGGACACATTTGTTGACAGAATCAGTGCTAATGAGGCAATGAAAGATGAGCTTGTTATTCTGGTTTGTCAGAAGGTGCTTTTGGAGGAACTTCTAACTTCTGTTCAGGGGGGGCCCAAGCTTTAACTGCTTCTGTAACTGTAATCATTTTATTGGCAATTGAAGTCCCCGACACCACGTAATATACAACTGATAGTAAAACGGTGACTCTGCAAGCAGTGGTTTACGGTAACCTCCACCACGACAATAAAGGACGGAGAGTCAGGTGAAAAAAAACATAAAACAGGAACAATTCTAGGAAGTGCTGATGCATAAAAAATGAAATCACACAGGAAACCTTGTTCAGAAAAATGCAGAAGCAAGACTTTAGCAAGCAAGCTTTAAAGTTAAAGGCGCAATGTGTAACTTTTCTGGTGGAAGGTCCGTTACCTCCTCGTCACCATGTAGATGCTATTGCTTTGTGCAGAATGCTCCACAGTATTGCATTAAACGTATCTATCCCCTTGGAAACAAAAAAGTGACACCACCAAGCCAAGTTACACGTCAGATCTGTGGAATGATGCCCCTGCTCATGTTTTTTTTTTTTTTTTTTTTTTTTTTTTTTTTTATTATACCTGTAATTGAATAAATGCAAGCTCAATAAGTTTAATGCTACTGTGGAACATTTTAGGCAAAGCAATAAAATCTCTATAGAAAAAATCTGATGACAGACTCTCCACTAGAAAACTTTAAATATGTGCTTCCTTTTTTGCTTAGCTTCCTAACCTATGGGCATGCCACCTGCTTATTTTCATGGAGAGGATATGCTTTGCCTGAAATGCTCCTCAGTGGCATTAAAGCAATCTGTCTCCATGGACCCAAGCAGGTGATGTCACCGGGCCAAATTACAGGTCAGCTCTACAGAGGGGTGCTCCCTCTCACAGTAAGAAAACATGTTCTTGTTAGCAATAAATAGACCTGGAATTGGCCAAGATTAATGCCATACTGTAGAACATTCCAGAGAACACAACAACATCACTATGGAGAGTAGCAAGAGTTTCATCTCTCAAGAGAAAAGTGAAATACTGTAGCTTCAGTGTAGGGAAGGTTACTTTTAAAATGTATTCCCCTACAGATTACAGATTACATACCCCAAAATGTATTATGTAACGTAATCCATTAAATTACTTAAAGTGAGTAACGTAATCTGAATACTTTGGATTACTTGATATTGTCGTGCTCTTTAAAACTACATGAATGTTAAATCTTAGCAAAAATGAGAAAACAGCGCAGAGCCATGGAGATCGTCCTTACAGTAACTTTAATGATGTTACAGCATGAATTCAAGGCTTCAGGGTGACAAACAGCAAAATGTCAGAGTCTACAGAATCTATCGAGGTTTGTGATGGTCTGAGCGAGTCTGAGAGTCCAGGTGTCTACAATATACCTTAGTATATTTTAATTATGAATGCTATCTTTTAGCTGATACATAAGACTGGGAAAAACACAGATTTATTATAAATGTTATTCTTTAGCTGATAGTTACCCAGGAAAGATCCCGGAATTTCTACAGTTTATTCCTTAGAAACAGAGCACCATTCATTGTCAAGGTTGCAGCTTTTGTATCATTTAAAGTTACTGAACAGAACATTTTGCACTTCAGCTGAAGCAAGCATTAAGTCACATTTGTTCACAGAATGTAGCAACCACCTCCTGCAAATTCTTCGTTGGTTTTAGACCTGGTTTAGACCTGGTTTAGTCCTGGTTTAGACGTGGTTTTAGTCCTGGTTTAATGCTCTTTAGTCCTGGTTTTAGAACTGGTTTACACTTGGTTTACACCTGGTTTACACCTGGTTTAGACCCTCCTTAGACCTGGCTTAGTCCTTTAGTCCTGGTGTTAGTTCTTGTTTAGAGGCGCAAAGGAGGAAGCCCGGTCCAGGTGCGACGGAGGTGCGGTGTCTGCGCCATAAGGGAGGAGATGAGGTGTGTGCGGCGTACGGGAGGAGATGAGGTGTGCGCGGCGTACGGGAGGAGATGAGGTGTGCGCAGTGTATGGGAGGAGATGAGGTGTGCGCGGCGTACGGGAGGAGATGAGGTGTGCGCAGTATATGGGAGGAGATGAGGTGTGCGCGTAGGGAGGAGATGCGGTGTCCGCACCGTACGGGAGGAGGTGCACAGGTCTATAGCAGGGGTCGGCTTGTCAAAGCCTGATCCCGTCAGATCTCAGAAGCTAAGAAGGGCCAGGCCTGGTTAGTACTTGGATGGGACCATTGGGAATTCCAGGTGCCACACCCAGGTCGTCGTTGAAAATGAGAATTGGTTCTCAACCAACCTACCTGGTAAAATAAAGGTTAAATAAAAATAAAATAAAAAAACACTCAAAGGGCCATTTGGAGTGTCTCCCACAGAAAACACCCGTGGAGCCACAAAACCCTAAAATGAGGATCACACTGCATATGATTATTTTTTTTTATCTGTCTGCTCTGTATAAAAGACTATAGTGTGTTGCATTTATGATATTAATGAAAATACAACAGAAATAATCCACTGAGTCGTGTCCTTTAGTCTGACAAAAGCTGAGCACTGAGCTGTTTTCAGCGCAGTTTATGCAAATGAGCCATCCATCCATCCATCTTCTCCCGCTTAATCCAGCTGGGTCGCGGGGGCAGCTTGCTGCCCAATACTCATAGCACCTGACCTACCCTATGAACCCCTCTGCAGGTGGTGAGCCCACAGGAGGGTGGACAACATGGTCCTTGATGTTAGTTCATAGGGGTATGTTAGTTCATAGGGGTCAAATGAGCCATGTGGTTTAAGTTTTGTTTCCCTAAAACGGAAACAAATGTGCGCAAAGCTGCATTAAACACATTATTACTAAATGTATATTTGAGTCCTGCTTATAGGAAATAAAAATCCAACATTAAATTGTCCACCTGCAGCGAACCAACCTGTGTCTGTCATCATTTTATCCCGTGTACTGGAGCTGAATGAATCTGCCAACGTTCTGTTCCTCAGAAACTTTTTTTTTGTAGCAACCACTTCCTGCAAATTCTATTCTTGTTTGGTTTTATACCTGGTTTAGTCCTGGTTTAGACTTGGTTTAGACCTGGTTTTAGACCTGGTTTAGACCTGTTTTTAGTCCTGGTTTAATGCTAGTTTAGTCCTGGTTTTAGGTTTAGACCTGGTTTAGACCTGCTTTAGACCTGGCTTAGTCCTGGTTTTAGTCCTGGTGTTATTTCTGGTTTAGAGGCGCACAGGAGGAAGCGCGGTCCACGTGGAGGAGGTGCAGTGAGCTCTAAAGACGTTTTATTTGATTACCATTATCTACAAATTTAGAATTACATTTAAAAACGAACTAACTAAAATAAAAATACAATGTAATTAAATACTCATTATTTATTTTCCAAAGTCACAGGAGCCACAACAGAAGGAGGAAAGAGCCGCAGGCTCCGGAGCCGTGGGTTGCCAACCCCTGGTCTATAGGTTCACGCAGCGTATGCGAGAAGATACAGCGCACGGGAGGAGGCGTATTACAACACATAGCAAATAGAACATTTATGTTTCTGAAGTGGCACTGGCACAACCCATAGTTGCAGTATAACATTAGATTTAAAAAAAAAAAAATCTCAACGTCTTTAATACAAAGTGATGCTGAATTTCCAAGACACAAATGCGTTGACGCGGCGTGTAGGCCTAACCATGGATGTATAATAAGATTTTATGATAGTTCTACGCGTAACTGACGCTGCGCCACCAGCGTTAACAGGACGTTTACGTCGCTCTTAGTGCGAGTTCTGTTTGGGTTTCAGGCAATGAGTGGAATTACCGAAATAAAAAGGGTTATAGCCCAAAATGTGAAAACAGGAAAATAGCGCCGTGTAATCCATTTATTTCAACAAAGTAACTGTAATCTAATTACCACTCATTGAAACAGTAACTGTAACGGAATACAGTTACTCATAATTTGCATTCTAATTACATAACGCCGGTACATGTAATCCGTTACTCCCCAACACTGTGTACCTTTTTATATAGTTTTAGCTTCTTTATGTCGTCTCTTGAACATTGGGATGTAATGTTGAGTGGAGGACAAAGGCATTCGTTTCCCAATGTAAAATACCACACAAAGCCTCAAACATGACAGTTGGATTTGCATCATGCAAAAATGGCCTGAATTAAAAGTGCAAACAGTAACAAACAATACTGTGTGTTGGCCATATAAATTTGCATAATGAACTGGCTGTCTGTTGAAATATATGGGACAGAGAGGATTACTGTGCAATATATGTAGCTTTGGCTCAGAGGCAGCAACAAGATTCTGGAGAAAAGAGGATAAATTCACTGTGAATTTGTCCACTTCTGACCAGAACTTATCAGATAGTGCCACCAACCAAGATCTAAGGACCGCCCAACCCCAGTGGTGGAAGAAGTTCTCAGTTGTGTTACTTAAGTAAAAGTAGAGATAGAGATAAAAAAAAAAAAACACATGAAAACATCAACTTAAGTAAAAGTATTGAGATACCTGTATAAAAATGTACTTAAAGAGTAAAAAGTAAAAGTATGTTTCACAGAAGTCTTATGAAGCTTCAAATTGGTGATTTTAATAAAGATTTGTTTTTATTTGTGTATTTTTGTTTCGTCCTATGAATGTGTTAAAAAATAGACAATCAGGCTCTGCTGCAGGTCTCAAACAACAATAAAAAACATTTTTATTTTTCTCTCCATTTGGAAAATATAGTGGAATAGAAAGTACAGATATCTGCTCTCAAATGTAGGGACATAAAAGTAAAAAGTATAAAATCTACTTAACTGTACAAACACTTTATCTACTTCTCTTTGGATGCCCTGGAACTCATTATAATAACACTAATTATAGTACTCAATGTAGTTTAATTTCATTCCAGAAACACAAAAAGGCCTTTCAGTATAATGAACATGATTGAGATATGCTTTTAATAACTCCCATTTAACTCAAAAACACTGCCCAATTTCTTCCTCTAAAGGCTGTAATCTTGCTTAAAGCTGCATTATGTAACTTTTTTGGTGGAGGGTCCATCGAATGCTTTTCTCTGCGGAAATATTATTGCTTTGTCTGGAATGTTCCACAGTATGATATTAAGCCTTTCTATCTTCATGGAGACCAAACCAGGTCATGTTTTTGTTGGTATTTTTCAGCCACCTAATTGAGTAAATACCAGGTAGAGCCGTTTAATGCCATACTGTGGAACATTCCAGCCAGAACAATGACATACCCAAAGAAACAAGCAGGTGACGGACCCATCAGAAAAGTTACACAATGCACCTTTAAGTAAAGTACAAAAACCTACAATTTATACTTAAGTACTAGGAGTAGATCAACATCAAATATGCAAATGCAAAATTATATGCAGATAAAAAAAACAACAAATGAAATAGTGCAGTTACTTATACAATCAGTACAGTCCATAACATTAGTTCATAAGTTCATGATTAGTACTGACTAAAAAGAAACAATAAACGGAGTTAGCAGATGGAGCATATTATACACTTAGACAAACTTTATTGATAAACAAGGGAAATTATTTGACCATAATAGCTCACACATCACTATATATATATTATAATAACAAGAAGCAAAAATATAATTGATTCAAAATAAGTAGCAAAAATAACAAGAGACTGGTGTCAATATAGTAAGGGTTTGACTTTATGATTATTCCATTATATTTTATTTTGATCTTATCACATTGGACAGATTGTGAATTGGACAGAAGGTGCTTGTTTTTATCTTATCACATTGGACAGAATGCTTGGATTTTGTGTGACTTAAAGTGCATATGACATGTTTTCATGTTTTTCTTATTATTCCAGTTTGGTGCGATAGTATCTGTGGTAAATATTTATCATAGTTTTACATCGGTCAAGTGGCAGTTTGTGGGGAAGAAATTGAGATAAAAGTACAAAACAAAACAAACAAGAGCTCCGCCAGCGGGGCAAAATACGCCCGTACTTTGAATTATTGTATATAGAATTCTAGAATCGGAATTCCACCAATCAGATTGCAGCAACAGAACTTAAAGACACTACAAAGCTTTAATGTGTCAAAGCTCAAAGAAGCAGAGAATGTGGGTTGTTCTCGCTTTCAGCAGCAGAACATTTGAGAAGAGAGTTCAGATCTTTCATGAAGACAAAGCTTCAAAGACTTCAAAGCTTTAAAGTGTCCACGGACACTTCAAAGGCTTCAAAGCTTTGAAGTGTCCACGGACAGACGGACGGACAGACGGACGGACAGCGCCATACCATAATACCCTTTTTATACGCCCGTTGTGTAAGACGACGTCTTACACAACGGGCGTATAAAAAGGGATCGGATCAGTATCGGAAAGAGCGCTCCTTAACCCCTGAAGACCTAAGGGCAATTTTAGTGCATTTCTCCTCGCCTGGATTTTTGTCTTAATTTTGCTTTTAAAACTGCCCCTTTTACCCCTAATGAAGTGTTCTACCTCCTTTTGTTCAGTCCAACCTGTTATTTCACAATCTGCTGCTGTAGTTGTGTCATGAGGCTGTGAGAAAAGCTACAGGACCAGAAATAGAGATGAAAAAAAAACAGAAAATAAAATTCACACTCTTTTATACAAAACACACAGCAAACATGTAGAAACAACTTTTTGGACATAAAAAATGCTTAATTTAGGGCCTTAGCTACAAAAGTCTGTAAGTAAATTAAAAATCTCCTTATTGCCCTAAAAACAAAAAAAGTGCAGTGGCTCCATGACTTTCCTGGTCCAGTCCTGGAAACAGCTCCTGTCAGGTCCAGGTCCAGAGCCACAGCACTTCTGCATTTCCAGGGTGGAAATTACATTTGGATTTGTTCATTTGGACTGAAATAAACCTTTAAATAAAAATAGAAAGAGATGCACAATTACACACACCAAGATGCGTAATTTTCCATGTGAGAATTAACTCCACTTAGAGCGACTTTTTCCCTCGTTATAAACACACACAGTCAGAGGAGTCGACCATCTTGACTCACTTCACTCTTTGGCAAAGTTTGGCTCGATCAAAATGGACGGAGCGCATGAGTTTGGGGAAAACAAAGTTCCTATTGGACACTCGTTTTGCTCACGTCATCACACAGCGTGAGTGTGACGTAGGATAAAGCCGCAGAAATGTACGGAAACCTCTATGTCTGCACTTTCAGAGGGGAAAAGGAAGTTTCTGTCTTTTACCGTTACAAAGTTCTGCGCGGTTATAGAAAACATATTCTTCAGTATCGTATACGATAACATAGGTCTTCGAGGGTGGTTAAAAAAATGTGATCGGAAGCCAAAAAATCTTGATCTGGAATATTTAGATCACTGCTATATGCCAAAAACAACATTCACATGCTTTATAAGTTTCACGTGGATGCTCTGAGTTCCCTTTGCTCCATCACTCCACTCCCTGAGAAAGCAGTCACAACACAAGCAGGGTGTGTCCCGCTAATTAAACATCACATCAGGTTTGTCCAGCCGCTGTGTTCAGTTTTACATCCTGTCCCAAACATGCACGAATGACATTTTAAAAGCTTTTCAGGCAGGTTTTTAATGTTATAACATGGCAGAAAGGTCCAAAATCTTTCAGGAATTTAAATGAAAGCCTGTCGTGTGAAGTAATTAAAAATATTAAAATTCAAATAATATAAAACGTCTAAATGAATATGATGACAAAAAATAATATGGTAATTTTAAATAATGAAATTCAAACCAATAATATTAAATGTGAAATACTCAATAAGACAATTAAAATTTTGCCAATTTTGCCCCGCTCCTCCAGCGGGGCAAAATACGCCCGTACTTTGAATTATTGTATATAGAATTAAGTTAGAATTTGTCAAACCTAGCAACAGAACTTAAAGACACTACAAAGCTTTGTTAAAGACACTACAAAGCTTTGAAGTGTCCACAGACGGATAGACGGACGGACGGACGGACAGCGCCATACCATAATACGTCCCGTCTTATTACAACGGGCGTATAAAAACAGATGAGTCCTGAAGCAGTACAACCCTGCCTTTGTCATCAATACAGACAATTCCATCCAAATGCATGGACAATTTACACAGAATAGATTTTTCTGGTATTTTAAACCTTCATGTAACAAAATAAAAAGGTACTGTCATTCACTTTTATCACTCTAATTATCTCAGTTTTGGCTCTAACAGGTTACGCTTGTTAGGTTCTAGGGAAGGGGCCACAGGGGCCAATGTTGCTAGGAATTACCTTTACTGGTAGTAAAATTGTGAGAACAAGACCATCTTAACTGGGATAATTATGTTTTGGTGAAATTACCAGTAAAACCTCTTACGCAATTAAGGCAGTGGTTCTTAACCTGGGTTCGATCGAACCCCAGGGGTTCGGTGAGTCAAGCTCAGGGGTTTGGCAGGGGTCAAGACACACATCCAACTCATATGATTCATGATGACTCGCCCCGTTTGGCCGTTATTGGCTGCAGGAAATTTTGTGCGCACAATAGTCTTGTGACTGTCGTGATGGGGTCGTGTAATTTCTTTCTTAATATATTCCCTTCATACTATGTTGAGCAAAAAAAGAAAGTGGTCGGACGAATATGTGCAATATGGATTCACATGTGTGCACCAATAATATATATATATCTACATTCTGAATTTGAAAAAAACATATTTTATTTTTATACGCCCGTTGTAATAAGACGGGACGTATTATGGTATGGCGCTGTCCGTCCGTCCGTCTATCCGTCTGTGGACACTTCAAAGCTTTGTAGTGTCTTTAAGTTCTGTTGCTAGGTTTGACAAATTCTAACTTAATTCTATATACAATAATTCAAAGTACGGGCGTATTTTGCCCCGCTGGAGGAGCTCTTGTTCCAATTAAGAAGGGTTCGGTGAATGCGCATATGAAACTAATGGGGTTCAGTACCTCCAACAAGGTTAAGAACCACTGACTTAAAGGGACTGAAGCAGAACAACTCAACGCAGCCCAGAATAAAGCAGATTAGATAATGATAATGAAAACATACCAGTTTATTGTGGTAAATAAGGAACATTTACCTCTAAATAGCAGATTCATGGATCCATCACCTGTTAGTTCTGACTTACGTATTGCATTTATAATTGGTGAGAGAAGAACAATTTCATTCCTTTTTTTTTTCAGGTGCATTAAACTTTTAAAAAATTTTCTTAAAACTCATGAAGTGGTAGTTTTAAAGTTAACAGCTACCTTTTACCTTTTGTTCAGTAAAGATGGGCAATTCCAGGGTTGAAATCATCCAAATGATTATATTTGGATGATAGTGAAGGTGTATTGTTGTATTACCACATTACATAGTAAGGTGGAACAGAGTTTTCAGTGTGAGAGAAGAACTAAATAAATCCTTTTTGCAGTTGCATAAACCAGAAACACACATTTCTCTAAATAAATAAAATAATTTATTGAAAAATATTAGCCCAAAGCTCAACAGAATTCACACAAGACTCAATTTTCTTCAAAAATTAAACAGACAAAATTAAAAAGGCATCAATCAAGCATGTCCAAAACTAACATTCACTCTATAGCACAGCAAACAGTATTCGACGCATTGAAAGGCTCAGGCTTGAAAGAACAAAACTATTTTACATGTCAAATAATCAGTAGCACTTTTTATATTTGTAATTAGAGCATGACCCAAAGCAAAATCAGCATTTCCTGTTTTCCTTTCACAATAACTCTATAAATGTGTGCGTTATAACTCCATTAATGTAGCAACATTTTACATGATTTCAGGTATTTCAATACAGGAACAACAATAATACTGAACCCCAATCATATAACATTGCATCAAGTACAGATTTACTTTTTTCCAGCCTTCAAAATTTTAACTAAGGCACTACCAGATCGGCCAAGACCATTATCACAGCTAATTAACACTTCCACTAATTGCTTTCTGTTCTATTGCAAAATAAAATGAATAAGTTAAAAAAAAAAAAATCATATATCAAGTAAGCTCCCATGTTTGAAACCGTGTACAACTACCCAAACCCACCAACAGCATCGCATTTTGTGTTAATAATCGAAGAAATGTCCCAATTTAATAAATGTTTTCTTTCATTCACATTGTCTAATAGTTCATAGCATTCTCTTACTATGCCACTAGCGCTATGATATCAAACTTTGTGAACGATAAAGTTATTGCTACATAAACAGGAACTTTAAATGCTTACTTTTTTGGAACATAGTTTATTTTGATTGGGACGATTATAACTGTGGTATATTTATGTTCACTACTGCTCTGTGATTGCTTTGTTTGTGCTCTTTGTTCTCTCTTTGTTGTTATCTTTGTCACTTTGTGATTATTCAGTGCTATTCAATGACTGTGCACTTTGTAAACCATGTTTTTAAAAGTGCTCTGCAATAAAGATTTTTGTATTTTTTTTTTCTGTATATCGTTCATCCACCACTTTATAATAACTACACCTTAATTAGCCTTAATAAAGCATGAACAAAGACTTGATTAAAAATTAACAAATTGTTTATTTCAAACTCTTTACTAATACTAAAGAATAAACTCTATACTCAATACTATTTTTTTATTTAAATTTTAAATAACAGTATGCTTATTATACCATGTGGACTTCTAGTTCTGACAAAAAACAAGATAAAACTTTTATCCAGTTTACTTGCTCAAATGAATATCTAGTTTTGATACTAGTTTTAGTATGGATTGGTATCTGATTTTCAATACTTTTGACAACCCTATTAGTTATTATAAAGTGTTGCCTTATCTTTTTGTTTTTACACAGCAAAACATTGAATCTTTCCAGATTAAAATCACTTGAATTAAGAAGTTTGATTTGAGTAAATTTCACATAACGTAAAATTATCTACCAACTGAGCGAGCCTTAAAATGACACTTAAAAATGCACTGTGTGAGTTTTTGGTTTGGGGTCTGCCACATGCTCTTTGAAATATGAAATCTGATAAAACTGAACTCTATAGCGCCACCCACCATATATGTGAAACGTCAACATTATCGGATTTGTACCAAATTTGGGGATTAAATTCTATGCATGATTACAAGCAAAAAAATATATTATGGTAATGGTGCATTTTTTACTGTTGGCCAGCAGGGGTGCAAAGAGTCCCCCAATAAATAGTTCAAAAATTATTACATGCACAGACTTTCTCTGATTGTGCTGAAATTTGAATCACTAAAGCCTGATCATGGCCTGAATATAATAAACTATAAAGTATATGAAAAGTTACTCTATAGCGCCCCCTACCAAAGACATGAAACGTCACCATGATCGGATTTGTACCAGATTTGGGGATTAAATTCTATGCGTGTCTACGACCAAATAAATACATTATGGATATGGGGTATTTTCCATGGTTGGCCACAAGGGGCGCAAATACTCCCCCCCCAAAATATTTTTAAAGGCGCACTATGTAACTTTTCTGGTGGAGGGTCTGTTTTTATGCAGTCTTAGTCTGACAGTGCTCTTGATTATAAAAGTCATGTGACCTGTGTCCTAGTTTCTATAATTTGGCTCTAGATTTTTCGTTCCCATTTTCAAATATTAAAGGTGCCCTATGTAATTTTTCTGGTGGATGAGCTGTCGGGAGGAGAGAGTGTTGTGTCAGGGCGGTCACGAGTCCTCAGCGGTTGCCTGGCATGGGCGTGCGCACCGGGGCGAGGGCCATCATTGCCGCGAGCGGCTTTAATTATTATTATTGGCCCTCGCCAAGTAACGAAGTGAATGGCGAGGGGTATTGTTCTTCATCGGTTTCTTACGCTATATTTGGCCCTCGCCTAATGAAGTGGCGAGGGGTATTTTATGAACTTAATGTTGTATTTGTAATGTTATGTTGTGTTCCTTGTATTGTTATATTTGTGAAGCGTCTTTGAGTATCGTGAAAAGCGCTATATAAATAAAATTTATTATTATTTATTATTATTGTTCTTCATCGGTTTCTTACGCTATATTTGGCCCTCGCCAAGTAACGAAGTGAACGGCGAGGGGTATTGTTCTTCATCGGTTTCTTACGCTATATTATTATTTTTCTTTGGAAACGATCGCGATTTTGAGGGCCTGAACATCGACGAAAAGTCTCACATGGGGGTATCAGATCGACCGGCCCGGCGAAAAATTTGATAAAATGGGCATCGCAACAATGCCCAAAGTGACCCCACTCAACGGCGCCCCCTAGAATTGGACCCCTATGGGAGAGGGGACAAGCAAAGTTTGTCGCAGGGAAACGAAATTTGGCACAATGACAGAGAACCATGAGACAAGCCAAAAGATGAATTGGAGCACATCTCTATGACCAACAGGAAGTCGGCCATATTGGATCAAAAATTCACCGCCGTTTTGACTGCGTGTACGGCAAAGTCTTCAAGTGTCTTGTTTTTGGTCCAAACGAGCTCAGATTTGACACATCACATCTACAGTTGTGGGTCCACAAACGCAGTATTTTTCTCAGCGCACTTTTTCACGGTTTGTCCGTAGCACGCCGGCGAATAACACCTTCGTTTCCGGTTTCTTTGATGCCCTCTCACGGCCACAGGCTTTGGCCTACAGAGCTCAAACTCACATCACTATTGTGTGATCTCGGCCTGAATGTGATGAAATATGAAATATAATAAAAGTGAACTCTGTAGCGCCACCTAGTCTATACGTGAAACGTCAACATTATCGGATTTGGACCAAATTTGGGGATTAAATTCTATGCATGATTTCAAGCAAAATCTTATATTGGTGAAATGGTGCAATTTTCATTGTTCGCCACCAGGGGCGCAAAGACTCAATAAAAAAATAGTAAAAAAATGCCTACACACACAGGCTTTGATCGTGCTGAAATTTGAATCACTAATGCCTGATTAGGGCTTGATTATAACAAACTATAAAGCATATGAAACGTTACCCTGTAGCGCCACCTAGCCTATACAAGAAACGTCAACATTATCGGATTTGTACCAAATTTGGGTATTCAATTCTCTGTATCAAAGCAAGCAAAAAAAATATATTATGGATATGGGGTGTTTCCCACGGTTGGCCAGCAGGGGCTCAAAGACTCCCCCAATAAATAGTTCAAAAATTACTACACGCACAGACTTTGTCTGATTGTGCTGAAATCTGAATCACTAAAGCTTGAACATGGACTGAATATAATAAACTATAAAGTATATGAAAAGTGAACTCTATAGCGCCCCCTATCCAGACATGAAACATCAACATTATCGGATTTGTACCAAATTTGGGCATTAAATTCTCTGTGTCAAAGCAAACAAAAAAAAATATTATGGATATGGGGTGTTTCCCACGGTTGGCAAGGAGGGGCACAAAGACTCCCCCAATAAATAGTTCCAAAATTACTACACGCACAGAGTTCGTCTGATTGTGCTGAAATTTGAATCATTAATGCCTGATCATGACCTGAATATAATACACTATAAAGTATATAGAAAAGTGAACTCTATAGCGCCCCCTACCTCAGACATGAAACGTCAACGTGATCAGATTTGTACCAGATTTGGGGAATACATTCTATGCGTGTCTCCGACCAAAAAAATACATTATGGATATGGGGTATTTTCCATGGTAGGCCACAAAGGGGGCAAATACTCCCACCCAAAATATGTTTAAAGGCGCACTATGTAACTTTTCTGATGGAGGGTCTGTTTTTATGCAGTCTTAGTCTGACAGTGCTCTTGATTATAAAAGTCATGTGACCTGTGTCCTAGTTTCTATAATTTGGCTCTAGATCGTTCCCATTTTCAAATAGTAAAGGTGCCCTATGTAATTTTTCTGGTGGACGAGCTGTCGGGAGGAGAGAGTGTCGTGTCAGGGCGGTCACGAGTCCTCAGCGGTTGCCTGGCATGGGCGTGCGCACCGGGGCGAGGGCCATCATTGCAGCGAGCGGCTTTAAGTTAACATTGTTCTTTGTTCTGTATACACAAACAAATGCAGATTTGACCCACAGAACATCAACAAAAAGTCCCACAACCGGGTATAGGATTGATCAGCCCGGAACAATAATTGATAATATGACCTTTAATATAATGTCCAACCTAAACCCACTCAACAGCGCCTCCTAGAATTCGACCCCTATGGGAATAGGGACTAGCAAACTTTAGCGCAGGCTGATGAAATTTAGAACAGTGACAGTCGACTATGACACAAGACTCAAGTTGAAATGGAGCATTCCCATATGACCAACAGGAAGTCAGCCATATTGGATCAAAAATCCCTTGTCCGTTTGGACTGCGTGTTTGCAAAACTCATCTAGTCACTGCTTTTTGGTCCAAACGAACTCAGATTTGACATGTCACATCTACAGACGTGGCTCCACACATGCATTACTTTCTTTAGGGATCCTCCTCATGGTTTGTCCATATCATGCCGGCGAATAACACCTTCATTTCCTGTTTCTTTGATGACCTCTCACGGCCACAGGCATTGGCCTACAGAGCTCAAACTGACATCACTATTGTGTGATCCCAGCCTGAATGTGATGAAATTAGAAACTTTCCTGAACGTGTTTAGAACCTTTCCTGAACGTGTTTAGAACCTTTCCTGAACGTGTTTAGAACCTTTCCTGAATGTCTTTAGAACCTTTAAAACCTTTCCTGAACGTCTTTAGAACCTTTAGAACAGGGGTATTCAACTAAAATTCGAGAAGGTCCAGTCAGACAAAATCTCCTCAAGCAGAGGTCCGGGACATCATTATGGATGCAACGATACAGTTTTCCCACGATTCAATACGTATCACGGGTCACGATATACGATTTTGATACATTTTAAGACGTAAAAAAAATCTCATGTAATTTTTAATGAGCATAGTATAATAACACTGTGATATTACAGTGTAACTAATGTACAGCTGTAGTTCATATGTGAAGTGTTCATTTGGTTCACAACTCAGAATTTTAATTCAGTGAAAATAAGATCAGAGCTTTCTCAGGCTATTTTATATTTTACAATCTAGTCTACTCTTAACAGAGTGGTAGGGGAGTTACACTATTAGACCTTTCCTTCTTTGATAATGATTTGATGATTTCTTTTCATCCCGAGTCCTCTCACTGGGTGCACAAACCTCATACCAGTGTCTACACTGCTCTGCTGTCCTGCCACAGTCTGTTCTCTTACAGAAACAGAGCGCTCTTCCATCCTCTTTCTGGACGCTAAAATTATATTATATTACAATTAGATGTGGCAGAAGTGTGGCAGAAGTGCTGTGGCTCTGGCCCTGGCCCTGGCAGGAGCTGTTTCCAGGACTGGACCAGGAAAGTCATGGGGCCACTGCACTTTTTTTTGTTTTTAGGGCAATACGGAGATTTTTTGTTTAAGAGTGTGAATTTTATTATTATTTTTTTTTTCATCTCTATTTCTGGCCCTGTAGCTTTTATCACAGCCACATGATACAACTACAACAGCAGATTGTGAAATAGCAGGCTGTACTGAACAAAAGGAGGTAGAACACTTCATTCGGGGGTAAAAGGGGCAGTTTTAAAAGCAAAATTAAGAAAAAATCCAGGTGAGGAGAAATGTACTAAAACTGCCCTTAGGTCTTCATGGGATAAACACACTGGAATCTGCTTCCTCGTCCTCCTCACGATAGCTATGTACTTTTGGTTTTAAACCGGCTGTTCGTGCTTCTGGATGTTATGTCTTTTGATAGCCATGCCCTAATTCATAACTATTATTATCTTTTTTTTTGTCTTGTTCCATGTTATGGGTGTGTCAAACCAGCAAAACACATTCCTTCTTTGTTAAAATGTGTTTACTGTCAACAACAAAAAGCTTATTGTGATTGTGAAGTCAGTTCTTGTATTGATTTTAATATTCCCTATTACAGGGGTCACCAACTCGCGGACCAGGGTGCGAGTCCGGACCCAGACGGCATCCCATCCGGACCCATATCGATATGCACGTGTTCCTCCATGCGCGCTGTATTTATTCATTTATTTTGGTGCGAAATCAAAACAGTTATCACAGCGTCCTTCTCAGATGCAGCAAGAAAACAGATCTATAGGGACTTATAGCTGAAATATTGTAAGAGTGAGAGAGGCGGGTTTTATCTTTTACTTACACTTTATTTTATGTTGCTAAACCGTGGAATGAGCTTCACATCAAATGTGCTGTATACGCACACGCGATGTGACTCGTGATATACGCAATCTTTTTCTCAAACTCTGTCTCATAAGTTTTCTGTAAGAGAACAGACTGTGGCAGGACAGCAGAGCAGTGCAGACACTGGTATGAGGTTTGTGAGAGGACTCGGGATGAAAAGAAATCATCAAATCATCATCAAAGAAGGAAAAGTCTAATAGTGTAACTCCCCTACCACTCTGTTAAGAGTAGACTAGATACTAAATAAATCCTTTTTGCAGTTGCATAAACCAGAAACACACATTTCTCTAAATAAATAAAATAATTTATTGAAAAATATTAGCCCAAAGCTCAACAGAATTCACACAAGACTCAATTTTCTTCAAAAATTAAACAGACAAAATTAAAAAGGCATCAATCAAGCATGTCCAAAACTAACATTCACTCTATAGCACAGCAAACAGTATTCGACGCATTGAAAGGCTCAGGCTTGAAAGAACAAAACTATTTTACATGTCAAATAATCAGTAGCACTTTTTATATTTGTAATTAGAGCATGACCCAAAGCAAAATCAGCATTTCCTGTTTTCCTTTCACAATAACTCTATAAATGTGTGCGTTATAACTCCATTAATGTAGCAACATTTTACATGATTTCAGGTATTTCAATACAGGAACAACAATAATACTGAACCCCAATCATATAACATTGCATCAAGTACAGATTTACTTTTTTCCAGCCTTCAAAATTTTAACTAAGGCACTACCAGATCGGCCAAGACCATTATCACAGCTAATTAACACTTCCACTAATTGCTTTCTGTTCTATTGCAAAATAAAATGAATAAGTTTAAAAAAAAAAAAAAAAAAAAAATCATATATCAAGTAAGCTCCCATGTTTGAAACCGTGTACAACTACCCAAACCCACCAACAGCATCGCATTTTGTGTTAATAATCGAAGAAATGTCCCAATTTAATAAATGTTTTCTTTCATTCACATTGTCTAATAGTTCATAGCATTCTCTTACTATGCCACTAGCGCTATGATATCAAACTTTGTGAACGATAAAGTTATTGCTACATAAACAGGAACTTTAAATGCTTACTTTTTTGGAACATAGTTTATTTTGATTGGGACGATTATAACTGTGGTATATTTATGTTCACTACTGCTCTGTGATTGCTTTGTTTGTGCTCTTTGTTCTCTCTTTGTTGTTATCTTTGTCACTTTGTGATTATTCAGTGCTATTCAATGACTGTGCACTTTGTAAACCATGTTTTTAAAAGTGCTCTGCAATAAAGATTTTTGTATTTTTTTTTCTGTATATCGTTCATCCACCACTTTATAATAACTACACCTTAATTAGCCTTAATAAAGCATGAACAAAGACTTGATTAAAAATTAACAAATTGTTTATTTCAAACTCTTTACTAATACTAAAGAATAAACTCTATACTCAATACTATTTTTTTATTTAAATTTTAAATAACAGTATGCTTATTATACCATGTGGACTTCTAGTTCTGACAAAAAACAAGATAAAACTTTTATCCAGTTTACTTGCTCAAATGAATATCTAGTTTTGATACTAGTTTTAGTATGGATTGGTATCTGATTTTCAATACTTTTGACAACCCTATTAGTTATTATAAAGTGTTGCCTTATCTTTTTGTTTTTACACAGCAAAACATTGAATCTTTCCAGATTAAAATCACTTGAATTAAGAAGTTTGATTTGAGTAAATTTCACATAACGTAAAATTATCTACCAACTGAGCGAGCCTTAAAATGACACTTAAAAATGCACTGTGTGAGTTTTTGGTTTGGGGTCTGCCACATGCTTGTTTCTATGGGATATACCATTGCTCTGGAATGTTCCACAGTATGACATTAAACAGTTTTATCTTACATTTATTCAATAAGTACCGGTAGTTTTATAGCTCAAAAATACATATAAAACAGGCATTCTCACTGAGCAGAGTCGCATCTCCACAGATCTGACCTGTAACTTGGTCTGGTTTGGTCTCCATGAAGATAAAAAAGTTTAATGCCATACTGCGAAACATTCCAGACAAAAAAATAACACCTCCATGGAGATAAGCATTTGACAGACCCTCCACCAGAAAAGTTACATAATGCACCTTTAAGATGAGAAAAACAACTCTTTACAATTAAAATAAGAAGCTAAATCTTATGTTGTCTGAATCAAGAAAAAATACTTTGATCATTTTTTTTGTCATGACAAATCTACTCAAAGCAGGTTAAATGTTCTTAATCTGAGTAATTTAAACATACTTTTTGCTGTGTACCATAATGCTGTGACCAGAGGAGGCTCTTTTCATACGTACGTCGCAAACCGGAAAGACATTTGGAAACATGCGGATGACGACTTCCTTTGGGCTCTGTCATTTCATTGTATTCTTTCTTTTTTCCTTTTATAAACTGCCCATTTATTTATTTATTATAAGTATAATTTGTCAAAAAAAAAGATGTCATTGTAGCGTTCCGTTATTTGCAGCAGATCAACATTTACAACCTGCCTGTAAGTGACATTGAAGACTTGATTAGAGTCACGTCCCCCATGGAAAAGCTTTGGCAGGTTGTGAAGACGCTGCTGCTGAATCTATGGGTTTATCAAATGCGCAGTGTCGGTAACTACACCAGAAGTCATCATCCACATACTTCCACACGTCTTCTGGTAAAATAAGATAAGATAAGATAAACTTTATTGTCCCCGAGGGAGAAATTTGTCTTGGGCACGTAGTGCTGGGTGGTAAGCATGAATGGAGCCTTTAATCACGGTTATAAACTGAATATATAATCTTACCATCCCTCATAACCAACAGCGTGGGTGGAGAAGTAGTTGGTCAGGTCAACTGGCGATCTGGGCCACTGCTTCATTTACAGTCCAAGTCCAGTTTACATACGGTTTCCTGGAATGAGAAGGGCACATACCTTTGTCATCACACAAAGGTTGATATCCTGGTTAAACAAACCACAAACACATAACACATAAGAACAAACACCACCTCACATTCATTAATCTATGGTCAAACACCATCTTAATCCAAGTAAAACAGAACATCCATCAGCTCAAATAACATTAGTCACAATCGAGCATTCATGATGGAGCCAGCATTAGCAAACAGTTTTCCAGTTAATCATTTTCACCCTTCTGTTGAAAATCAAACACCTAAATGGGACCATGAACACTAGCATTGATCACAGGCTCCTGAAAATGTGTTGTTTAAATCCAGTTTGTATTTTTGATTTATTTTACTTTCAGACTTTTTCCTAAAAACTCATGAAGTGGTAGTTTGAGTTAACAGCTACTTTTTACCTCTTGCTCCGTAGCAATTGGCAGTTCCAGGGCTGAAATCATTCAAATGATTCTAGTAAAAGTGTCTGGGGTTTAAAAACATAATGGAGCCCTTCTTGTATTACCACATGACATCAAAGGTGAAACAGAGTGTTTTCTGTCTGAGAGAAGAACTATGTAAGGATTGTGTGTTAAACATGTGCGAATGAGACCAAACTCCAGGTATATTTGTGATGAGGAAACAACATAATAGATCAGAAACTGGCGTAATATGAGCCCTTTAAGATTGCACTAAAAAGTTTGAAAATACATAGTGTAGTTTAAGCTATAATTGTACTTCCTGTTTGGACATGGGCAGCAGATGTATCACACGTTACCTAGCAACCATACTTTATATGACGGTAATGCACCTCATTAATCTGGTGCCAACCGCTGTTAAAAAGAAGAGCCATACTGTAAACAAGGAACGATGCTCGCTTAATTTAATCATTAGTTGACAAATAAAAATATATAGCAAGACCTTTATTTTATTTTATCTTTATGACTGCATGTGTTCCTTGCTTAAATGCTTAAATGACACTGTATTGACATCATGCAGGGGGTGTTCGACATGTATCTCTATGGTGGAACATTTAGG
This sequence comes from Odontamblyopus lacepedii, assembly GCA_034769755.1. Lineage (NCBI taxonomy): Eukaryota > Metazoa > Chordata > Actinopteri > Gobiiformes > Gobiidae > Odontamblyopus > Odontamblyopus lacepedii. Next base: position 27,345,862 of record CM068350.1, read on the forward strand.
AGTTACCATGGTGCCAAAAACAGTTTTAAGATCGTTTGGATTTTAACAACATATTTTCAAGAGCCGCTGACCAGAGAGACCTTGTTTAACCTCATAAATCAGCTCACAGGTTGTAGCTCCAGTAAAGTCGGTGGCATATTTATTTTCTTATTGAACAAAAAAATCTCTTTATCTTAAACATATTCACAGTCTCATGAATTGCATAGGCTATAAAGCTTCTACAGTATCTGTAAATGCCACATTTAGCTCGGAGTGTGTCATTTCACACATTTGGGTATATTCAGACTGTATAAATGAGATAATTTGCTCACTCTGCATATACTAATATTTACAAAAAAGAACCAACCTCACCGTCTAAGTTTTGAGCCAAAAACAGAGCATGTTTTTACTTCTCTGAAAAATGCTTGTTTCCATGGAAATGTTATTTGTTTGGTTATAATATTCCACAGTATGGTATAAAACTTATCTACATGTCTCCAATGAGAATGTTCCGAAGAGTGATTTTAACATAAATTTCCATGGAATATTGACGACCTTGATAACAATATTCAGATGATAATTTTATAGTACTTTGGGTATGTGCGGAAACAAAATTAATCATGAAATGAACCACAAGTATGGTTTATCCAGTGTGCTGTTGTGTAACTTGTTTTGATGTTACACAACAGCACACTCAATATTTAGATTTTACATTTCTCTAGAACAAAAATGACAATATTACAACTTTTCCAAATAAGTCCCACCTCTCCTTAAAACATTATTGATCATTTTGTACATCTTACTTTAGTGGGGCACTGGGTGGGCTCCACGTTTGTGTCGAAGATGAGAGGGTCCCTGGATTCTTTTAGTGATAAACTGTGCTCAAAACCCCTGTGTGGCCGAACCTCTTCTCTGCAATACCAGAGAAACATCCCCAACAGAAGAAGAATAAGAAATACTGAAAAGAAGAAAAAAATATAAAAGCGTGTTAATAAAATGAAACAATTTGTAATGTTGTATCAACATTACAGATGGTTTACACAGTTAAACATGAATGACTATTCTGAAACAGTTTTAAGGCACAAACACATTAGGCTTTAAAAATATATTTAGGATAATGATAACGTGACTACTAAATGACAAGTGAAACTACTTTTCCAGTACATGAATGCATCATTTTACACAGTTTAATAATCCATCTTAATTAAATGAAAATGATATCCACACACATGCAAACACTGACTACATCCTTATGAGTCAACTTGGGAGTGGCCATAGCAACAGTGGTGGATATTGTCCTCAGCTAGTAGCACTCTTGGGAGATATCTGTATTAAATTATTTCTCTTTCCAGTAAGTATAAGGTCATGATGTACTTCTCAGGAACTTCTGTAATGGCACTGCTAATAAACCTAGCTTGTTGTTTACTCTGGCTTTTTATTATTGTGTTTAGGCTCACATTAGCTGTTCTGGCATATTTACATAAATGTGAGCTAATATGACATGTCCCTGGAAAAAATGCAAATGACAAATTAAGACTGTCAAAAAAACTGAGTACCAAGATTGATACTAAACTTGGTAGTGATTTGAAAAAGTATTGAGAAAAAAAACATCACATATATAAAGCAAAATTATTGAAAGCTTCGGTGATCTTCATATATCAGGACTAGACCACATAGTAATATAAATAGTAGTATAATTCTGTGATTTCTTAAAAGGTGCACTGTGCAACATTTCCAGTGGAGGGTCCGCTACCTACTTCTTTCCATGGAAATGTTATTGCCTTGTCTAGAATGTTCCACCGTACAAACTAAAGGCCGCTACACACAACAGGATTTTTTTTAAACGTACGACAAAAAGCGCACACCACAGACACGAGGAGAATCTTATGTTGTGAGCACGATCGAGTCATCTGTTTCCTGTCGAGAGTAAAAAGACTCGATTTGAGACTCTTAAGTGTTCAAAAGATCAGAGCGCTGCACTTCTAGTTTAGATACAAGTCAAAACTAAGTTATTATTATTTGTGAAATGTGGTGCAATACTTCAGATACATGAGTTTTAATGGACAGAAGGTTGGCGATAAAGTCCACAGGAAGTAGAGTCACTATTGCTAATCTGCAGTTTTACCCCGATCCGTGTGCTGTGTGAATGCAAACACATGTGAGGAACTACTTTTTTACTTTCAAAGAACGCTTCAAACTGGATTCACAGCGCCGCTTTGTGGATTAGGTGTCCATATTGGCGAATTCTATGGATAATGTGGGTGAGATGCTGCACTTTAACTTTACGAGTAATCATTTTTTTCGCTACTTCCCGAGTTTGTATTTTGGACCTCTATGTCCGTCACTCCGTCTGCCCGACGCTCTGTTTTATTGGCTGCTGCCATTGTGATGTTTTGTGGTTATGATCTGACAGAGCAGTTCAGAGTCACACTGACACACGAGGAGCACAGCGGCTTTAAAATTGCTCACGAAAACACAAAGTTGGGTCACGCATTCCTGAACTCGAAGAGAAGCAAACCGCAGCCTAAATCGGGAAATTCTCCTGTAGTGTGTGGTGGCCTTAAACCTATATATCACAAGGGAAACAAGCAGGTCACAACACTACTCTAAATTACAATTCAGATCTGTGGAAATTAAGGTATTTTTGAGCAGTAGAAACACCCATAATGGATAAATGCTAGATGGAAATGTTTAAAGTCATACCATGGAACAATCCAAACAAAGCAATACACATTTAATAATAATAATACATTTTATTTCAAGATCACCTCTCTAAGCAGGTAGCGGACCCTCCACCAGAAAAGTTGCGCTGTGCACCTTTATTTGAGTTTGCAATTCTAGTATTGAGACTCTATGAGAAATGTTTTGAACTATTTTATATTACGGGGGGCCCATGTTTTGTCAACAGGCCTGGATATGAACTATTGTCATTATAATAACAACTTTCCTTTGCAATACACAAGCATGTGAAACCAGCAGGGAGACAGAGTCAACAATAGTCTTACTTGTGAGAGAGAGGAGTCCTGCAAACGTGGAATCAGATAAAGCTGAAGCAGGAACTGTTCTGGAAATGACCGGAAATCCGTCGGATCTGTTGTATCTGTTTTCAGTGCAGTTTATATTCAGAGTCTGAGCCATAACACTCACTGCACACAAGTACTGACACTGATCACGACCACAGGGGGCAGACCCTAAGAAAAACACAGTTATAAACGCAAACAAATTACATTTGTGTTATTATTTAAAAGGCAGGGTGTGAAGGATTTTTATTTTAAGGTGTACTATGTAGTAGAGTTGTCAAAAGTATCGAATGTAGAAACTTATTTGAGCTGGTATCGATACTAAAAAACATTCACAGGACAGAAATGAACTTTTCTGAATAGTTCAAGAATGATCTTGAGCTGCATCAGAATAAAAGTCAGAACTATGATTTAATGTTAGTAAAACTACTATGTAGGACTATGCAAGGTGATGCATTTTTTACTCATACAGATATGAATATCCTCCAAACCATAATAACAAGAAAAACAACTAACAAAAGCCAGTTGACCTAGAATAATGTTCTGACATTTTTGAAGACACTTGTTCTAGCCTTACTCCGAATGTTACTCCGTTTAGCATTAAACTTATTTATCTTGCACTTAATCAAATACAGGTTTAATAATGACTTGGAGAGTTTCTGTCATTACTACGGCTACAGCATAAATAGTGTCACTGACTTTTGTGAGCAGAATTACAAAATTTCATTTTGTGCAATGCTTCTTTCACAATGAGTAGGTTTCAGCAAGAAAGTTTTCACAACTGCACATAAACCATGTTATTTGTTAGTTCTCTTGATGACATTCAGAGACTGACACGTCATCGGAGGAGATAATTCAAATACAACGTCTGACTCAGCGTTTCGGAATTTTCAGTCCAAGATGCCAGACTTCTGGTTTGTCAGGGAGCATGGCCCACTGACAAATGTCAACTACCACATGATGCAATGTCCTTTGGCACCTTAGGCAGAAAGGCCCCAGTGAATGTGCAATACTGACTTTTACACTTTTTAAGCCCCAAGGAATGTGCAAAATATGCTAATTATGGGAATGGTGCAATATTATCAAATGTTGAACTGTATGAATTGATGTGTCCACTGTGTGTGTGCTGTATGTTGTATGTCTATGTGCCAGGAGTACCCCTGTCCCAAAATTTCTCCCAAGGGAGACAATAAAGGCTAATCTAATGATACCCTGTTGGGTGTAGCCCATGCACCTATCATCCCCCGTATTAAAAGCAGAATTCAGGCTTGTTTGTTAATATTGAGAAGATTTTCCTTCTTACACCGTGCCCAGAATTCATTTGTGAGAAACTGAACTTGGCACTATCTCTGTCTTAAAAACTCTAGACCTTTGAACCAGTTTGAGTTGAGGAGCTGTTGAACATTTAAACCTCTTGATGTATGATCAGCAGTGTTACTTTCAGATGGCACATGATGACGCTTGTGAGTCTGTGAGTGACTTTATTCTTTAAATCCTATTTACCACAAACACGTGGAATCTCTTTGCATCATTATTCACATGATCTAAAACGACTTGACTGACTGTAGTTGTAGTTACCGCAGTAACTAAAGATGTTCCAGCATAAATCTGTTTTCTGAGCAAAGGGCTGTTTTTCTACACCACAAACTTCACTGGGCATTAAAGCTGGGCAGTTGTAACCTAACAAGAGCCCTATTTCACAGTCCAGTGGTGGAGCAATATGCTGAGTGAGATGCTCCAAGTGTGGCCATGCCCTTGCAGTGTCTGGGGTTGGAATGTGACTACGATATGAACTGCTGGCACAGTCTGTTTCTTTGGAAGCCCTACAGATAAGAGGACTATTCCCCACAGTCTGGTATACGGCACATTGTGGATAGTTAAAGTTTGACTTGAATTTTGCTTGTATCCAAGTTGTCTACTACTTCATTTAAAATAAATGAGGAATGACTCTGTGTATCTAGCAGTGCATAAACAAGCACTTCTTTAACTGGATCATTTTGTGTGGACACGTACACAGGCACAAGAGAAGAGGTCTGTGCATTACTGCTTTCATGAGTCACTTGTTTGGAGGTTCTCTCTGTGACTATGTCTTGTGGTTGTGTGGAGTCTCCTTTTGTTCACTTATTTGTTGTTCTTTTGGTGGTTCTTTCTTGGTCTCTTGTTTTGTCTTCATGCAGGCATGCGGGATGGCCTGTTGTTGCAGACTGTTTAAACAGTGGCCATCAGTGGCAACGTAGAGTTAAATTTGTCAACTGGACCAAAGTTTTGATAGAAGACGTTTCGCCGCTCATCCGAGCTGCTTCTTCAGTTCTGGTCAGAATGTTGGAGGACACTGACTTATATCTGCCTGCAAGAGGGAGGAGTTAACACTCCAAATTACTTAGAAACTCACCCTATTGTTTACAGTTTCTGTTATCAACTCACCCTATTGAAATGGACTGGGGGGGTGGAGTCAGATTAGCATACATATAAGGGGCTATTCACACCTCTGGACCTGACCTGGCTACACCTATTGTTTTCTTAATTTGTTTTGATTTAGGTTTGAGAATGGAGTTATAGATAGGAGACAGGTGGTGCCTGAGTCCTCCATTTCTGTTTAAAGAAGGGTTCTCTTTTTTAACAAAGATGGCTTCTTTAACTCCACGTTCAAACCAATTCTTCTCTCTGGCTAAGATCTGCACCTCACCGTCCTCAAAGGAGTGGCCCGTGGCTTTAAGGTGGAGATGTACAGCAGACTGAGGTCCACTCTGGGTTTCTCGTCTGTGCTGGTACATCCTTTTGTGTAATGGTTGTTTTGTTTCTCTAATGTAACGCTCACTGCAGTCTTCACTACACTGAATAGAGTAGACGACATCGCTTTGTTTGTGGCTCGGAGTTTTGTCCTTAGGGTGGACCAGTTTTTGTCTTAAAGTGTTTGTGGGTTTGAAGTAGACAGGAATATCATGTTGTCTGAAGATCCTCTTGAGTTTCTCAGACACACCAGCAAGATAAGGGATAGTTACACCCCTTCTCCTGGGTTCTGGTTCTGTGTTTTCTTGTTTCTTCTCTCTTGGTTTTGTTGAAAGCCCATTTAGGATAACCACAAACAGAGAGGGCATTCTGCACATGTCGTTCCTCTTTCTCCTTCCCCTCCGTGCTTGTAGGAACCAGTTGGACCCTGTGTCGTAGAGTCCGAATCACTCCAAGTTTGTGCTGCAGTGGGTGGTGTGAATCAAAAAGCATGTACTGGTCCGTGTGTGTGGGCTTTCTGAAGACATCCACATGAGGTCGCCGGTCCTCTCCAATGGTTACTGCACAGTCTAAGAAGGCCAGTCTGTTCTCACTGGCATCCTCACGGGTGAATTTCATGTTGGGGTCTATTGAATTGATATGTGCAGTAAAAGGTTCCAATTCTTGAATTTTGATTTTTAAAAAGGTATCATCTACATAACGATACCAGTGTGTGGGCTTCGTTCGGGGATAAGAAGCCAAGGCCCTCTGTTCGAATTGTTCCATGTACAAATTGGCAATGATGGGGGAGACCGGTGAGCCCATTGCACAGCCGTGGATTTGCTTGTAGAAGTTTCCTCTGAACTGGAAATAGGTGGTATTTAAACAGATTTCCAGCAGTTGGCAGATATGGTTTGGTGAAAGTTTGGTTCTCTCTTCTAGCTTGGTGTCTTGTAGTAATCTTACTCTTGCTGCCTCGACAGCTACTGTTGTCGGAATGCAGGTGAAGAGAGAGGTCACGTCGAAGGAAACCGTAGTCTCATCTGGGTCGAACTGGAGATTTTTGATTTTATTCACAAACTCTGCTGTGTTCTCGATGTGGTGTGCCGTGTTACCCACCAATGGGGCCAGAATGGTCTTCAGGTGTTTGGCCACATTGTAGGTGATGGAGTCAGTGCTGCACACAATTGGTCTGAGTGGTACCTCTTGTTTGTGGATCTTAGGAAGTCCATAGATGCAAGCAGTGGAGTTCCCTGGATACAGTCTGTAATACAGTTGACGGTCAATGACTTCTTCTTTCTCCAGTTTCTGCAAGCAGTCAATGATCTTCTTCTTGTATCCACTGGTGGGATCCCGTTTTAGTAGTTTGTACGTGGTGGTGTCACTGAGAATACTGTTCATCTTGGCCTCATAATCTGTATCAGTCTTTTACTTTGAATCTCTCTCTCTCTCTCTCTCTCTCTCTCTCTGTAAATGGTCTTTTGATGAACTTTCAACACTTGCTGTGTCCTGCCTTTTTACAAAACAAACAGGTTCATGCACCTTTCTCATTGTGTTAGTAGTGAAGATTTTAGCTGTGTCTTGTCTCTTGGTTGGGAGTGGAGGCTTTGTCTTGGTTTTAGCAAAGTCCAAGACTAAGAATCATGGCTGAGTTCGACTATCACACCACCTCCTCAATACAGACTATGATAGAACTCAATAAAGAGTTATTTTAACTGATGGCTTGATTAATCTTTATTGTGGCTTGAACAATCTTGAGCCTTAATAAATGCCACTTTGGCCACAGACGCCACCAACAACACCAGTGAACTCGCTGGCTGACCCATACTTGTGAGGTAGAATTTCCTTTAAATACGCTTGATTGAAGTTATCTTAACTTTAATTGGCGAGGTTTGCTGACACGCCGCACTACTGCTTTTCAACCAGGCATGCGTCTCTATCAAGTAAAACTGAACAAACAACAGTTCCAATCTGCTGACTACCAAAATAAAAGCACTAAATTATCTCTTATACACATATTATTAAAACATTATATAATAAAAGGAAAATCAAAATTAAGGCAGTAAAAAAATAGGTGGAATATAATTTGTATTTTTACGTCAACTGAATTTTGATCAAAATTGACAATTGCTGGGTTTCAGATGACATCACAATATACTATAGGCCAGTATTAATGAATGCAGATGGGGGGCAGCTAAAATCCAATCAATCAATCAGACTTTATTTGTAAAGCATTTTTCATACAAAAATGTAACACAAAGTGCTTTACAATGATTAAAAACAATCCCACATTTCCTTCCATTCACCCACTCAGCCCCCAACAACTGCCCGACCCCACACAACGAAACAACCCACACACACACGCTAACATGCTAAAATATATAAAACTACGCCTAGTAAAAGCAACCGTGAGTTCTCAGGTTTAGTCACTAATTGAAAATACCAAGTTCAACATTTGTGAGTTTACCTTTTGGATATTTCAGGGCAAAGTAAAATGTAATTAACTGTCTCTTGACCCCTATCTGGGAGTATAACATGAAAACTACCAATAACAGTTTTGATCATTGTCAAAACGAGATGAGTAACAAAAAAAATTGCATAGAACAATTATACTTTTTATAAAGATTGTGTAAAACTAAACAACCAGCCACCCCTTTGGCTCTACTATTTCATTTTTGATGCAGAAAAAAAGATTTCTGATGCAGGAAGGAAGGTTGAGGAAAATCTGAATGAATTATGGGCACTGATAGACTGTTGCTACTTAGAAAAGACATTGTTATCAGTGAATTTTTACAGTACCTATAGTGGTGTAGAGAGAGGGGTGAGTTGTGGTGGGAGAGTTTTTGTTTTTGTCTACTTTTTATTTTTGTTTATTCTATATAAAACTTCCTATGTTAGTTATGTGTGGACTTACTGTTAGGCTGGAGAGCAGGATGGGAAATGAGCACACTGCCTGGTGATGTAATGTTTTTCAGGATTACTTCAAACTGACGGCCATCATGCTTATTTGCCCTACAGATCGAATGACTCACTTCATCGTTCCAATATACAAAACCCTAAAAGCGTGACAAAATGTGTTGAGTAAAAGTTACCATATATTTCCATGTAATTAAAAACAACAATCTGACCTCAAACAGGGCAAGTCCAAAAGCCTGATCCAGGAACCCATTCGACTCTACCACCGTTTTCCGATAATGACCCTCTAAATTTACTCTGGAGATTCGCCTCAGTCCTTGATCCAACCAGTACAGCAGCTGTCGGGGGAGATCTAAAAAAACATACAAAGCTATTATTGTTTGGAAAGCAAAATACTGTGCCATTTGTTTTCTTGTAATGGTGATCTTATCTCACCAAGAGAAAGTGCAACAGGATTATGTATTAAAGTATTGACTAAAGTCTTTTGGTACTGGCCGTCCAAACTAGACTTCTCAATTTTAGGATTGTTTCCACACTCTGCCCAGAAGATCACCCTAAAAAAGAGAAAATGTTGACACTGAAATACATAATGTCTCACAAAATACTATTACATTTTTACAACAGATTTTATATCTTAAATAAAAAATAAAGTGGCACACCAGTAAAGAAAGAGAAACAACATAGTCTTAATCAATTTTATATCTAGATTACACTGCATCTTAAAAACGTAGTGCCAAGGTACATAACCATTACCCTTGAGTAGGGTGAACTACCACAGCACAGGGTTGGTCTAGTCCAGTCAGTAGGGGGCGCTGCACTGAGCCGTCCAGCAGACTAGCGTGAACAGAGCCAGTCTCTGCACTGGTCCAGTACAATAAACTGTGGACCCAGTCTATGGCCAGACCAGACACTGAACTGGGAGCTTCAAAAACCTGCTGGGCATCATGCTGCTTCCCACCAAATGACAACCTATGAAAAAAGCAAGTATAACAGGAACTGTTTTTGCATGACATGAAAAAACAAGCTATTTGAAAACACACGACAGGTCATGGAAATCCATGTTTTGGTAACAGTATAGAGTGAGGGTGCTCCCACGCATGATGTTAAACTTTAACCATCGAGAATTTCTTGTATAAACATAAAGCACAACGTAATTTCATAGCTGTTTGACAGTCTCTGCAAAGCAAATTGACTTTTCTTGTGAGGTTAGTACAGTGTTACCTGTATATGGACGTAGTTCCTGACTGTGCCCAGTATAATGTGTTATTAGAAGACAAAACTGTCATATGCCGACTGCCACGTAAAGACTTGAGCTGTTTATACACAGACCCAGTGATGTTGGCTATCCTCACTCCTCCAAGGTCAGTGAACAACAAGTGGGCTGCAGAGCCTGAAAGACATTTTTGTTTTATTATTATCAGAGCATATTATACATAAAGCATTTTACATATAACTAGGGGAAATAAAAAAAAAAGTTTGTATACCAAAGTTATGGTTATTGAAATGTACAAATAACAAATATGCTTTATGGTCATTTTAAGGTACAAAAGTATTGGTGTTTGCAAAGGCTTTATTCATTAATAACTTTTCCTGTTTAAATAAATAGTCTACCTTTAGCTTTACAGTCTCCTGCAGCAGACCCCTTCACGTAGTCCTCTTGGCACCTGCAGGTGAGGTGGTCATTTGTGTACAAACACAACTGGTCACACACATCAGCCTCAAGGCAGGAGTTAATTTCTAAAAGGAAAAGGGGTTTGGTAAATAAATAATGGTATTTAATAATCAAGACTAAAAACTAATAATGACGCTCTCAAATTACATGACTATAGCAATAGTTAATAGTTACTTGCATAATGTATAATATGAATTTTGTTTAGTGACCTTCACAGTGGCTGTCCCCCACCAGCCTTGTGTTGTTGGGACATTCACAGTGGAAGCCTTGTGGCTCATCCACACAAATGTATGGGCAGCCCCCATTATTGAACAGACACTCGTTGACATCTGCAATAACAAAAAAATTTCACAGTTCCATTTGCACATGCATTTATGACAAAGTATTATGTATGGACTTCTTCTTTAATTCCATTGTAACTTAAAAATAAAAAAAAATAAAAAATCACAATTCTGCTACAATGCTGCCCTCTGGTGGATATGGGACAAAACTATCTCTTACAGGGTAAGTTCAAATATTGTAAGATCATTTATTTCACTGACCACAATTCTCCTCATCACTGCCATCGCTGCAGTCCGCTGTGTTGTCACATTTGTACGAGTGTCGAATACATTTCCCGTCTCCGCACTTAAACTCCGAGGCGGCACACGCGTGGTTCAGGGCACCGCACACACGCTGATCCTCATCACGCCCATTGCCACAGTCACTCTTTCCATCACAGAGCTGATATCTGGACAGGCATGGACCCCAGGGACCACATGAGACACCAGAGGTGCAGTTCTGACAAAGCCTCTCATCACTCCCATCACTACAGTGGTCCTCCCCATCACAGAGGAGCTGCACTGATATACAATGTCCAGTGTCACAGAAAAATTCACCACTCATACAAACAAGACCACCTGTGAAGAGCCACAAGAACAAAACTTAGAGTAAAAAATCATTTTGCTATTTACCTAGAGCAAAGGTGTGTTAATAGAACTATACACTAGGGGGCTGCACTGGACAGTGATTTAAGTTAGTTGTAGGTCATATGTGTAAGATTTCATGCTTCTCTACAGGCTTATTTAAAAAAAGGCAATTTGTTAGGAAATTAGAAAATAAAAACGTATTTTGTTTACTTATGTACATTCTAGTAAATATACACACTACCCTGAAAGTTGGAAACTCTTCAAATACAATATACCATTGCCCTAAAGGTTAACAATAGATTAAGAGATTAAAGGTGTAATGCCATTTCCCCACAGAAACTAAACCTTTGTAACACACAGTGCACGTAGCGCACAAAAGCAGATTAGCTTCATGTTTTATTTATTTACTGTATATTGTTCCAACCCTAAACACAGATGAAACCTAAAACAGGGCCCGCTGTGTAAAAGAACAAAAGAGAGGGGCTCTGTAAACATGAGGCTCACCACATTCCCGTTCATCTGATCCATCTTTACACTGTATCTGACCATCGCAGACACTGAGTCTGGAGACACACAAACCATTGTCACATCTGAACTGCCCCCCAGCCTGACAGAGAGGGGGGTCCAGGGCACCTTTAACACATAAGATACAGGATACATTTAACTGTATAGTGAAATGTTTATAGTGTAAGGACAGACAAAATCTCAAACAGAAATGTAACAAATGACAAATAATTCTGCCCATTTCACAGTCAAAGAAGAACCAGTGAAAGCATATGAGGTACAAAATGTAGATATATTTTTTTTTCTTTTATATTTACAATGGTCCGTAAAATCAGATAACCCAATAATTAGAAGATTTTTGGTAGCTTTAAATGCTCAAAAGAAATCTGATCATCAAAACCACCAGGTAAAATTTATCCGTTAATCAATCCATTTTTAGAATAACAGTTGTATTTGGACAAATTACAACACATTTGAATCTGTTTTATTATTATTTGCCATTAGTTTGCCTTTTTTTCCCTCATACATTTCATTTTTATTTGAAAAGCCAGAAAGAAATCTGATTACTCACAACAGATGTTTGAATATTGATATTGAATACGTTTGATATTTCAATAATCTGATAATTCCAGGAATCAGACAATGACTTTGGTAAACATAGCCAGTGTTGGAGGCATAAATCCATGTGAGCAGGGGTCTTATCAACTTCCTCCTTTATATTTGTTAATGAGTATTACTTCTAATACTACCAATTACATTTCTCAGTATACATCCTGAGCAGAAAGATAACCCAGACTAGGGTGACCAGACAGCACGATTTACCAAGGACAGTCCCAGGTTTGTGCTCTGTATCCCTGTCCCAGCAGATTTGTCCAAAACCAGTGAGTTGACCCAGTTTAATGCAAGAAATGTCCCAGTTCCAGATGTCCCTACTTTTGACCAGTTTGATCTAAACTAGGCCTAAACTAAGACTAAACCAGGTCTAAACTAAGGTCTTGACTAATCTTATCCCTGCCAACAGTAGAGAGGGGCATAAACTCTCCTTTGTTTTGCCAAAATACAGAAAACTGTCCTTGCTAATGACCATTAACAGAAGCCCCTCACATTATGAGTGACACGATAATGCACGATGTTACACGCTCTTTTTACAATTTTATTTCTATTCTATCTCAACAGAAGTATGTCCCAGTGTTGAACTCTGAAAATCTGGTCACCCTAAACCAGACGCAAACATTACGAGACGCACGCTCGCAAATAGATGAACTAAAAGCCATATGGGTACAGTGGCTTCATTCATACTGCCCATGGAAGCGCACCAGGCTGGAGACTCAGATAGTTTATATTATACATCAACATCATATTATATCTGTTTTGATCATGCATTTGTTTTCCACTGCTTTTCTAGATGTGAAACTTATGCCATACCGAATATACGATCCCATGAATGCACGAAGAGAAACACTAGTAATAAAGCACCAAGGTGTCCCATGCTCGATGTCCTCCACGGCCAAAACACGCGACGCGGAGAGATGACGTAACATGCTTTAACGCGTTTGAACTTCACCTGTAAATTATTTATTTATGATACATTTATTATTTATGACATAGATATGGTTACACTGACAATATCCAACCAGCGACGACCAGTTGTATCCACTTTTACCATTTTATTAATAGTATCAAGATTAGGGTGACCAGATTTTCACAAACTGGGACGTGCCTGGTTTAGAGTCGTTTGTAATAATAAAACTGTGAAATAAGTGCATAATCAAGGACAATTGTTCTGCACTCATTCATGACTAACATGTGAGTGAGTATAGCCACAATTTCTTTGCGTTTTGGTCATTTTTAAGCAGCTTTTCTGTATTTTACCTCAGCAAATGATTTTGCGTTCCTTTATCGTTGCCAGGTGTCAAAGTGGTCAAAAATAGGGACACCTGGGACATGTCTTACGTAAAACTGGGACAAATCACTGGTTGTGGATAAATCTGCTGGGACAGGGGATACAGGGCTCAAAACTGGGACGGTCCCGGGTAAATAGAGACGTCTGGCCTAATCAAGGCACTTTTGGCTTGAATCACATAATCTGCTTTTTCTGGATTGTAGCTCCTGTTGATCTTATTGCATTTCCATGTTCAGAGGCGACATTTTGATGACGATTAAAAGACATAATACTATGTGCTGCGTTGTTAATTGCTATTGGAGCAATGCTGCATTTTCATAACTATGAAACACACGGAGAAAGAAACATTTCCATCTTTCTTCAAGTATCTAATCTTATCTATCTTTTTTCATTATGTGGATCAATACTTGAACAGAATTTGGAGAAAACAGAAGGTAATTGGTTCTGTTGTTTTCATAGACGATATACAGTTTATTTCCAGTTCATTTAATCATTATAGGAGTGGAAAATGTAGCAGGACTAGTTGCTTGCACACAAACCTGGACCTGGGAAGCAGAGCAGCCCAGTTATACATAAACTTTACTGAGACTTTGCAGTGACATCACACTGGGGGTGTCCTACATGTATCTCTATTGGCAAACTGTTCATCAGTTACCATGGTGACACAATGCAAACATTAGCAACCAGTCAAAAGTTTTAAGATAAGAAAGCTCAAGAAAAAATACTAAATGGATTAGAAAACACATTTTCAGGAGCCTGTGATCAATACTAGCGTCCACAGTCCTGTTAAGGTGTTTGATTTCCAACAAAAGGGTGAAAGCTAGCTCGTGACTGTAATTTCATGTGAGAGAAACTTGTTCAACAGCACAAATCAGCTCCCCTGTTGTAATTCAGTTCTTTATGGTCAGATTGTGTTAAAACAAAGATCAGATTAACGTCTAACTTGAGTAACAGCTGTTAAGTATCAATACCAAAAACCTCAGGGACCATCAAAGACCATAAAAGAACAACTGAAATGAGCAAACTCAGAAGAAATGTACATATAACATATTTTATTCACATTTTTATACAGAAACTTAGAAGATAGATTTTTCACCAGTCTGCTCAGAGGTATGGCTGATCTGTAGACAGAGGGGGTGGTACATACACTTGGCCTGGGGTAACTGGGCGCTTTGCAGGGGCTTCAGCAGCTTGACTGAACACAAAGCAAATGCATCTCTATTATTATGGACAAAACTATCAGTATAACAATCGGTTTTAATGTTATTCCCTTTTACCTGCCAGGAGTAAGTGCCTTCTGTGTGGACATGACGACTGTGGGGGGCACTGATTCTCTGCGCCCATCTCTAGTGCAGTAGTAGTTGTCTGCGAACTTGTGACTTGGACCAACCGGTAATTTAGGTGGAGGCTGTGTCCTGTGAGAAAAGTCCATATGAGGCAACATTTTCTAAAAAAAAAGATCGCTGGGTTTTGTTTATTTGGATTAGGACAGTGCATATTAAATCAATGTCAGCCAGCAGCTTCGACACCAATACGTAGAAGTTAAAACATCAAATCTACCTATTGTGCTATGGCAGATAGAAAACATAAAATATTCAAGGTCCTATATTATGCAAAATTGACTCTTGTGAGCTTTAAGCCAAGTTAGAATGTTGTGCTTTCTATGGCAAAATATCCATGGAAATGTCTCACATATTTTTCACCAGCTTCATAAATCTGCCCCATCACCAAACCTTCAAACAACAAGGTCGACATATTACATACTATGTCCATGAAGAATTTATCCAAAACTATCAAGGTAAGAAAGATGAAAGCTTAAAAGGTGAACGATGAGCATTAGTGAACTGCAACTGAGCAAAACTAACATTTTGGTCATGAATCAAACATAAGTAACTTGTTAACTCAGGCCAGTGCTAGAATTAAAATTAAATATTTTCATTTCATGATGTTGATATTAGCATCGTCAGACAGATTTGTGCAGTTTGAATGCTAGATATGTAATCTGTGAACATCTGTAGCATTCGAACTGCACAAATCTCTCTGTCTACGCTAATATCAAAATCATGAAATCAATTTTTAAGTGTCTTGAATTACTTACATTATTCATTATCAAAACATTAGTTTTGCTCAGCAGTAGTTCACTAATGCTAGTCGGTGTTCGCCTTTAAGCTTTCCTCTTTCTTACCTTGATAGTTGTGGATAAATTCTTCATGGAAGAATGTTTATCCTTTGTCAACCTTGTTGGATGAAGATTTGGTGAAGGGGCAGGTTTATGAAGCTAGTGGAAAATACACAAGGCATTTCCATAGACATTTCCACAGACATTTTACTATAGAAAACCATTAACCGGAAGTTCTGCAAACCTATAGCGGGGCACTTCTGGCCATTGTGAAAAAGGCCTATTAGTCTGTCTACATCTCCTAAGCTCAAAATGCTCTTTTTCACCTTGTGATGTCAAGAAGCAGTAGTTTTCAAGTTAACAGCTACTTTTTATCTTTGTTTAGTAGGGATTGGAAATTCCAGGGCTGAAATTATCCGAATGATTCCAGTGAAGGTGTGTGGAGTTTAAAAACAGAAAAAGAAACATGTAAAAATGCACTATGTAATTTTTCAGACTGAGGGCCCAGCATCTGCTTTCTCCATGAAATACTTGGCCTGATTTGATTCTCAGTACGCAATTAAACTATCTATATCATGGAGACCAGCAGCTAACACCAACAGGAATAGTTACAAGTCAGATCTATGGGAAGACAAGTCTGCTTACTGTAAGAATGCATGTTTTACAATGCAAACCTACAATTAGCTCAGTTTAATGCCATACTGTGGATCAGTCCAGGCAAAGCAATAACACCTCCTCTATGGAGACAAGGAAATGGCAAACCCTCCACCAGAAAATTTACATAATGTACCTTTAATGACAAAATAATCCATTGAACCTGGGCACGTTTAATACAGCAACCCTACTGATCTAAATTAATCCTATATGAAATGTGTGATGGCTGAATTTTACAAATATTCTGAAGGTTGGGTATTTGATCTTGTATTTTTAGTGCTGCATGCAAGTAAAAAAAATAAATAAATCAGAAAGCTTTACCTCTTGGCTATCTCTTCATATCGCAGTTGAAGTTTGGGTTGCAGATTATGCTGAAAAACAAACTTAATTATTACACCATGTACAAAGAACAAATAAATATTTAACCATGGGGAAATAGAGAAAAAATACAGCAGCCGACTAGATCTGAATAAGAAGAATTTGAGAAGAATTGGACAAAACACGCATTTTTCTACAACTTACTGGTAGATTCGTTTATTTTTCTGCTAAATAAAATCTAACACACTTGTACATAAGGTTTAAAGTCGATTAGAGCTTACCCCAGACAGAAGATTTCTCAGCCTTTGTATAATTTTGGTGGCAGTCGCCATGTTCGCTGTTGTGAAGGACACGGCTCCGGCTTCTTCGGGATCAGCCGCACAGTGTCTGCGCTTGAGCGCCGCCTACTGGTCGACAAGAGGTACAACCGTGCAGCTGCAGAACGACATGGTGCTGGAAATGATCTCTCTGTTCATATCTAGTAGTGACTTAAACTAATGCAGATTTAGGTCTATCCCATAATAAAAGGGGATGGAGCTGTCATAAATTGTACTTAAATTTGTTATCTTTCCATTACTTTAAAATAATATTACTCAAGTGAACGTACCATATTTTTCGGACTATAAGTCGCACTTTTTTCAGGGTTTGGGTGGTCCTGGGACTTATATATTACATTTTTCACACTGGCAGTCCATAGGCCATATATATGAATCAAAAATGAAAAAACAAATCGCTATCCGTTTTTTCATTTTGGTTTTGGAGACAAATAATACAGGAAAGAGTTTTTTTCGTTTTCTTGTTTTTGGTTCTATATTGAAAAACAAATGATACATGGATTGCTCTATTTGGTTGTTTTTATTACTATAACTTCCATAACTCGCCTTCTTATACATGTTTTTTTTCTTCTTCATTGCACATTTTTTGGCTCGTGCTTATAGTCTGACTTATAGACTTACAGTCTGAAAAATACGGTACACAAAGTAGTCATCCAAGAAATTGCAGAACAGTGTTTTTGGGGAAACTTGTGCTCATGCAAGTGTA
The DNA here is from genome assembly GCA_034769755.1 of Odontamblyopus lacepedii. NCBI lineage: Eukaryota > Metazoa > Chordata > Actinopteri > Gobiiformes > Gobiidae > Odontamblyopus > Odontamblyopus lacepedii. Next base: position 27,363,605 of record CM068350.1, read on the forward strand.
ACTGTAAGACTAATAGCCTGGACATAAATTGTTTAATTTTAAGTTAATATCATAAAAGGACAAAACCTGAAATAATGTACAAAATTATAATTAACAAATGGACCTCAAAAAGGAGAAAAATGAACTCATACCTGAAAGAGTTTGAATCATTTAATAATGCAAACTCAAAGCTTTTGTCACTTTATATTAGATTTACAGTGGGTCATTACAACATTTACTCAAGAGTACTACTACGCTATAAAATATGACTTTAAGTGGGAGTAAAAGTATGTTGTCTGAAAACTACTTTGAAAAGTAGTCTATATTTTAATACTCAAGAAAATGTACGGTACTTTAAACCTAGTACTATCCACCGCACTACTATATACAACAAAACAACCAGCCATAAATCCAAGAAATAAAAATTTTATTCCTTTTCACAAGAAAACACAGTACAGGGCACTGACGCCGATATACCATGCAGTCAAGTATTACAGAAGTGTGCTTGTGTCATGCAGCATGCACCAAAGAGACGTGTCCACAGAGAACACATGCACGCGTACCAAAGTTTGACCTGCACAGACTCAAGTGTGACAATACAACACAAGCTGAACCTCAACCAACTAAACATACACACAACAAAGGCCAGGAACTCCATGTTTGCAAAAAATAGTGTAGTTTCTTTCAAGGGGCACTGTGTAACCTTTCTGGTGGGCGGGTGTGCCATCTGTATTCCTATAGAGATGTCACTGCTTTGCCTGGAATGTTCCGCAGTATGGGGTTAAATTTATCTATCCCGCATCTATTCAATTACAGGTGTTTTACTGCTAAAAAGCTCCACAGATCTGAGCTGTAACTTGGGCTGGTAGACATATCTTCTTGTCTCCATGGAGATAGATCAGCTGCAAAACATTCAGACAAAGCAATGAGACCTCCATATAAGCTAGCAGCTAGTGAACCCCCTGCAAGAAAAGTTTTGCAGTGCACCTTTAAAAACAACAAAAGAAAATTAATGAAAATGTTTTGTTGGCTACTTCACATTTCAGAAGGTTTTGAAATGGGAACAAATCAGCTCATTGCTAAATTATAACAAAAACAAGCATTTGTCTGTTATTTTTCTGTGGTATCAAAGAACATACATAAGTATACAACCACCGTAGATATAAAATGTTGGTATAGTACATGTATTTGTTCAATGTAAACAAGTTTTGGCAACCTGCAAAAATAGCTCACATTGTATCTACATTATATATTTTGCCGTGCTTTTAACCGACAAGACTTTGCAAGACAGACCAGTAGACTGTAGTTTGAAGGAGAAAAACAGTACAAAATGCAGCAAAAGTCACTGATTAAACAAATATGCACTGTGGATAGGAAACCACTTACACCCATTCGTGCTATATAGAAAATACCGATCTACCAAAGAGTCCCAAACATACATCAATTCACCCCCCATGTGCATATCCTTCTTAGCATTTCTGGAAGTCAATTTAGCTTCAAAATATACAACAATATCTGATGAAAATAAAGACACAGATTGTAACAGTTTGAAGGAGCCCTGGGTCTGGTGTCTCTCTTTGACAATACAAAAGTTATGTAGAAATACATTAGTGCACATTTCTGCTGTAAACATCATACACTGCAGGTTAAGGAGAACTCTGACACAAACTGTCGCCTGTCTGTATTGTCTTCAAAAATTTTATATTGATTGCGCCTCACTTGGAGATTGACCTTAAAGGTGCACTACGTAACTTTTTCTGGTGGAGAGTCCGCCACATTCTTCTTACCATGGAGATGTTATTGCTTTGTCTTGTCAAGATTATTACACAATTAAACTTATCGCAATGGAGACAAGTAGGTATGCTGTGAGGCCAAGTTACAGGTCAGGTCTGAGGAGAGGCGGCTCCACTCACAGTAAGAATGTAGAAGGAATTTCTTAGCAATAAATACACCTGTAATTCAATAAATGCAACATATACTGTGGAACTTTCCAGGAAAAGTAATACTATCTCCATAAACAAAGTTTCAGTTTCCTTATGTTATTCTGAAATCTGCTTTAAATTATGTCTCCAATGACTAACAATAACAAACTTGCCACACTAGCTTAGCATTAGCACCTCCAATGATATGGCATAGACAAGGTGCTACGATGGCACACAGCATATTGGGACAACACCGGAATAACATCGGGGCACTTTAAGAAGAGTGGAAGAACCTGCATGTGGAAATATGTAATGGAGTATGAAAATAATCAAATATTTTCCATGTTTCCCGAATTAGTAAATGTGTCTATAAAGGAAAGAAGAAATTGACGACAAAAAAAAAATGTTGACGTTATGTGCCCCTTTTTTTCTGATTTTCAAAATGTGGCACGATACAAAACACTGGAAGCTGTAAGTTCAGATTTAAGACATATTGAAAAATTAGACTATCAAATCTACACATGGTACCTTTTGGTCCAGCAGCAAATTCAGTCCAGCACTGACAAACATCTGTGTACTTCATCAATTCATGTAAAAAATAGACATTTATCTTTAAAAATCCAGTCAAAAGACGTAAACCACATTTTTACGAATACAAAATGTTTAGTTTTGGCTCTTTGACCAATGAGAACATCCCACATACCCTGCCTCTCTAACTCAAGAGTCAGATTAATTGAATAAATAATAAACAAAGCCTTCGAGCAGGTATTTACAATAGAAAAATTCAAGTAAACAAAAGTCTCACTTGAGCACTCACTCTTACACTTACACACAAGGAAATTAGCTTACAACTCTCTCAAGTTTGTGTAACAGACTGAACACCTTTGAGATTTCCCTTAACAACTTTCGTGTTACATTTGGAGGGTAAATACGAGCTTTGCAAGAGCAATAATGCGTGTTACTTCTTCAGATGTGGTTTTTGTAAAGACTCCTCTCTCTTCTCTTTTGTCTCTGTTGCTTGTATAACTTGAGCTGTGTCTTCAGTCTTCTTGTTACTGATAATATTTAGTTTCTGCACCGATGTTTCCAACTCCAGCTCTGCGTTCTCATTCGAATCCTCTCCATCTGAACAAGGCTCCCATTCGTCTTGTCCTTCGCTTTCAGTTGAACCTTGTACCGCGATCTGAGGCACTAGAGTGAACCTGCGGACCACTGGGACCTCCAGCTCCACCTCCCCACTGCTCTGCGTGCGACCCAGTGACAGGGAAGGCCTGTAGGGGGCGTGCTGGGGCTGTGTTTGGGTCTGATTAGTGGGGGTAACTGGGGAAGAGCAGGTTTTCTCCTCAGGCTCGTCAAAGCTCACCTCTTGTACAGCTTCCTGCTTTTTAAATGAGTCTCGCCTTTCGGATAAGTTGAGTTTGCGCATTACAACGAGCTGCTCAGATCTGTCCAAACCTGACTCTCTTATTCTCTGTCCTGTGATGTAGCCCCCCAATCTGCTGTGTTCATTCGCTAAGTAACCACCGCCACCACCGCAAGCTCCTTCCGCCTCCGAGTCCCCGAGAAGATCCCCCTCCCCGTAAAAGGGCACTTCCAAAGTATGCCTGCGAGGGGCGTAAGACTTTTTATCCACATGATAGACGCCGGATAGTTTCTCAGCAGACTGCACCCTCTTGAGCAGTGGGGATCGAGGAGGCTCTGCACTACGAGGTCGGACATGTCGGACAATAGTGGGCGGAGACAGCGTTTTGCCGTGATACGCGTGAAAGGACTTTGCAAATCCAGGCAAAGGAGAGGGTGAGCGCTGTGGAGAAAGAGGCTGAGTGGAAGACGAGGAGGTGCAGGCCAGAGGAGAAGGGGGGATGTTGCTTGTGGACTTGCGACGCCCCACTTTAGTATATCTCTGTGTGCTCAGTTTGGAGCTCAGCCCATGAAGTGAACTTGGGCGTATGTGCGTAGCCGGGGAACTGGGAGAGCTGGAGCAGGGAGAGGTGCTCTGAGGAGAGTGGTTGTCTGGGAAAAGAAAGAAAATGTTTTAAAATAATTTCCATCTGGATATCTGTTATTTATGTTTAAAAGGCGTTTGTGTAATCCCTCAGTTGTCTGGGTAGGATCCATAGCAAAAGGAAAAATGGAATTCTGTCAACTGTACAAATGTTTTTTTTTGAGTAAAGACGCTTCAAAGCTGATCCAAGCTGCTTCTTCAGTTCAGGTCAAAATGTTCGCCAGATATAAGGCAGTGTCCACAAGCAAATTGACCAGAACTGAAGAACAAAAAATGTTTTAAAATGGTTTCCATCTGGATATCTGTTACTTATGTTTAAAAGGTGTCTCAGTTTTCCTGGTAGAATCCATTGTCCAGACAGAATTGCATTTTTTCTTTTGCTATGTTTAGGTGCAGATTTCTGGTAGAGGGCCTATCATCTACATTGCAGATGTTTTTATTTTGGTGAAGGACGGAGGTTGATCGTCTGGTGTCCTGGTGCAGCCAGAACAACCTGGTGCTTAATGCCCAGAAGACAGTGGAGATGATTGTGGACTTTAGGAAGCACACAGCCCCACTCCCCTCCATCATCCTGACCGACACCCCCATCACCACTCTGGACTCATTCCGCTTCCTGGGGATCACCATCACCCAGGACCTCAAATGGGAGCCCACCATCACCTCCATCATAAAGAAGGCCCAGCAGAGGATGTACTTCCTGAGGCAGCTGAAGAAATTCAACCTGCCAGCACGGACAATGGTGCAGTTCTACACTGCCATCATCGAGTCCATCCTCACCTCCTCCATCACCGTGTGGTATGCTGGAGCCACCACCAGGGACAAACAGAGAATGCAACGTGTTGTGCGCTCTGCTGAGAAGGTGATTGGTTGCAGCCTTCCATCTCTACAGGACCTGTACACTTCCAGGACTCGGACACGTGCAGGTCGAATTGCAGCTGACCCTTCTCACCCTGGACACGGACTTTTTGACCTACTCCCCTCAGGCAGGAGGCTACGGTCCATTCGGACCAGAACCTCTCGCCACAAAAACAGTTTCTTCCCCTCTGCTGTTGGACTCATAAATAATAACACTAGGACTGGTCCCACCCCCCACTCTGCTTCTGTCACATGACCCTGTGTTCTTGCACCTGCCTGTTTTACACTGATCACTGATACTCTTATACTCTATATTATTATACTCCTGTAAATTTGTAAATTTTGTTATATTATAGCTTTTTTTTCCTACTTTATTTTATTCTATTATTTGTTGCATGTCAGTGTTTGTCTACAGCCTGCTCCAAGTACCGCAGCAATTTCCTAATGTTGTGAACCTGTTCACTCATATGGCAATAAAAAACATTCTGATTCTGATTCTGATTCTGATTTTGGTGAAAAAGTTCCAGAGTATGGCATTCACCTATACCTTTATATACATTTAGATAACCTTATGTCCTGTCAGTCATCATATCATTTTTGCACTGGCTTCCTTATGACCTCTTGTTTATAGCAAGATTTTTCTATTTTATTTTCACTTGTACTTAAACATTTCTACAATTATGCCTTATTTGACTCCAAATACTCTTTGTTATTATATTATATTGTGATGTCTGAGCTACTGTGTCCAAATAATTTTCTTTGTGGATCAATAAAGTTCGTCTAACTACTGGTCAGATTTGTGGAGAGGTGTGGGCGCTCACTGTAAGAATGCATGATTTATTTTCTTCATCTATTCATGGGTTTCAAAATGATGTAAAAAGACTGTTGCCATCCAAACTCTTACCTTTCGAATGGTAAAATGTCTTGATAATAATATAGGTAAGAGATGTACCTGTATTGTGATAATTTTTGGCATTCTAGCCTTTATTGTCTGACACAGATTGAAAATGAACACATTTTATTAAGAAGATAAATATTCCTAATCTTGTAAAAATGCATGTTTTTCAAGGCAATAAGAAAAATTGCACTTGAACAAATACTCGATACGTTTAATGCCCTTCTGAGGGACATTACAGGCAAAGGATTAACATCGCCATGAAGTCAAAAGGGTTGCGGACCCCTCATCAGAAAAGTTAGTGCATCTTTAAAATCTTACCAAAGGTCTGGTGGTCAGGAGCAGGACTTCGGCAGGGTGTGGAGGGGCCCGGGGAGAGGCTGTGGGTGGGAGAGCCTGGGAGACTCTCACTGGAGGAGACAGAGTGATGGAGACCAGAGGAGAAACTACGACTGCTGTGCATCACGGTGCTCTGCTTGGACAGTTTCTTCAAGATGCTTCTTCGTCTGAGGAAAACCAACAGGATATTTAGAATAAGTAAAAGGTAATTATATGAGCAAATAAAAATAAATAAAAACAAAAAAGGAGTTAAAGTGTTTCACAATTGTCAACATGCAACACTAGGGGGAGACAGATACTACTTCTATTTACTACTACCCCTTATTAACTACTAACTACTAACATCAGAGACTGCCTCAATAATGTGCACTTGTTTTTCTTAATCTGCGATCCATGTAATTTTATTTTTGATTGTATATGTTATAAGTACTCAAAACATGCACTGTAGGTGTGAAAGTGGTGTGTGCGTGAGTGTTTGTGGTAGTTTACTACCATTGGCAATGGAGTGAATGAACAATGCTCTGTTAATAATGCTCTGTAAAGCGTCTTTGAGGACATGTGTCTGTGAAAAAGCGCTATAACTGTTGTTGTAACGTGATCTTGGGTGTCCAGAAAGGCGCCAAATAAATAAAATGCATATATGTGTTAAACTAATCCCTTTCAACCAGGGCTCACTTGGTTAAAAAAGGTTAAATAATATAAACTACAGCTACCTACTTTTATTTGTATAGCACCTTTTAAAATCATTGTTGGTGTTAGAATAGAATAAAATGCTTATAATGAAGTTATTTAAAAAATGTACATCAAACAATCTCATGGTACAAGGCAGGCTCAGAGGATGAAAGAGCCTTTGTTAACCTATCTCTGCTAAAACCAGATGTGTGACCTCTTATGACCTTTTCCCTCCTTGCAGGACTGTTCACATCGTAAATTTGTACCTATCTGATCCAATGTAAAACAAAGTCATGATATACTTCACTATGTTATCTGTGGTAAGCTTAACGAGATTATGTATACGTTGATCAGGTTGCCTTTGTACTGACATGATGGATTGTTGGAAATGAATAAAGGTGTGCCGCAGGGGGAGGAGCTTTGGAAGAGCAGCGTGAACGGGCCTAGAGAGCCGGACGCAGTGGCCATGCTCTTCTCCGTGCAAAAAGGCACGTAAAAGAGATCTGACTCAGTGATTTTAATCCCAATTGGTAGGAGACTGGCGTTTAAATGTCACAAATACATTCACTGGATTGTGATTGTATAAAAATTCATGACATAATGGTCCTTCGAGCCGGATTCGGGGATTCTGCTTGGAGGATGAACGACAGAGATTGTAAAGCGCGCACCCAGCTGGAGCTGAAAAATCCGTCTTTTCTCGACGGCAACCCCTGTGGGGCATCCTCTTCGTGGAAGGACCCGGTCAACCAGATCCAGTTATATCACCTGAGGTCAGAAATTTAACTTCTAGAGAGTGAAGTTATATAGAACTACATAGAGATTTGTAGTTATTGTAGTGTGTGAATGAATTGTTGAATGTATGGAAATTCAAATTGATCATTGTTGAGATGTATCAAGGTTGAATCTCATTCAGGACACAGGTCGATGTTTTGTTGAAAATTGATCCAGCGTCCTTCTCGGTGTGTGAATTAACACCCAGTTTATGACCGCCCATCGTGGTAGAAGCTTGTCATAAAACACAGAGAAGTTTCGTTGATCAACAGTAGGCAAAACTTAGACACAAAGTATCATGGCAGAGAAAAGGAAAAAAACAGTAAAATAGAAACAGACTAGGAGAGAGTTGCAAATTCCTATGAAAATGAAAAGTAAAATATAATTTTGGTGAAAAATTTGATGAAATAAAGTTATGAGCTAATGATGAACCTATCAATTCATGATAAGTAAAAAGCGTAAAGCGTTAAAACATTTAAAGTGTCTCGTCCAAGGGCGATGATAGCACAGGGGTGGAAAAAAAGCCCTCTACAGGCAGGACAGGCAGAGGGTGGTGAGGAACAAGGCGAAAATGACAAATTGGGTGGAAAAGAAAAGAAAAGGAGAAGTTTAGGACTATGGGGCTTTATCCAAAACTTCCAAAATTAGAAGTACGAAAACACAAGCCAACCAAAATCTAGTTTGGGCACTTCCCACTGCTCCAGAGGCCCAGTAGAGCCCTCCACCCGCATATGATAAGAAAACTCCATCCCCCTGCGTTTCCCATCTCCTAGGTCAAAAGGTGACAGAAAGACAGAGGCGCGAGGCCTAGTCAACTGTGCCAAGAGAAGAGAGGGAGAGGGGGAGGGGGGGGGGAAGATAGAAAGAGAGGAAAAAGTAAGAGACAGAAAGACAGAAAGAAATTGAAAGTGAGAGAAGACAAAGGGGAGATAGTGTCAGTGAGAAAGACAGAAACACAAATTCCGTAAGCATGACTAAATAAGAAATACAAATATAAGTGTCAGGAAAATAAAAGAAAATTGACACAATAGGCTTTGCCAAATGTGTCAAACAGGGGGAAATAAGGTTAATACAATAGGTTTTAATAAATACTAAAAAAAAATTTTTTGTAAACAATGCTAATCTGTATTAAAAATAATGCACAGAGACCTAGAGGAGCTTTCCCTACTCCAGAGCATCCTTTTCACATGTTACACATGGACTCATGAAGACAAAAGAACAACCAGACTCTGATCAAGATCTTATTGACTATATGAGAAAAACCCTGTTAACAAGAAACGTTGTAAACAACAATAAACTGCCAGAAAGAACTATTTCTCCACAGGGCAACACGGCAAAACCAGGAGACCACGTGTTCATAAAGACTCTGAGGAAGACAGGACCAGTCCAAGGTGGGACCCATCAAGTCGTCCTGGCTACATCTACTGCAGTAAAGGTCAAGGAAAGGTCAACCTGGAGCCACATCAGTCGCACTGTAAGTGAAGGAACCAGTTGGACCTGACAGATCCAGACCCAGCCTCCGAGAACTCGCAAACGCAGAACGCCTAGACTACTACTGGACCTCCTAGACGCAGGACATCCTAGACCAGGACTCCACTTCAAGAGTGAGCAGTAGGTAAACAACTGTTCACTCCAACGGTGTTCTTACGAGGAAGTTAACCTCGGGCACTGAAAAAATGACGGCTCCATCCATCTCAAAGGGAAAAACAACTGTCTGAGAGAAGAGAAGACGTCAGACATGACACCTAGTTAAGATGGTTAAATAAGGTGTTATTTGTAATGATTCTATTCATGGTGCACATAACAATATTGTTTGTGATACATATCAAACATACACACCCTGACTTGGTAGTGAGTGCACAATTCACACAACACAAATGTAACAACTGTCTTTGAGACTGTGACACAGCCTACAACCACACTGACGAAAGAGGACAAGACAGAATTGACCCTGACGAAGACAACCAGGACTTTGAACACAAATAGGCAAACTGAAACACAAGTTAAAATGACTAAGAGCCAACATTATCCTCAGTGTATGATTTTACACATTTTTGTGATGGCATGTGCTAATATAAAGTGAAATGACATGTTCTGATCTTATATGATGTAATTTTTATAAACAGGGGGAAAATGTTAGAATAAAATGCTTATAATGAAGTTATTTAAAAAATGTACATCAAACAATCTCATGGTACAAGGCAGGCTCAGAGGATGAAAGAGCCTTTGTTAACCTATCTCTGCTAAAACCAGATGTGTGACCTCTTATGACCTTTTCCCTCCTTGCAGGACTGTTCACATCGTAAATTTGTACCTATCTGATCCAATGTAAAACAAAGTCATGATATACTTCACTATGTTATCTGTGGTAAGCTTAACGAGATTATGTATACGTTGATCAGGTTGCCTTTGTACTGACATGATGGATTGTTGGAAATGAATAAAGGTGTGCCGCAGGGGGAGGAGCTTTGGAAGAGCAGCGTGAACGGGCCTAGAGAGCCGGACGCAGTGGCCATGCTCTTCTCCGTGCAAAAAGGCACGTAAAAGAGATCTGACTCAGTGATTTTAATCCCAATTGGTAGGAGACTGGCGTTTAAATGTCACAAATACATTCACTGGATTGTGATTGTATAAAAATTCATGACAGTTGGTTACAAAGTGCTTCACATAATCCCATACATATATACACAGTAATCTAATTATCAAGAACAGGATACAAAAGTATAGTATGTGCAAGGCCAGTTAGTCAATAAAAAACAGAGAAATACAAAAATAAAATGATTAAAAATGGTTTCCTATCAAAATACCTCTTTAAAGGGCCTATATTACATTATTTTTTGTTTGTTTCCTCATCAAAAACATACCTGCAATTGTGTTTTGTTTCACACATGTTTAAAACACAAACAGAAAACACTCCACCACCTTCAATAGACTCATGTGGATGATTTCAGCCTTGGAAATCTCTACTGAAAACTACTGCTTCATGACATGTTGGACAAGTTGGAACAGAGCATTTTGAGCTTTGGAGACTGAAGAATGACACCAACCAACTCAAACATGTGTGAACAAAACAAAACACAACTCAAGGTTTTTTATGACGTTAGAACATTATAACCTGGCTTAAAGCTCACAAAAATCAAATTTGCATAATAGCGGACCTTTAAAGGGGATTTTAACAGAATTTGAGTATGTGATGGTTGAGCGAATACAATTACAGCTACAGCTAGAGCAGGAGTCACGAAAGCCTTCTCTAACCTGTCATAATTGTCTCTCCTCTTGCTCTTCTTGCTTCGTCGTGCCATCTTTCCTTTGTGTTTGGTTTTCCGAGCTGGACCCACTTTAATCGAGGAGTTTTCCAGGGCAACTGTCTGAAGGGCCACTTTGTTTCCACTCTGCAAAATATTAAGAACAACATAGATGAGAAAGCCAATAAAACACTGTATGTGGGTGGAATAAATTATATGTATTTTCTACCTTCAGCAGAAGTTCGATCATTTCTGGATGAACTAGGCCTTGGACAGACTCTCCGTTCACGTATGTTATAAGATCCCCCGTACACAGACCTGCCTGGTGAGCTGGACTGCCCTCTTCTACACTCTGTAACAGCGTTAGTGTCAACATTTTATATTTTGCTCATTGTAAACCACAAAACTGATCTAAAACAGCTCAATAGTAGACATGGGACTGACATCCGAATGATGAAAACTTAGGGTCATTGCCATATCAATTAAAAATTCAAAATACATTATTATTATTATTATTATTATATTTTATACTTTTCAGTAGTCTACTGTCCTCAAAATGGTACCACTTAACAGGATACTGAAACTCATGAATACATGTTTGACCCTACATTTTACTCAGAGTTGAATTTCTTGTAATAAACACAAATTAGTACAGGGAAAGTGGGTGGAAATAGGGTAGGTCAAAATTGCAACACTGATTCACAGCAACATATACTCAAACACGCATGGATATATCTAAATACAGCTCTGAGGAAACTAATGTAAAATAATGATATGATATGATAATAATGATAAGGCAACAGCATCACAGCACAGTTAAAAGCTCATAAAAAGTGAATTGCATAATACGTCTACTTTAAAGCTTCTCCAAACAAAAGGGGCTTCTCACCGACACCATGTGATGCACTGTGTACACGTCACTGTCGCCCATGTACACGCGGATGGCCTGTACAGTGAAGCCAAACTTCTTCCCTGAGGTGTGGATGATGATGGGGGGCTTCAGGCTGCTGGGGCTGAAAGACAGATCTCGACTCGGGGAAGAGTCGCGAGACGAGGGGTTGGAGGACAAAGAGCGTGGGGAAATAGGACTTGGCTGAAGACCAGTGGGAGTATCATCTGTAAATAACAAACACATGTAAACTGCAGACAAGTTTGAGACATAAAAACAGATAGAATTTAAAGTATATAGAAGTACCAGGCGTGATAATGAGAGACAGAGCAGACACTGAGGCTGATTTAGGGACTTTTCCTCCACATGGAAGTTTTTGTCTGTCTGGTGTTTCCAGCTGGTTTCCAAATCTCCGAGGGCCTGTGGGCTCTTTGGGAGACGAGTGTTTGCCTCCAGTGCTGTTGCTACGGATTCGAATCCTCCGTAGGTTTGACACAACAACTTCAGCTACATCCAAGATCAAAAGATGAATTATTGGTACCTTTTTCATTATAATGTATGATTGGACATTTAAAGACCACCAGATAACAGTTACCTTCATCGTCAGTGGAGAGTGCAAAGCGAGGCATCGTCTCCAGGCTGTGGGTGCTGCTCATCACCAGAGGACTCGTGCTCCTCTCAGACTGGGATGAGCTGGAGGAAGCCCTGGGACGAAGGCTGTACACAGACATGTGATTTAGTCCAAAGGCCAAAACACTTTTTGTTATTATGTTTAATTTAATCTACATTTACCTGGCCATGCGTCCTGAGTGCCTTCGCTCAACAGTGCCCTCTGCTGGAGCCTGAGAGGGACTGAGCACTGCATCAGGCCGGTCCTCTTTCTCTTCACTGTGGCTTCGATCTGATGAGAAACTCAGATTGGACGGTGTAGCCAGATATTCTGTGCTGCTGTAAACCTAAAACACAAATATTTTTTAGTCAAGTTCTACTAACTTCATAAATCTAAAGTAATTTGGTTCTTACTTTACTGAAGCGATTGGACCATGAAGCAAACTGGCGTATCTCTAAAGAGGACTCTTCATCATTGGTTTCCTCATCTTCATCAGATGCTAAATGGTGGTAGCGCTCTGAACGAGCTGAATACAAGCAAACATAATTGATAGTAAACTGAGAAAAAAATAAAAAATAAAATACACAAGTACTGTATATTATTGTACTGGTAACTTACTGTCAAAGTAACTGGTGTCGTCCTCTGCCTCCAGCTGAGGGATGAACTCTGCCTTTTGTCTCAGGAGCCCATTCCAGTCCAAACCCAGAAAGAAAGCATGCTGCTTCACCTCTGTGGCGCCACCTACAGTTGCAGAAGGATTTGGTAAATAATCAAATGTATATTTCACCGTTTATGAAATCAAAATGCACATGTATATACCAGTGCCAAGTCGTTCTAATGGACTCTGCCTTAACAAGCGAGTGATGAGGTCCTGGGCATCTCCAGGCAGTGCGTCATCACCTTCAGGCCACACTATTTCATCTAAGAATGAACAATAAATGCCTATTATAAATATGTTTCTTTAATATTAAAAAGCACTATTACATAAAGGTCATTTACCACTGACAACTTGACCAAAAAGCTCTTCAGGAGTGTCACCAAAAAATGGTACACAGCCAACCAGAAACTCATAGAGGATAATGCCCATGGCCCACCAGTCCACAGGTTTCCCGTATCCCTGACAGAGGATGACCTCTGGAGCGATGTACTCCGGAGTGCCACAGACCTGCACAAACAAACAATGATACGTCATTTAATTAAAAGTTTGTCAGATTTCCTTCTCATCACGAGTGTTTCCTCTCACCTGTTTGTCAATAAACTCTCTTGTGTCTTTCTCCATGTGACCCTCATAGAGGTTTGTGGTCATATTCATAAGGCCAATTTTAGACAGGCCAAAGTCCGTGAGCTTGATGTGCCCCATGGATGTAATTAACAGACTAGTGGGAGAAAATAACACAGAGTAACAGTGAACAGCTGTCATCCATCAAGTGTGCGTGAAGTACACAGAGCCAGGTCAAATGAGCCACAACCTTTAATATGTTGGCCTGTTATAAACTCCTTCTGCACACTTACTTGTCAGGTTTGAGATCTCGATGTACAATGCCATAATTATGAAGATACTCAAGAGCCAAAACTGTTTCAGCAAAGTACATCCTTGACATTTCTACAGGGAGGGGGCCCATGTTTTTGAGCAAAGTGGCACAGTCTCCACCTGGATAAACAAGAATACGTTTGAAAAGCATTTCCACATTACTTTTATTCTATTTAACAGACTCGGACAATCACTGTATTAGTCATATAAACTATTATAAACCATTATTACCTTCTACATACTCCATGACCATACAGAGGTGACGCCGTGTTTCAAAGGAGCAGAACATTGACACAACAAACGGGTTTTCTGCGAACGTCAGAATGTCCCGTTCCACAAAAGCTTGTTGGATCTGATTTCTCAAGACCAGGTTTTGGCGATTTATCTTTTTCATTGCAAAGCGCTGTCGTGTCTCTTTGTGACGGACCAGATGCACAGCTCTGGAGATCAAAATTACATAGTTACATCTTTAAACTTCAGTACAATGTAAACTTTATCAACTTGTATTTTTGGCTTACCCATAGGCACCATTGCTTATAAGTTTGATGGTCTCAAAATCACTTTCAAGAGGTTTTCTTCTTGTTGGGGTCAAGGTTTGCGGTGTTTTATTCTGCAAAGAGATATTCAGGAGTTGATAGTATAATATAAAGTTATTATGATTAGCACTTAACACTTAATATATGAAGTGATTCACAGTACACGTGTTTACCTCTGCAGTGGGCTCTGGTTCACCAGACGCCGTAGGACTGGCATCAAACTGTTCTAGTTGGATTTCTACAAAAGAATTGAGTATGAGAATCTGTTTTTACCTCAAGGACATGAAAGGATATTGTCATTTTCCAAAGGGATTTTACCTTCGAGAGGGTCTCTTGTGAGCCCAAGCTGGTTGATAATATACCGAGGAATGTCAGTTTTGATACCTTGCCCAACTTTGGCATGACCTTCTGCTGCTTCAAGAAGATGATAAAACTCCTCTGGATCAAACTCCTGTAAAGAAATCAGTTCAATGGATCTAGAACAGTACTGGAACTAATAATTATTTTGATAATAAATTAGGCAATTATTCTTAGTGGCTTGTAACACAAAAGGTCTTTCATTTCATTTCATATTATTAGTAAATTTCATCCAGACAAAGCTAATTTGAAGCTGCTTAAAGGTGCACTGTGTAACTTTTCTGGTGAAGTGTCTGCCATCTGCTTGTCCCATGGTGATGACATTGCGTTGCCTGAGATGCTCCACAGTATGGCATTAAACAAATACTAGTATACTGTTTATTTAGTCAAGGTGTTTTTATTTCTTCAAACTACCGCAAAGACATGACTTATTACTGTGAGAGGGCCCACCTTTCCACAGATCACAAGTTGCCCTGGTGATGTGGCTTGCTAGTGGAGTTAAATTCAGTACTATACTGGAGAACATTCCAGAAAATACAACATGGAGTCAAGCAGGTGGTGGACCCTCTACCAGAAAAGTTACACAGTGCACCTTTAAGGATATCCTGATGGGAGTATATTTTCAGTATTGGAAAGATTAAAGTGCTGAAGTGGTGATGTGTGCGTATTGAGTCACTCATATCCATTGTATTGTGAGGGTTTTGGCGTTGCATCCCTAAATGAGTCACACATATTCTTTTCATTGTCCTTTGAGTGTGCTTAATATTTGTTTGTTTATCTTACCAGGCATTCAAGCAGGCGAGCTGGTCTTGAGATGATGATGAGGAGTTTTCTGACCAGCTGAATGATGATGCTGACCTCTTCACTTTCAGAACGCTCATAAGCCTAGACAAAACAAAACAGGAAGCAAACAATAAATGCACATGTTTTTCTGCTTATGCAATCTATGAATACTAGAAGAGCCAATATAACCCTCCCATGTCACACTGTTATGTCAGACACTCACTAAATAAGGGCTGTGTTCAGAGGTACTTTGTGGTATGTAGTGATAGTGTAGAACAGGACATGAGGTACTCAGCTGATGGAGATAACATTAAACACAAGTGGAAGTAAAAACACAGACGACATCTAAAAACAACATCATAAAATAATAATGACCAGGTGTGGTGTCAGTGATGGCTCATTCTTGGCTCCAGTGGCTGGTTGGGGGTGTTCTGCGTATATGTGCATGGCGAAATGTTCTTCAGTTACGATTGTGACACAATGCACACATTAGTAAACAGTGCCAAAACAAAGTCACAAAAAAAAACAAAAAAATATACAAAAACATAGGACATGTGGTCAATAAGAGCATTCTGGGACCTGTTTAGGTCTTGGCTTTCAACAAAAAAGATGAGAGCAACTAACTGAAAAACTTTTATTGTGTAAAATTTTATGTGCGAAAGAATCAGGTCACCTGTCATAGTTCCAACTAAACCAGTTCTTTATGATCAGATTATGTTGAACTAAAGATCAGATTAAAGTCTAACAAAGATTGAGTCAGAGAATTTATAATGATTAACTAGGCATGTTAAAATTGTTAAGTTGATTTATTTGTAATTAATTTTAATTCTGATGTTTTCTTTACAAGTACAAGAACTAAAAATAATTGTGAGAATTTTGGATACGTAATTTTTATTCAGTCTGTACTGCAAGTGTTGTTTTTTTTTTATCTTGATGATAAATGTTTATCTATGTGTTTATGCCAGATTGGTTTTATAACGCTGCTCACAGGAGTGGTGATCTGATCAGACAAGGTTCAAGGTAAGACAATGTGAATGAAAGAAAATTAACTGTGGTTTTGTTATGGTGTCAATAATCCTGGATAATAATTCAATCGTCTCTTTCCCCCCCCCCCCCCCAAAACTGCCAAAAAATGTAAAGATACAAGTATAATTTAGTTTAAAAGACGTACAGTGCATTGGTGCTTTGGTTCAGTTGTATACACACATTTCTGACCAATATAATGAATGATAATGAATAAAGTATAAACTACATGCATGGACTTGGACTGGTGTAATGACCTTTATTCTATCCTATCTGACTAAAAAACTATTTAATACGCAATGAACCTCTGTGTTTACATAGGCCCCAAAATGGAGGACAGCTCTTGACTGACTGCATGGGAACAGACATATCAGTTCAGCTGGAGGTAATGCGACCAGGCCTTCTGTCTGACAGTATGCAGAGAAACAGGGAAAGGGGTTGCTATAGTAACTAACATTTTAACACAACAGAGATACGACTTGTGACAAAGGTACTTCTCAAAAAAACGGACAAATTCCTCTATTGGACTGTGTATGACTCCAGCTATCACATACTCAGAGACAGCAAAACTTTGACCACTGAAATAAAGCCAACTACTGCCATGTCCAAAATTGTAATAAGATAGTTATTCAATATTTTTTTAAATACATTTTAATTAACAGCTAGATGGAAGTAGTTCTTAAGTTAAAAATTATTTATTGTAACTTGAAAGTTGAAAGTAAATCATGAGTGAATGTTCCAGAGTAAAGAGTTTGTTATATTTTGGCCAAAAGCTTTAGCTAAAAGGGCTCATAAATAAATTATGAATTACTGATGTTATTATTATTATGTATTGCTGCTGCCTGAAAAATTTATTTTCTTATAATAAAGTATTCATCCATCTATCTATCATATCCTATCAAATCTATCATCAAACTACGGTTAAAATAATGGTTTGATAAGCAGAATCATTTAAGGTCTATACATCTTTAACACTCCCCATCTCTGTAGGTGGTTTTCAGATGTGATGATTTCCCTATTAATAACTTGGCGTTTTCATAGAAAATATCTAAAAAGTAAATTCACAGAGTTGGCCTTCTTACATCATAAATCTGCATTTTAACATTTTAATTTTGGCTCCCCACATCTGTACCATTTACTATTGGCCGATATAATGTTGTGATCTCATATGAAACACAGCAGTTCACCACAGTGTGATGAGTGTAATGTGACATAACTCAACCCTGCTCAGAAGGCCATGCATTCAATGATGTTCAAGGTGAAATAAAATTATAACTTAAACATGTGAGCAGACGTGACTATTACACAACCTCATGAAGTAGCTTTTCCAGTTTCTCCTGCAGCTCAGCGAAGTAGCATGAAGTCACCAGGCCTTTCTGCGACTTGTCCAGGCAGTCTCTGGCCAGCTCCACCAACTGGTGCTGGATGAAGCCCAGGACCCCATCGGCCAAAGGGAGGGAGCTGTCTGGAGAGCAGTGGGTGACGATCTCCAACAAGCGCTCCTCCATCTGGGCTGTGGCCTGCAAGGAAAACACACACATACAGAAGAGACATTTGTTTTTGGAAATCTTGGTGTCTTTTCTGAATGTATTGTGTTTTATAATGTTTTGCATTTCAGATTGTCTAAAGCTTGAAAATCAGAACTCGTTAATTTTACAGGTTGCGGTCTTCTTTATTCCTCCCTTAGTTTATGCATTTCCTAAGTATTTCCCATAATGACTTTATGAGGCCATTTCACAACTTTCAGATACCAGAGCAGAGTTTACTAAATTAGCAACAATTTGCATGCTAGCAGCACACTTCCTGATTATTATACAATAAAACGTTTTATAATTACACACAGACAGAATACAGCCATCTTATTTTTACCTCAAGAGCTGCTTGTACAACATATTGTATCTGTACTGGGGCAAGATGAACTTTGCTCAAATACATAAATGAAAATGATTAGATACAGGTCCTTAAATAAGAATATTTTTAATCAGTGAAGCAGCATGTGAGCTGATCTCTGGAAATCGCTCTATAAATACTTGGTTCCTATGATTATAAGTACTGTACAATAGAAGAAAGTTTGTACCTTTGGGAAACGCTCTCTGTAAACATGGTTCATCATCACTATCTCGTTGTCATAGGAGACACTTGACCGCCCGGGGCTGAAGAGGAAAGACAATTCATTCATTCATTAAAACATTTATGTAGATTGAATATGCAGTGATGACAAAGCCAATGGTGTTGGAGAATTTGACCAGAGCAGATGACCATCAGGGCAGGTTTGTCCCACTGTTTGGTGAATTGACTGAAACAGATTTCAGTGGTGAATATTTATGCTGATGGGTTTAGTTACATTCATTTTGTTTTGCTAAATTTCTTGGCCAAAGAGGCTTAAACGCTAACACACCTCAAACAGTCATCTGCTGCATCACTTGTGTATTTAGGCCAATGACACAGATGTACAATTGTAAAAATATTGTTTGATGAAGCTTCAAGCAGCACAGATGGAAGAGACTATCCCATGAATACAGGCCCCAGAAGCCTTTCTCATCATGAAAGATGGCTCTCTGACAATGGCTGGGCTCCAACAGCTCTGCAGCAGTTTGCTGTGGCTCTCTTCATCAGACCCTCTCCATGTTTTTCCTGAACCACCCCCAACCTTGACTACAGTTCAGCAGCTCTCTCCCTGAGGCTCTGTTAGCTAGCACACCCACACACTGCGCACCATGGCGCCAGAACATTGAGCACCCAGGCATCACACAAACAGGGTTCAGACAGAGCCAAAAGACTTGAGTTGTTAAAAGCACAGAGCTCTGGAGTCATCTCCACCTGCCCGCCAGACATGTGCCATCAGCCGCCTGTTTACAGGACACCAAATGTCTCTTTGAGTTGGTCACTCTCAGTTAACAGTTTGGAACAAACACAAACAAGCTCTTTATAGAAAACAAAAAACTTTACGACACAATAAAGTTTAGCCTTAAAGGTGCAGCATGTAACTTTTTGGTGTGGGGTCTGTCACCTTATTGTTTCTATGGATATGTCACTGCTCTGCTTCAAATGTTCCATAATAGTATGAATGTGGTGTGTGCATAAGTGATGGTGGTGGTCAGAGGAGCCGATGGCACTGATTGGCAGCCTTGCTTCCATCAGTCTGCCCCAGGGCAGCTGGGGCTTCCTACCACCAAGTGTGGAGTGAATGAATCATGTACTCTAAAGCACTTTGGGTCTCTTGAAAGGCACTATAGAAATGCAGTGATTAATTAACAATATGACCAATATGAACAGATCTACCTTGAATTTATTCAATTACATGTGGTTTTATTGCTCAAAATACATAGAAAAACACGCATTCTGACTGTGAGCGGATCCGCAGATCTGACCGATAACTTGGTCTGGTTTCGTCTCCATGCAGACAGAACGGTTGACTAAAAGTTACATAGTGCACAAGTAAGCATCTGAAGTGAAGTAACCCATATTCACCTGAGGCTCCGAGAGCGTGGCCGGATGACGGTGGCTGGCCGCCCGTCCTCATCAGTCATAGAGTCTGTGCTCCGAAAGTGTTTGAACAGGAAGTGCAGCTCGTCCTGAGTTGGCTGGTATGGAAGCTGGTGGAGACGCTCTTGAGAGGATGAGGACGACTGCAAACACAAAATCAATGCAGTGAATATCACAGATGAATACACCGTCTATCTCTGTGAAGGTAGGACACAGGCAGTGAGTAATTTCACCTTAAAGGTGCAGTGCGCACTTTTTCTGGTAGAGTCTGTCACCTGCTTGTCTCCATGCCTGGAATGTTCCATGGTATGACATTAAACACATCTAACCAGCATTTATTCATATGGGTGTTTCTATTGCTCAAAAATAGAACAATGCTCTCTGTGAGTGTGAATAGGGTCGCATCTCCACAGATCTGACCTGTAATGTAGCCTATTGTCATTTTCCTTGACTTACTGTGGAACATTCTAGACCAGTACCTCCAACCTTGTTGAAGGTACTGAACCCCACTAGTTTCATATGCACATTCACCGAACCCTTGGGAAAAAAAATGTTTTTTTTCAAATTCAAAACGTAGGTATATATATTTTATTGGTGCACACATGTGAATCCATATTGCCCATATTCGTCCGACCACTTTCTTTTTTTGCCCGACAGCTAATAACGGCCAAACGGGGCGTGTCATCACAAGTTGGATGCGTGTCTTGACCCCTGCCGAACCCCTGAGATTGACTCACCGAACCCCTGGGGTTCGACTGAACCCAGGTTAAGAACCACTGTTCTAGACAAAGCAATAACATCTCCCTGAAGACAAGCTGGTGACGGACCCTCCACCAGAAAAGTTGCATAATGCACCTTTAAGACATGGGTTTGAAAGAGGAAAATGTGAAATTGACAATAACAAAAGTCAAAACATGATAGAAATGCAACTGTGTCAGGAAAACATCCAAAACTATTGTGAGCCACAAGCTGTTGGTCATAATGTTGAACCTGAGTGGTGAATAACAAAGTACCATAAAAAGAATTAGGCCTGTCACAATAACAAATTATTAGTATGATATATTGCTACAGAGAAATACTGTGATAAACGATGATATTGAAACTACTTAAAGCTAATACAATAACAGTAATGCAGGATAATCCCAGTAAAGTATTTTAAAAAGACAGTATCATCAAAAGGCATGAGCTGCAATAAATAAATAACAGAATGAACCAATATTTAAACTTAGAAGTCATTTATTCAACCTTTTGACAGCTCAAATCGTATCACATTACAACAAAAATACCCCAAAATTAATTAAACTACTTACTTGCAGATTATTACAAAATATGGAGCCCCAAAAAATACTAAAATACTAATCCATCTTTTATAAAGTGAACTATAATATATAAGTCAATAGTAATAGTAATGATTATGACAGGCCTAAAAAGAACCTTTATATGTATATATGAGCAATTTTTTTCATTTTTACAAATGGCATAAATGTTGAGTCAATCATTCTCAGTGTCTGGTTAGTCCTGCTCTATAAGTGAGGAACATGTTTGAACAAGCCTGGTCAGGTCTGAAGCTATTGTGTGCTTACTTATCTCTATTATTTTCACACTATTATATTATGCAATAAGAGAATTAGCATTTAAAGTGGCTCAAAGTATAGTTCATTATCAACAGAATTTTGAATAAACTTCTCTTAAACAGGATGCTGTGAGTGTTGCAGACAATCTGTCCACTGTCTGTGCCATGTGTGGTGAACAGAGTGGGGCAGTGGGGGCAGAGGACAGCATCTGTGCAGTCTTTTTATAAAGCCTGGACATAAAGAGCCACTGAGAGCCACTGAGCTGTCCCATTGTCTCTGCTGACCTATGAGCCAAGGTTCAACACCAATAAACTAGGTTATAATAGCCACACATGAAAGACTTTCAAAGCAGTCTGTCCTTGCTTGACACATTTATTTGTATTCTGTAGTGTTAAATTAATGCAATTCTAACACTATTGAAATGTGCCAATAATATTACATTTTTATGTTGTTATTGATACTTTGCAGTGGCCTCATGCTGGGGGTATTCTCTGTGTATCTCTATGCTGGAATGTTCAGTCATCACCATGAAGACAAAATGCACACATTAGCACATCAGTGTTGAGGTTAAGAAATCTGAAGGAAAAAAAAAAGATTTAAACAACAAATTTTCCAGAGCCTGTGATCAATCAAGCGTTCATGGTCCGGTTTAGATGAGAGTAACTAACTGAAAAACTGCTGCCAATGCTAATTAGCTTGTGTCTGTAATTTTATGTGAGAGATTTGTTTAAGAATGCAAAATCATCTCATCTGTTGTACTTTCAATTACGTCAGTTCTTTATGGTGAGAGTGTGAGAAAACAAAACTCAGATTAAAGTCTAATTTGAGTCACAGAGCTTCAGATTGAGTAGTACCTTCAGTTAGCAACACAACCCCAGAGAACGTTGATGGCATCAGTTGCAAAGTATCAATATTGGTGGTTTTCTAACATGTGAAGATGTCATACTACCAGATGGGGGCAAGTGGCAGATTTCCCTACTGAGTACATGATATTCTCAAGAAATATCTAGAACAGACCCTAGACCCTAGAACTCACTGTATCCAATCTGCATTTTAGCAATATTTATTTTATCCATCTGTATTAAATATGATTGGTCTGTAGAGAGATGTGATGTCATCTAAAACTGAACAGTAAAGAAGAAAATTAAAGCACCAATGTAGAGCACACAGAGTGTATATTAGCACCACAGATGAGGAGAATGACTCACTGAAGCAGATGATGGAGGGAAAACAATTAGCGGTTTGTCATAGCCGTCTTGGCGTTGGCTTTGCCTCATTGCATAAAAGAGTGTGGTATTTGGGCTGCTGGAGGTGTCAGAATAGTCATGATGCTGTGAAGCGTTGTAAAGGAGGGACTTACAGAGACGGTGGAGCTGGGCGGGTTGGTGCCGTAGCCAGACGAGGGGAGCGAGGCCAGGGACCATCTCCTGCCCTCAGCCCTGAGTAAAAAAGACATGCATATTACATAAGGCTCAGTGGAGAAGCATTAGTAAGCATTTCATAGTGCAGCAGCCTTATGTAACAAACAACCAGTGTTAAATCAATTCCCATTGCTTAAACATAACTGGATACACTGATATTTCATAGACAAAC
Source organism: Odontamblyopus lacepedii (assembly GCA_034769755.1). NCBI lineage: Eukaryota > Metazoa > Chordata > Actinopteri > Gobiiformes > Gobiidae > Odontamblyopus > Odontamblyopus lacepedii. Next base: position 27,386,670 of record CM068350.1, read on the forward strand.
TTTATCTGAAATTGACTTTTGTGAGCAGCCATGTTATAATGTTACCTCATCAAAAACATATATTCAGTTGTGTTTTGATTCATTCACACGTGTTTTAATAATCCTGGATTATTAGTCTTGCACCTTGTGATGTACTTGTAGATGTAGTGGTAGTTTTTAAATTAGCTTTTATCTTTAGTTCTGTAGAGAATGGAAATTCCAGGGATGAAACTATCCAAATGATTCTACTGAAGGTTTATGGACTTTAAAAACATAGTGGAGAACTTCCTGTATTTACCACATGATAAGGTGGAACAGTGCGTTTTCTGTTTGACAGAACTCAACCTAAATATGCAGGTTTGTGTGGTAAACATGAGTGAATGAAACAAAACACTACTCCAGGCATGTTTGTGATCAGGATACAACTTATAACTTATAACATAGATCAGAAAATTGCATATGGGCCATTTAACTATATAACAATAAGTAAATAATACATGAAAATTATTGCTTTCTCACTGACACAGACGTCACTGCACATTGAATTATGAAAGTCTATACCTGTCAGCACGAGCCAGGTGACTGCCATGACAGCAAGAAAAAGAGAAGGCAAAGAAGAAGCAGCATTTATGTAATTTGGAAATGTGGTGAGAAAGAACCAGTGATAGAAGTGTAGCCTCTCTGTCACATGTTAAGTGAAGAGTGTCTCACCAAGTAGATTACTATATGAATGAGTTTATGTAACGCAGATTTATTGCATGACTAGATAAAGCCATTTCATCATGACAAAATGTGTGAATGAGTTTCATATATGCGGCTGATATGCAGATTAAAAGATAGGACCAGATAAGTGAACGCTCCACTGGCTCTGTACATTAAAATTAAGCAAAAGTGACTCATGTTATTGCTTCATCAAAAAATCCCTGGAGTTGTGTTTTGCTTCATTCACAGATGTTTCGGTAATCCTGCATCATTAAGATGTCTACACCTCCAAAGATCAAAATGTTCAGTTCTTGTGATGACATGAAGCGGTAGTTTTCACGTTAACAACTACCTTTTACCTTACAGATTGGCAATTTCAGGGCTGAGATCATCCAAACGATTCTAGTGAAGGTGTTTGGAGTTTAAAAACACAGTGGAGCACTTCCTGTAATGCCACATGACATCAGAAGGTGGATGTGGAAGAGTTTTCTGTCACAGAGAATAACTACATATGGAAGATTACTGTAGTGTGTTAAAGGTGTTAATGTAACAAAACACAACTCCAGATATGTTTTTGATGAGGAAGCAGCGGTATAACATAGATCACAAAATAGCGTAACAGACAAGGAGGTAGTGTACCTCAACCAAAAAAGTTACACAGCATCTTTAATCTCAAAACAGTATTATTATATTGCTGTGGAGTTGTTAAAAGCTGCTGGTTAAAAGAAATGACAGGGCAGAGGGAGACAGGAATGCAGCAGACACATTTTTCATGCACTGATTTTTTAACTTTCAAGTCAATTCACATAACATCTGTTTCACAAGTGAGTGAAACAGATGCCAAAGGCATCCTGCATTTTTCTACAAACAGCCAAGAATTAATCAAGTGAAAAAGTAGATTAGAGTAAACTAGTTGGATTGCATTAATGTTATGTCATACAGATTCTGAATGGCTCTTTTACTTGATAATAGAGGATAGGTCAACATTTTATAATCTAGTTTAAGATCAACATTTCTGTTGTTAAGTGAGAGATTATAATCAGCACAATTAACCCATAAAAAGTTTGATAATTTTAAGTACACACATTCGAATGCTAGAAAATCAGCATAGCAAACATTCATGAGTTTCAGATACATGATGGCGCCATTTTGAGCATTTTTTCTCATTCAAAACTTATATAGTGCTAATTTTTTATCACTCTAGTCTGAAACCTATGGATGGGGACCTTATGAATCAAACTTGACTTTCTCAAACTTTCCCAAAACATGCACTGTAGGTGTGAAAGTTGTGTGAGTGAGTGATGGTGGTGGTCGGAGGGACCGTTGGCACCGGTTGGCTTGGCAGCCGCGCCTCCGTCAGTCTGCCCCAGGGCAGCTGTGGCTATAACAATAGTTTACGGGTATGGAGTGAATGAAGAATGCTCTATAAATAATCCTCTGTAAAGCGTCTTTGTGACATATGTCTGTGAAAAGCGCTATATAAATAAAACACTTACTTACAAAACACTTACTTTCTCCTATATTTAGACAGGGAAAGTGGTTCACTTCTCAGCCATTCATTTCCATAGATGGAGCATGTCATCAGTGTGGTTATCATGTAGTTTTGTGCAAGGGTTTTAACTGCAACTGCTTTTATGCTCAGGAATTTCCAACATTAATTGGCAAATCAATAATTGTGATAATATGAGTCACGATATATAGAAGAAAAAAATATATTTAGACGGGGAAAAAAAGTCACTGAGTAACAATCCAAAAACTAAACCTACATGTTCCACTGTTTTATCTGGTTGTTTATGTCACATTAACTTTACTTTGCCATTTGTAAAGTTTGACATCATAGACTATACTCGACACTCAATACTGATTCATATAGCACAATGATAATAAAAGGCATCCTTTTTTAGGCAATAAAATGTCATTTAAAACATGACATAATAGTACTTTCTTTTATATTACCACATGGCCTTATGCTGCTTTCAACTGAATGTCAGTAGTTGATAAATCTGAGTCAGTTCTCCCGACATCCGTTGTTAAAGTATTCCATTGCAACAGTCAGGAAAACATGGGTGCTTGAGAACGTTTAATTTTTTAGCTTATATAGTTAACGTCAGGTATCACTATCTCCTGCTAATAAATAAAGTCTGTTAGCTAATGTTAGCTGTCGACGACTCAGTTATGGCAGTTTAACTATTACATGTTCAGAAATCCATCCAACTTGGTCTGCTCTGAACTAGCCTGAGTTTGTGTTTCAGAACCCCAATTTGATTGGCAGTTCCATTGCACTTTCCCGAGGTGGAGGTCGGGTTTCTCCCACTCCCGAGCACAAAAGAACGCAGCATTATATCTGTGTAATGTAAACTGTGTAATGTAAACTATGTAAACTACTCTGTGAGATCTGATACTACTTTAATACAGTTCAAGATCATTCTAAAGCTATTCAGGAAAAGTTCATTGCTGTCCTCTTAACGTGACTTTTTTAGTATTGATAGTTGTTCAATTGAGCATCTTTAAGTTTTAGTATGGATTAGTGTCAGATTTTTTATATTTCTGACAGCCCTACCACATACGATAGGAATGGCGACCTATTAGACTTGTAAGGAGGATTAAAGATTCAACGTTAAGTCCCTGTGTCAAAAATCATGAAAAATAATGTATTTTCTCACAACAGTCTCGACACATTTTGCCTAGTGCTATCCCCAGTTAAGCTGCTTAGGTCTCTGTGAGGTGCTGCCTTCTTGCCGGTTACACAGGCCCAGAGCCAGACGAGCGTGTTGTCATGGGAACAGGCTGACTGATGTGCGAGTGGGCTTCCAGGGGTACCCTACATTTAACTGCTGCTACGGAGTGAGTCAGCCTCAAACATCAACACATGCTTTTTCATTTCAAACTGCCACCACAGGGCACAACACATACTACTGCTTCAGAAGTGGGCGAGAGTTACGAAGAAAAATTAACATGTCGATTTTAGTGCCCTGATAACAATAACTGGAAGATAGTCTGACAATTCAACAGTGCTTAAATGTTTCTTTTTATTTGTTAGTTGAAGTTCAAGTGTGAGACAAATGCGTAAAGACAAAGGTGCAGAAAAACATGATTATTGTCTATTTATACCCTTGTTTAAAAGGTGCACTGCATATCTTTCCAGGTGGAGGGTCCGTTACCTACTTGTCTCCACGGAGAGGTTATTGCTTTGCCTGAAATGTTCCATGGTACGACATTAAACATATCCATCTAGCATTTATTCATGACAGGTGTTTATACTGCTCAAAAATACATTCATTCCTTCTGTGAATAGGGGCGACTCTCCGCAGATCTGAATTGTAATGCAGCGTAGTGCTGTAACCTACTTGTCTCCCTTATGATAGATAGGTTTAATCTATACTATGGAACATTCTCAACAAAGTAATAACATTTCCATGGAGGTAAAACCGTCCACTGGAAAAATTACACAGTGCACCTTTAAAATATTACAGCTTTGTAGTTATTACATTTTCATCTTTCATCATTAATACAATTTTTGCTGAATTTTGAGCTGTTTTAAATAAAAAAACACTATCTTACCAACATTATTAATAGTTTGATATATTACCAATCTTTATTATCGCTTTATTGTCCGATTACACACGTTTTTTTTTTCTAGGTTTATTTAAATCTCAAACATATTATCCATTTTATTTTAATATTAATATAACAGACATGATTATGACCAGTCTAACACATGGTTTAGAGTGGGTGTTCTGTGAATGTGTCCTATATACTATACTACTGCGTTAAGTTAACCTTAAAAGCGCACTGTGTAGCTTTCTAACCACCTGATTGTCTCCTAGGAGATGTTTTTGCCTTAGATGTTTGATAGCATAACTTTATACCCATCTATGTTGCATTTATTTTATTACAGTGTTTCGATTGTTCAAAACTACCGTGAAAAATATAACCTGACCTTGTAGGACCAGCTGCTTGTCTTTATAGAGCTATGTTTAATGCTCTACTGCAGAACATTCCAGGCAAAGCAATAAAATCTTCACTGACACAAGCAGGTGGCATAGTTAGTTGCACAGTGCACCTCTAGCAATCCAGGCAGAACAGATTTCTACATAGTGCAGACCAAAACAGCATGCGGATTTGTTAATAACAAGCTAGTCTTCAAACGTTTGTGCAAAATAAAATAAAGTTTAGATTAAATTACAAACCTTCTAGCGAAAGGAAAGTTGAGGCAAGCATTGGTTGACACATTTCGGGGGCTGTCCAGTGGGCTACTTGCAGCTGAAAACAAAATAAAGCAAAAGTAATTATTATAAATCTAACCATGTAAAAAAATTAAAATGTTCTTTCTTTATAAGCCCTAGGGATACCATATTTTGAAGCTATATTGAAACTAAACTTGAAAATTTGAAGTAATATCGAAACTAATTTATGCCAGTGAAACAAAAACCCAAGAGCAGCTTTAAATCACGAAAACTATTCTAAATCCACAATATTGTTTAAAAAAAAACACGAGCTGCAGTAAATAGCAGAAAGAAACACTTTAATAATGAGTCAGAGAAATTATAAATCAGCGCAAATCTTAGCATATAACCAAGAAATAACCTAAAATTTCACAGTAGTGTAAAGAAAATGTACACACAATAAATACTGACCCAGCCAAAAACATTGTTCCATTTATCATACAGTGAACCCTAAGTCAATATAGTATTTGCAGACCTAATAAAACCTCTAAATGCAGAACATGTTGGCAGTCAGTTATGCTAATAGAAAACAGCAAATTGAAGAGTGAGTATCTATTAAGACACAAGAGAGGAGCAGTTAGCAGCTGATGACAGCCCTTGATTAGATAATTCTCAGATGATTGAGTTTGGGAGAGGCAGATCACACCCTGCTGATGTGAGGGGCTCTGGAGGGAGACCCTGTTCACAGAGTGCAGCTGCTACATGGGTCTAAAGGGGTATCTGGGGATCACTGTGGTAATTTACATGAGCCACATGTCTTATCTCCAGAGCACGCAGTTAAAGATGTACCTGATTTTAACGGTCTTATAAATGTGAAAAATATAGTTAATTTTTTTAACTGTTTATGCTTATATTCAAGGTTAATTGGTTTTGAAAAATAATAAGAAAATTTAGAAGGAAAAATAAGTAGATTATTTTATAAATTAAGCCTAAATGTCAACTCTTTTTATCTGTCACATTAACTTTAAATAAATACCAATACCGAATACCACAATGATAATAAAAAGCACTTGCTTTCTTTTCCTTTATTCCACTATATGGCATATATTGTTTTATCATTTTTCTTGCTCAAGAAACCTTGAAAACCATTAATTGTTCATGGTTTTGTTTTGTTTCCATGGTGATGAACAGGTTTAATGCCATACTGTGGGACATTCCAGGCAAAACAATAACGTCTGCGTAGAGATAAGCAGGTGATAGTAATCCTGATTTGCAGTTGTCCAAACTTATTAATCACCACAATGAGTTTATAACCTCTTTTCTCAACTTTCACAGACCAGAGCAGAGTTTTGCTGGTAATGCCAACAACAACGAGCATGCTAACAACACACTTCCTGGTTCTCGGGCTATAAAATACTTTATAATTGGATGTAGACAGCACACAGCAGGCTCAATCTGACCTGGCAAGCTTCTTTTACACTATATGTGTAATCGGGCAAAACTACATAGACAAAAATCTGGTACTTCAAACACAGACCAGAAATTAAAAGAAATAATTTTACAGTTTGCAAAGAGATTGTAATTAATTCTGCAAGATCCTCTTTGTTATGTCTATGTTACCCACATTTAACAAGCCTTTTCGCATTTGCCAAGAATACAAATACTATTAAATCAATAATAAACACAGTGCTGGTGGTTTTCTAGAATGAGTTTGTCATTCTCTCAGATGAGGGACAAGAGCCAGTTTTTCTGTTGATAATATTGTACTTTGGCATGAAATATCCAAAAGATGAATTCACAAATGATGAATCTGACCATTTTTATTAGTGACTAGCCCCATTAACTTGTCATATTACAGCAAAATGCATATTACAGCAAAATGCATTAACAACATTTTAGCTGCCCTCCCATGTGTATTAATGCTCAGAATCACTGGTCCTTCTCAGTTTGATACACAATACATGGTTCACAATACAATATTATCATGATATGGTGATACATGTGATAATCAATATAATCTGTGATCTGTTTTTTAAGAACCAAATACATTTTAGAAACAATATTTCTTTGTTAAACCACTATTTGTGCAAAGTTAATATGAAATACAAAAATATTCTAAATCAATATAGCAGCCCATGATAACAAGACTGTATCACCAAATTTAGTTTCACGATTTATCAAAATTTCTATCGTTTTGCACACCCCTAATCTGTATTAACCTGTTAACACTCGCCTAATTTGGTCTGTGCACACATAACACATACCTAAGTGCCAAAGCTTATTAAAAGAAAATCTTAGACCCCACATGCTTGTGTGATACATCATTTTAAAGCTTAGACCTTCTAGTACCTTCTAGTTTCTGTAGATATGCATATGGAGACTGTGAGTGCAGGCTAACTTACAGTACAGACATTCAAAAATGTCTAAAAATTGAATTTTTTTGCCTCAGAAAAAAATTTAAAAAATAATAAAGGCTGTAACTTGGGCATATTTCATCCTAGACATTGGTGGCTCACTACACTCACTGCTGAACTTGTTGGCAACAACTGTGTAACATTTCAAACCTCTAGGCCTAAGGGTTTGGATGCTGTGACCCTTTTTGTAAAAATATGTAAATTTGGCGTGTCCAAAGTGTCCAAATATGTACCAAATGTTCCAAACTGTAATAAGATGTAATGTATAATAAATATTCTTCTGAACTTTAGGCATGTTTTCTTAAGATAAAAAACTAAAACAAGCCAAAAAATTTCTCTCCAGAGCCTCTGGTGCCTCCACCAGTGTCTGTGCGTAAGAGGAGGAGAGAGAGAGTCTCCATACACAGCGCGCACGGGGCTAGCCTATCACTACCGCACCTCTGCCCCACATGGGGCCCACCGCCGAAATCGTCTTTTCATAGGTTACTCAGATCTGTCAATCATTTCCTGAAAGAACCAATGATTGAAGAGCTTTTGCCGTGGACCTGTCCCTTGGTCATGCGCAATACGCCGCTAACTGGACACGCTCCTTTTGGTCCCCGAGCTGTTGCGCGCCGCCCCGAAGCCGCACCAAAGCCTGGATACGCTTGTTTTGTAGCTAAAAGTGTGGACAAAACAAACATACCCCACACCGCTAACAGGAGCTAAGCGTTTAGCTATGCTAAGGACCAAGAGCGAGAGAAGTAGAGAGATGCGTCGCTCATCCATTCAGACAAACACGGACTTTATGGATTATTTCTCCACATGGAATTATTTTATGAAAAAAACAACTGGATAGTCTTTTTCTGTGGATTGTTACGGACTAACTGAGCACAGCTATTCCTGGACTGGACCCGTTTCGGACCAACAGAACCGGCTCAAAGGTAAGAAATGCGCAAATATGTTTTGAATATTTTTGGGAATTATAAGTTATGGCTCTTTGGGCTCGCTGTGTGGCATAAAATGAATGATATGGTTGTTTTACTGAGGAATTAAGCTTTCAAACGATGTATAGCATGTCAATAGAGGAAAAATAAGTACGGTGAATATCTGGCTTGACTTTTTAATGTTGTGTAATCACCCACCGGCGGGCGGGTGGGTGGAAAGAGGTTAAATGTTAGTGGTCTATAGAATGCTGTGATGCCCTCTGAAACCCACCAGGAAAATACCCAGTAACAAGAAATCATGATCCCAGGCAAATGAAAACATAATCTGTCCTCCTGATTTGATAAACAAATGTGGGCTGTCTCCAGGCTAACATCAAGCACACTCGCCTATTACATAACTCTGAGAAGAGATTAGGGATCATATAAGAGCTGGGTTAACCATCAGATACTATTATACTATAGTATTTGAGCTGAAAATACAAGAAAAACATGTTTTAGTTTATCCTGCATATGTTTTTGATGCAACTACATATTTATGAGAGAATATAGAAGAAAATAACCATTTCAAACTACAGCTCAGAAAACTTACGACAAGGCTCAGGATGCCAAAAACAATGATTATTTGTAAAATCCAACATGTTTGATGCAGCAGTGCAATATGTCCATAGAAATGCATTAGCCCAGGCATGTCCAAACTGTGGCCCTCAGACCAAAATCTTTTGGCCTTCAGGTGAATTGGCCCATACTACCGCAAGTAGGTGAATTGGCCCATACTACCGCAAGTAGTACTTTTTACTGCATGTTTCTGAACTCTACTTTGATCAAGAAAATTTAGTGTGTTGTTTTGACAGTCTGCACATGAACAAAGCTCTAGTGGGTCATTCAAACCTGTTATAAATGCACATATTTGAATTAGTCACTGTTTTGACCTTCAGTCTATGACCCTCAATCAGCCCTCATGCTGATCTGTTTTAATATGTGGCCCTCGATGAAAAAAGTTTGGATACCCCTGCATTAGCCAAAACAATAAACAATGTAAAACCGTATTAGCATCAGCATGTTAAACTATCCACTGGTTTAAAAGGGCCCATATTACGCTATTTTCTTTTTTCTCAAACTGTGTTCTACATTATGATCTCATGTGGTAATACAGGGAGAGCTCCATTGTGTTTTTAAATTCCATACATCCCATCTCTACTGAACTACAGGCAAAAGGTAGTTGTTAACTTGAAAACTACCCCAACTACTATCACAAGGTGGAAGAGCGCATTTTGAGCTTTGGAGATGTAGACAGACTAATAAAAGGATTGCTCAAATGTATGAAAGAAACAAAACTCCAGGCATGTTTTTGATGAAGTAACAGCATTCTAACATGACATAACAGCCGTAACTTAATAATCAGTCTCTTATTATCTCGTACATAGTGATGACATTTTAATGGCGAGCAGTGCTAAGACAGACAGTTATCTTCAGGCCAATTCCAGGAATACCATGTGTTTGGTGAGATATGTGTGTCATATGTTCACATGAAGGTGAAAACTTGTACAACTTACACAGACATACCACTGTAGTGCAGTTAAGTGTTAAAGCAACAGGAGTTTCAAACCATTTCAGACAGTGAGCAGGTCTGTTACGATAATTACTATATAGACTTATCACTCAATATAAACTATATACTAGAACAATTTTTTTTCAGGTCACTATTTATCGTGTGTAAATTTACTTTGCACTACTGGGAACTATTTGGTTATTTTTTGGCTATATGATAAGATCTGAGCGATAGAAGGTTGAATTTATAACTTTTGACTCATTACAGATTAGGGCTGGGCGATATGGACCAAAAAATATATCTCGATATATTTTGCTATATCTCGATATCTTTACAGGAAAAATACCGCAACAACAAAAAAACAAATTTCATCTGATTAATATTCATTTAGTACTGCACTTAAACACTCTGCACCCCCTTTTTGACCCTCATCCACAGTTTAAGAACCTCTTCTTTAAGAGAACTTCCAGTGGTACAGAAAACTGCTTCGAAGTGAGTAAAGTGTGCAGGATTTTTAAACCTGTATTTTCAAATTCCAAACTGGAGTTACATTCTCTTGTTTTAAAGTGGTATTTAGTCTCTGCACATTTACCAAATCAAACACACATTGTGACAAACAGATTTATTTGGCATTTGGCACAGGCTGCAGAGAGAAGCCTCGCACGCTCCCGCACGCTCCCGCACGCTCCCGCAAATCAGCATGAGTTTATTGGCAACAGCAGCGGCCTAAATAAAAAATGGCCACACTCAGTATTCAGACCTTGAATCCATGACAAGACCGAGTCCAAATGCGCTCGAGTCCGAGACAAGACCAAGACAAAACTCTCGCTTTAGCGGAGAAAGAAGTCCAGTGGCGTGGGGGTGTCTGCTGAGCGGTGGGACAGGTGTGGGTCCTGCTGCGGGGCGCTCCTCGTTTAAGGTGGGCGTGGGTGTGTTTTGAAACGAGTTTGTTCGTATGAGTGATATCGGCGCACACGCGGAACTCGTATGCTGGAGTCGTGCGCAGTCGGAGGGGTCATGTGGATGCGCTCACGATGGGAAACGTGCATTTAGAAAGTTTAACTCGTCATGTTACGTCTGTGCGCAGTTCTCCTTATTGTGGCTGCAGAAGCACTCGTACAGATGCGCCTGCTTTGTTTTCCACGTTCGCACGACAAAATATTTGCTCGCAAATGCAAGTGAAATGGGCGCACTGTAGAGCCCTGGTCCTAGTCTTGGTTTAGTCCACAACCGAGCCCCGGGGTCTGCGGCCGCGTTTAGCCCTGGTTTAGTCCGCGGCCAGCTCCGGGCTCCGCGGAGGAGCTCGGGGGACAAAAGCGAGGAAGCGAGCATGGGCGAGCGCAGCACAGAAAAGTCAAAACAACCGAAGCGGCGAAACCAGAAGTAAACATAAGCATTATAGCGATATATGATATGTCAGAATTCATATCGAGTTTCAAAAATATCTCGATATATTTTAAATATCGCCCACCCCTATTACAGATACAAACTAGGTACTAAAGTGTCTCATTCTGCTGTTTATTTTTTGCATCTCATGGTTTTAATAATGTATATTTCGAATAGTTTTTGCAGTTTAAATCTGCTCTTTGGTTTTTGTGTCAGTGGCATACATTAGTTTCAATATTATTGTTTATTGTCTACATTCACTTCAGCAATGCATCAAACTTCAAAATTTGTTATTGTGAGTGACAAGCCAAACAGTGAGTTGTCTTACCAGTGTGTAGTGAGAGTGGGGACAGAGGTCGGGAGAGAGTGGGTGAGGGCGTCCCCACACCAAGACTCTTCCTGTTGCTACTGCGACAACTGTGCAAGAAAAAAGGAAGAGACATTTACATAAACATTCACTTACATAAACACATGCAAGACAGAATAAGCACATTTTAGTCAGCATTTATAAGATGTACAAATCATTAAAATATACAAATAAATTAACCAAAACATGTGGTCTGTGACACTGATTTTTGGCACATTTTACAGGACATCATGTGGCCTTTTCTCTAGTTATATGTGATAACAGCTGCACAGAGAGATAAACTGATCATAGCGTACTCCTCCAAGCTGACTATAATCATTTTGGCCCTTGGTTTATCGACCTATAATTACATGCTTGAGTCACTAGGCAATGGGCTGCACCATCTCTCTGCCAGTGTGTCTTCTTGTTGCTTTGGCCTGGCAGCAAGTGCTTCAGCCTGGCAGCAAGTGGATGTGAAAAAACGGAAATGGTCATCTCACGTGTTTTATGAATATGTTCAAAGCATTGAGAAGACTAGACTGCTCAAGTTAAATCATGGCCAAGCAGCTAAATGAAAACCACAAAAAAGTGCCTTAAGACATGATAAATGAAAAGCATAAAACAAGTAAAATGATAGTGTGATCATCCGTTGCTCTATTTTTGCCCTATTGTGTAACTTGTGTAAGTCAAAGCACTCTCGCTATTGAACTTGTTGCATAAAAGGTGGGAGTCAATTCAACAGATACAATCTTGAGCATACAAAAGACATATAAAAGCAGGAAAACTTGAAGTTAACCATCAACAAAAACAAGGTTAGAGCATTGTTAAACTGAAATCCAACCATCAGCTGTTGTAAGTGACTCCAGTTAGTGTAGAGTTTTATTTTTGCATTAGCTGCCTTTTGAAAAATTTAAAAGGTGAATTTTGTAACTTTTCTGGTGGAGGATTTCACAGTATGGCATTAAACCTTTCTATTTTATTGGGGACCAAACCAGACCAAGTTACAAGGCAGATCTGTGGAGAGGCAACCCCACTCACAGTCAAAATGCATGTTTTTGTATGCATTTTTGAGCTTTAAAACGACTAAATTTAATAAATGTAAGATAGAGCAATTTAATATCATATTGAAAAACATTCGAAGCAGAGAAATGACTCATAGAAGCAAGAAGAAAATTTACACAATGCACCTTTAAATAAGACTAATATGAAGATGTTGCAAGTCAAGAGAACCCTCCAGTCTCTTCTATGAGCTGACAGTGACTGGTCCAACAACAGCATGAGCAGCTTGACACACAGATGTCCAATGGGTGTGTGTCCATAAAACAAGCTTCTAAATAATCCTCACAGTAACTGGTTCTATTGCTGTTTCATGTGCTGCTATAAAAGAACAGGATTTTCTACACAAACATAGCAGCGTTTCCAAATAATCCAGAGGACTACGGAGGCCCCACATAGTCCAATTTTGGCAGCCCAAAACCTACAAACAAGCTGAACAAAAATGCCAAAGTAAGAGACTCTTGTGAGCCATTAGTTATGTTAGAATGTTGTTACCTCATCAAAAAAATGTTTTATTTTATTCACAACTTATGGTTGTGAAGTAGTAGTTTTCAAGTTAATAGCTCCTTTCACCTTTAGTTCAGTAGAAATTATCTATGATTGTCCATGATTCTAGGGAAGGTGTGCGAACTTTAAAAACACAGTGGAGCACTTCCTGGATTACCATACTACAAGAAGTTTTCTATTTGGGTTCTGTTTGAGAGAAAAACGTGTGTTAAACATGTGCAAATGATACAAATCACAACTCCAGGTATGCTTGCGATGAGGAAACATGACAGAGATCAGAAAACAGATCACAGACAATACATAAAATTGTATTACTAATATTGGTCTGCTATAAAAGTAGGAAAATATCAGTTAGTATGCTGGAGTTGTTAATATATATTGTATGCATATTTCAATTTGATCATATAGCTATTCATGTGTGACTTGACAGATGCTTTAAATAAGAAAACTATCTCAAACATGACCACACCACATTATAATAGCAGAATAGCATGCATACTCTTTTACATTTTGCAGTAATCTACTAACTAACAAAAACGTAGCCAAAAAACACCAGTTGCTACAAGTGTGATTGTTATCAAGATGGAACAAGGGCTAAGAAGCTAACAAACTTAACAAACACAAGGAATAACGTGACTGCTATCGCCTTTCAGGGACCTCCCATGTTACCATCAACACAAACAAGCTTAATGTTTAATGCAGTAAATAAAGAGATCGGTAGCATTTAAAACACAAAGATACAGGGGATAAACCTAGCTTGAGTTGTAACATTAAATCTAACTTGGCAACTACCTTTTCGACCGCTTTAGCAACGCTCCGGGAACAAAACTGGACTTGCTCTGCCCCGGGACCGCAGACCAGTGACTTGGGTCCGACATAGTGAAGATTTTTCTTGCATAAGCCCTTTTTGCAGACTAGATTCAATTCAGAAATGTGGGGCTCGGGGCGACGGTAAACCCGATGCTGGTGTCTCGGTGCACCCCGCCATCATCTCGTCTCGTCTTTGTAGTCTAGGCGAGCCTGAGCGCCAAAAGCAGGCGAACTACATCTTCCGTGGCCGTGTGTATGATCGGTCCACAAGTGCAAACGTTATCCCCATAGCCGCCGTGGTGTGACCCCGGTTACACGGTCCACTTCACTTCACGATACCGACGTTTGAACGCACAGACGCGGCCAAGTGTGGAGCCGTGTGCAAGGAAGCTGGAGCCCAAGACGCATTCAGGGCACATGCGTAAATTACACTACTGAGCACCGCGGCGCAACTGCTGAGTAGTTAAAAAAAATTAATAAATAAAAAAGGCTGCGAAGAGAAGATAATAAACTGCATAAAAGTCACTATATATTTATACATTTCCGTTAAAATAATGCGATAATTATTCTACCACTGAGCATTGCGGCACAACTGTTAACAGGTAAAAAATGGACCAAGAAAATAAAATAAAAAGCTAAAAATCTGCATTAAAAGTAGCTGTCTTAATCATTTATGGATTTATTTAAAATAAAATGTAGTATATTGTATATTTGACTGTGCGTGTATAGACTGTGCTGATTTCCTACAGAACTTAAAAGCACTAGAAGCTGCTGAGTTATACCACTAGATCTAGTTAGAGGGAGCTATCATGGGCTTCAGAGAGGACTGATGGCATAGCAATTCACAATTTTAAACAAAATGTGATTTCTTTTGAATAGTTCTCAAAATGTCTCATATAAGCTGAAAACCATGAATACAGACATAATTCAGGATAGTGTTGGTGATTTCTTTGTCTGTTTTTATGGCTCCATAATTCTGTATCTCATATTCATCTTCAAAGACAGCATGCTATTACTCCCCCAGTGCTGCCCACGTCTGTGGCTGCAGATGGTTTGCACACTTTCATTTTCCTCAAGACCACGCATCTCCACAGGTCTAAACATGACATTTGTTAGTATCATTATGCACTTGTGTGGTCTGAACTGTTTCCCCAGCCTATGTGCCTGCCCTGAGAAACCAAAACAATTGCCCTGTTTTAGCTTAATCCAAAAAACTGTACATGTGTGTAGTGAGACAAACATATAGACACCTGACTAATCTGATGCAACAGAACATGAAGAAACATGATGTGCACAAAATGTTGAAAAAAGTGAACTTAGCAATAATAAAGCAATACAAAATAATCATTCTCCACTAAGGTGTATTTCTTTATATTGACATCTTATTTTGCAGACAGCTCCTTTGCCCCTCAGTGTCAGTGTGTGATGTGACAGGCTCACATAGACACATGCTGGATGTTTGCAGTGCTGCCTTCCTCCACAGCACCCAGTGCCGTTGCCAAGCAACCCACACAGACTTAGAGGCAACTAATAAATAGTAGGGCTTTCACTGGTGAAACACTCACACCTAAATATACAAAGCTTCTTTTAATATAAAATGTTCAAAGTTACGCATGCAAGTCTTTATTGCACAAATAATTGTTGATAAGTTAAACTTAACTTAAACATAATGTAATAGTATAGGCCTAATAGTAATGAGTATTTGGGCGCAGACTCAGGTGTGTTCAGTGTGCAGGCTGTCTTACCTCCAGGGGTGTAGGGTTTGTAAGGGGCTGCAGGGACTGCAGGGACTGCATGGGCTCAGGAGGGTGGGGCTCTGACAGGTGGGAGACAAACTGAAAGGCAACAGACGGTTGTATGGGTTAGGGCATGTTGGCACAAGCGCATTTGGTTCAGGATTGGGCCATGGTGTGTAGCAGGAAATTGGCACCTTACCAAGAACAAATCACAGTCAAATCATTGATTATTGAACCTATTGCAAATCTATGTTAAAACAGAGCTAGTTTTTGAGAAATTATGCTGTTATTCAAAGTCTAACCTTATTTTAGTTGTGTTATCCTGTTCCTTTTCTCAGAAATAATCAACTTACTTTGAATAAAATACAAGATATCTCTCCTCTCACAGCGCATGCACAAATATTTATAAGAGTAGGCGTGTTTCATGATAAAATATAAAGCAAACCCCAACTACTGAAAGAATCTTAACAACATATAAACCACTTTTTAACAATATAATACATAGCAGGAAAATATGCATGCTCAGCCTAGCCCTGCAGTTCATGAATAGTGCAAAGTTGCTGACCCAGCACTGTAGATGTGTTCTATTGATTTCCTGCTCAGATGTACTCAGGGCTCAGAGCTTCACAGTGCCGCTATTGTCTGAGCTCTGCAGAGAATCCTCACTGCTAAACACAGCACTGGCTAGTAACACACTAATGAAGGTGTTGTCATAGAGATGCAGGGAGGATGATGGGAAAACAACTGCTTCCTGCACAAAGATGCCTCTCTCTGAGGCAGTAATTATACAACATACAGCTCATTACACCTCTCGTCTTGACACATTTCCTCTTCAAAGCCCAAAACAATGGCCCAGACAGCACGACACTAAACCATCCGCCAGTATTTCCATTTTACATATTCAATTTGTTGACACTTCATGGGAACTCCAGTCTCAGTGTCAAGTGAGTAAACATTTCAGTGACTCTGGCATGCTGTTATCGCCACTGGGTCCAATGTTCTTAGATGTAGCTCACATGTTTAGCTCAAATCTTACTGTTATTACCTATGGAAATCTGGTGCATTCACACTTCTCCTGGTTTGGTTTTGGTTTTGACTCAGTTTAGTCTTGATAGGGCCGATATTTGCACTTTTCAGCCAATGCGCTATCCGCCTTAACGATGCATTGTAACTTCTCTCGTGGAGGGTCTGTCAAATACTTTTCCCCATGAAGATGTTATAGTTGTTGTTTTGTTTGGAGACCAAACCAGACCAAGTTACAGGTCAGATCTGTGAAGAGGCAACGCTGCTCACAGTCAGAATGGCTGTTTTTCTAGGTATTTTTGAGCTATAAAACCACCTGTAATTTAATAAATATACGATAAACCAATTTAATGTCATACTGTGGAACATTCCAGGCAAAGCAATGACATATCCATAGAAACAAGCAGGTGATGGACCTTAATGAAAAAGTTGCATAGTGCACCTTTAAATCTAAATCTAAGACTCCAAGGGTCGATCTGCTGGCTTAAAGATACACACAAAGCTTAATTTTAACACATTAACATGAAGAGATAGCCACACAAAACATGACTACAAAGCGCTCTAATATGTTTGTGGTTAAAAAAGGGGCAATGGATGAGTTTGTAGTAAATTAAAATTACATAATTTAGGGAGAATAATTTTTTAAAAAGCCACTGACAGGGCTTATTGACCACTGGGTGCTCTGGATTCTAAACAATCTGCATCGGTCATGAAAAAAACATACCAGTCAGACTCTAGTCCTGATGCAGACTTGGTGTAGACCTGGTCTAATTTTGGTTTAGTTCTGGTCTAATCTTGGTTTAGTTCTGGTCTAATCTTGGTTTAGTCCTGGTTTAATCTTAGTTTACTCTTACTTTAGCCAATATTTTGATGTAGTGTGTGCATGTATGAAAGCAGCCAAAGAACATTTCTTGAAATATATTTTGAAAAGTTGACGCTGTGCTAATGCTCGACTGAGAGTGAGAATGCTCAGGTCCTACTGATTTATTTTCTTTCGTAGATCACCACCACAAATGGACAACAACACGATGTCACCAAGAGCTCCAACAGCAATACAAATGTTGATCATTACTAAGGTATGTAAAAGACTGCGCACTGCTGAAAGCGATTAGCTCACATAAAAACAAAGCTGCAGTTAATTTACTCCAGATTCATCCATGCTAAACTGGACAGAAAATGATTAGAAAACAATGGGGAATCTTTGTACTTATATGGCTACAAAAGTGCTGGAATTTTATTGACAATCCTCTCTAGTGGTTATAATGAAGAGACTGCTCATAAACGCCACACAAACAGACAGCACAGCAGGAGATGATCGGTGAAGACGATGGATCAGAGGAGTATGTGGAAAAGAGCTCCTACGCCTCTGGGATGAGCAGCAGCATCCACAGACTTCCCCCCTAAAAACACCCTGAGGAGGAGAGAGAGTGGGTGGAAGGGACACTGCAGGCATGTCCGTTGATCTAGACAAGACATGCTGAGGAGCTATTTACAATATCTGGATGGGATTCACCTAAGACTTTGACTGAATTCTTGACGTTAACAAAGAGAAACAGTGACAAAGATAAGAGATAATGAGAGGATCGAGGAACACATTCCTTCTTTCCTAATGCCAAGCAGCAGTGTAGCCAACTGTCCAATCAATTTCCAGGTGTCTAATCATGCGCTATTATGTCTTTGTTATCGTTGCTAAAGATCTTTTATTGTTCAAACATTAAGTGAATACAACTAAACTGCAGTATTCTCTAGTTTTGGCTTGCCTGACAAGGTGTGTCAATATTTTGGGAAGAACTGAGATGACACCTGTTACTTTACCTCACAACACTGGACAATTTCTGTGGCTGGAGGCGCGTAACAGACTCTAGGTCCGAGCTAAGACCTCGCCAATGTAACAGAATGTGCATCTCCACAGAGGTGACAGTGGAGCTCTCAGACTAGTAGCAGAATGGTGCCACTTGACAGTCGTGTGTTGACAGTCAAATCACAAACAAGTCCAATGAAAAGCGCTCATAATGCTGATCTGATTACCGAGGGAACATGATTACAGTTATAGCGCTTGGATTTGAGAATAAAAGTAAACTTACTCCAGAGTCAGAGAGGGGATCTTGAGTTTATCTCGCCGTGACTTCATTCTTGCGGAGCGGTAGTGCGCGGAGTTGCTTTACCAGAGCGCAGCGCCGCTCGTCCTCACGGCCGCTTCACGCACACTCATCGCTCTTGTCGTGGCACTAAAAATAACTCCTTCAACACAGTATCCTTTTACACAGCGAAACGTGAGGATCTCCTTACGAATAAAACAAATCTACAAACAATAAGTAGCCTGTTCAATTGGTTAAGTCTGCGCGTTTTGATAGTAGTGCGTTCCCGAGGCGCGCCACTGAGCGATTACCAGAGAAGCGAGAGAGCGACCGGCCACCGCTGCCCTCCATGTGACTAGTGCAGGAGAGAAAGAACAGAGCGAAAGAGAGAGACACACACAGAGAGAGAGAGAGACAGAGAGAGAGAAAGAGGGAGGGGGGCAGGAGGGAGTTCATCTGAATGGCTGCTGAATAAATCTATAAAACATCTGACATGGAATAAGGCCGTCGAACTGCTGTAATAAACAAACCATAAACATTACGCAAAGTAAATTCTTTAATCTTTTTATAGTGACTGGGATCAAACTTTATTCGTCCATTGGGGAAATTACTTGGACACAGAAGCTCACACATTATATCAGTATTAGCAGAAAGCAAAAGACATGAAATACATATTCAAATTACCAAAAAAAAAAAAAAAAAATTACAAAAGCAAAAAGCAAAAGAAAATGTTCAGTCTTTAAAGTTTCAGTTTTATAGGAGTGCGTGCTCTAATCTGTTTTAGTATTTAGCAAAGCCTTTGACTCTGACACGCAACACCGCCATCTGGTGCTAGTGAATAGTTTTATCTCCAAACTGAAAACAACACAAATATGCTCTAGTGAATCTTTGTGTGCGTCGGAATCAGTTCTTATCTGATCTTTTAGTTACTATGTCAGTAGTTGCACCTGCTGGACTACATTGTTATCAAAAGACAACAAGATGACGGCTGAGTGGAGCTGAGACGGGGGATGCCTCTTTTGGCGACGAACACCGCGCCACACAGGAAGCTTTGTCATTCTCTGCATCATTTGTCTCCGTGTGCCAGATTAAACAGTCTCCTATTTTAAGACCCCATATTACGCAGAATTGACTCTTGTGAGATTTTAGTCATGTTAGACCATGTACACACGTAACCGAACATCCCCCCCCCCCCCCTCCGTTTATAAAAATAGTTTTATCCACACCACCTCGTCTTCGAAAAAAACCTTCTACACATAACCGAACATCTGCGTTTTCAACCACATTCATACGCATTCCAAACCTGTAGATGGCGTTATTTCCATTGAGCCCTCACTTCGCCGTCACTTCCGCCTAAACTTATCTTTTTGCTCTTGGAGCAGTAGTTGGACTTCTGCAATTAAACATGTACATAGCACCTGCACAATAATTAATGCTACCACAGCTCTCAAGACACGACTCCGATCCATAGTCTGCTTTGGCTTTTGCAGTAGCCTACACAAAGGTCGCACGTTTGACGTCAGGGCAGATTCATATTTTTTGGCGCAGACAGTGACGTTTTAAAACACAAAACCCCAGTTATCTCTGTCCACACAAACAGGCATAAACGGAGTTTTCAAAAATCTTCACTTTGGCCATACATGGAGTTGTATTTTTGTTTTTTCATTCACACATGTTTAAGTTACCTTTTATTATTATTAGTCTGTTTACAAATCCAGGCATGTCTAAAACACAGTGCAGTATTTCCTGTATAACCACATGCGCATGACATCACAGTTTGAGAGATCTCAGCCTAAATATGCAGGGTTTGTGTGTGTACACAACTCCTGGTATGGTTTTGATGAGATAATGGCAACATGGATAAGAAAACAGTGTAATATAGGCCCTTTAAACATCAACAATTTGCACGCACGTGGGCTGCACATTTTTAGAGCATGCCTGTAATGTGATTTTTAGGCTTGTGTAGGAGTGTGCATGAGCTCTGAGTCTATAGGCCCAATAGTGTGGGTGGGTGTGTGTGGTATCCAACAATGACATACTTGAAAATCAATTTTCTGAGGATCCAATACAGAGCAGAGCGTGGATTTGTGCAGCTGGGGGTGGGGCTGTTGTTGCTGTCCACAAAGATACACAGATAAAGGAATGTGTCTTTTTAGACTGTTATGTAGAAAAGCATATGCGAAACTACTGGATTAAAAGGATCCATATTACACTATTTTCTGACCTGTGGTATAATGTTGTTTGCTCATCAAAAACATGTGGAGTTGTGTTTTGTTTAATTCACACATGTTTAACACACAAATTCTGCATATTTAGACTGAATTCTTCTCTCAAACTTTGTGTTCCATTGTGTTTTTAACTTCCACTTACACTTTCACTAGAATCATTTGGATAATTTCAGCCCTGGAATGGCCCAGCTCTACTGAACTAAAGGTAAAAGGAGCTGTTAACTTGAAAACTATCACCTCATGACATCACAAGGAACAGAGCATTTTGAGCTTTAGAGATGTAGACAGATTAATAATGCAGCGTATGAATGACTATATGAATAACTATGTTTTTGATGAGGTAACAGCATTATTAATGGCTTGAAGCTCACAAGAGTCAATTTTGCGTAATGTAGAACCTGTAGAATAACAGACTATCACCAAATACTACCTTTAGGATTTTAAGTTACGATTATTTATACATGAAGTCTCCAAGTTGGAGCACATTTAAATCTCTCTTTGAACAAGTACACTTTTATTTGCTCAGTTTCAGATGACATCACAACTTTTCATTGGCCAATAATATTTAATATTGGTGGCTAAAATTACTATTATAGTTAAAATGCAAGTTTTGGTTGGTTTACCTTTTACCATTTTGTGGAACAGTACAATATATTCAGTATGGAAACTGGCTCTTACCCCAAAACTGTCAGTTTGACATCATCACATTTGAAAACCACCATTTTTAATTATCATTTGATCCGAGAGATTCATGATGTGTACAATAAAGCATGATTTTATGTAAGCCCTGGTGAGGACTGCTGTATGGCGAAACATGTTGGCTTGGTCATGTAAACAAAGACCTTTTTCCTGTGCAGCATTAGTTTAGATTGGCTGAATTCAGTTTAAACCTTGTTTCCATGAGCACTCTCGAGGTTTACTGTGGAACACCTGCAGCACACAGTCACATCTTTGTCTTCTAAGCTTCATCATGTGTTCATACTCAGGATTATATGCCTTGTGCTACTGATAGTTTTGGGGACTTTTCTGTTTTCTGGTAGCAGGCCCATCATCATGGAGTTGTTATTTTGTTGGAGATGTTCCACAGTATGACATTAAACTTATCCATCTTGAGGTTATTCAGTTACAATGGTTTTTATTGCTCAAAAATACCTTGATCTGTAACTTGACTAGATGACATCAGCTGCTGTCTGCATGTAGATATCTTCAATGATTGAGGAACATTTTAGGCAAGGCAATTGCATCTCCATGGATACGTGTGCACCAGAAAAGTTACAAAGTGTACCATTAAGAAACCTTTACTGCTCGCAACATCACAATAGATTTTCTTGTAACAGCGAGTTGGATCTAGTCACTATAAATGAATAACTGACAGACTAAAAGAAACAGCATTTGGTTCAACATTTGTGATTCATCAATAGGGAAATCTGTCTGTGGCCCCATCTGGAAGCATGATATCATCACACCAGCAGATCCTCTTCATTCTGAGGCTAGTGTAGAGACAGTGTAGAGATCCATTTGCACCTCAGCTTGCTCCATAGCACCTGCAGTACCAGTGACAGTGATGGCACGGATGTCTGCCTCCCGTTGCCAAGGTGCTGCAGATGGTTTTCCTGGTTGCCATAGCAGCTTCTGTAACCATCACTGACCAACCATTGAGGTTTTGCAATTAATTGTTATAAACCTACTTTAACATAGTATATTCACGTGTTTCATCTTCCTGTTATAGGTGACACTTTGGGGACTTTTTTGTCATGCACATGACAGGATTTTTCTTAAATTGTTAATTGCTATGGCTTATGCTGATGGACTACACTGTTATAAAAAGCGTTTGATAAGACCACAAGATGACGACTGAGTGGAGATGAGACGGGGAATGACTCTTCTGACAGCCACATAGGAAGCTTTGTCATTCTCTGAGTCCCCGTGTGACAGACTAAACAGTCTCCTATTTAAAGACTATATTACGCAGAACTGACTCTTGTGAGATTTCAGTCATGTTAAAGTTGTTGCCTCATCAAAAACATACCTGGAGTTGTGTTTTTTTGTTTTTCACACATGTTTGAGTTACCTTTTACCTTTTCTCTACCTTTTAATTGCTATGGCAACAGTCCCATTTTTTTTGTAATAATTGTAAAACCCATGGATAGGGAGAAGCTTACTTATCTATTTTGTGTATTGTGTATGATTTCAGTCTGAGATTAACAAAATTAATTAAAGCACCTTAGTTTTATTTATTTATTTATGATAAACAATGAAAATTCCCACAGTCTTTTCTCAAATGGGAAACCAACTGAAATCTTCTAACGTGTAACTCTGCAGCCTCCTCATGTGTATTGTGAAAGTAAAATAACATGATAATGCAGGCTGTTTTTGCCTATATTCATGTTTGGTTATAGCAGCGCTAATAACAGACTTGGTTTCCCAGTTACCATGGTGACGGGGCTTTCCTCTTGCCTCTCACTGTGCGCCTCATCTCTGCTGTGCTGCTGTGGGAGATGGATTTCAGCTAAATGCTTTTTTAATTAAAGTGAATGGCAGCCCAGCCCACTGGAATTGAATATGCATGGATTCATTATGAAACTGGGTCTTGTTGCATCACATTATGGTCTGTTCCTTTCGATGATAATTGATTATTGTTTGCATAGGAATTTATAATGTAGCCTGGAGTTATGGAATAAGGATTAAAGATAATAAAAATATGAAGGACAATTGTGGCTACTCCGTACTTACGGCCTACACTAGGGTCTGAACTAAGGATTTCATGATTTGTAAGTTTAATGCCAGAATAAATAATAATAATATAGGCTAAAAAATATACACAAGTACTGACTGTGAGTAAACATTGCACAAAGGTGGTCAGTTGTTGCACTTTGATCGACCACTTTCTATCCTCATGCAGCACAGTACAGAAGTGCAGGTTAAATAAATGCAGGTATCGGAGTAAAGTTATTAAAAAATTATAATAATAAATAATAATAATAATAATAATACATTTTATTTATTAGGTGCCTTTCTGGACACCCAAGGTCGCCTTACAACAACATAAACAAATTAAGTATGATTTAAAACATACAGTTAAAAGCCTACAGTTAAAGTGGGACAGTATTTCATGGATTGATTGTATTTAGTATTGTATTTAGTGTTCTATTTTATTAGTATTTAGTAATGTATTAGACAATTACTTAAAAATCTGCATTTATTTTACTCAAATATCTGCATTTATTTTACTTGCACTGTGAAAATCCACACTTCAACCCACAAAACACAATTTTAAAAGTAAAGAAAAAGCCTCTGTTAACTTAAAATAATGTAACATGGAAAGTGTAACACTGAGAGGCAGAGTATAGGCCCACACTATTTTAGGCTCTGGTGCACGTGAGTGTAAATATGAGCTGCACGAGCTTGTTTGTGGGGGAAATGTGAAGTCCGTCCACAAGAGGGCGCAATAACACTGGGATCCTGACACGCAGGTTTTGCTATGACCGACTTTGCTCTTACCGTCAAAACCAAAACTCGATATTAGAGCCTAAATAAATTAGCAAGATTAGTAATTTTAAAAAGTTCTACGAAACTAACAATTTTAGTTTCAAATCATATTGTTTTGTAAATAGTATAGTAGTCTGTGAGGACCTTTCCCTGTTAAAAAGACATAATATTTTGATTATTCTATTGTATTGCCATAGCTTGAAACCAATGAAGCTACTGAAACTTTAGTAAGATTTTTTGTAGCCTCAGTACAAATAGCAAGAATTGTGAATGCATGTTATGGCAAAATGTTTTGACCATGAATGTATAATAAGAGATTTTATTATAGTTAATAATAATGCTCAGTATATAAAAATTAACCATCTTTATCTCTTTCATTTTCTGTGTCTCTCTTTTCTCCCTCTTTCTCTCTCTTGCCCTCTCTTTCTCTGTCCCTCTGACCTCTCACTCTTTCCTCTTCTCCTCTCCCTCCCTCTGTCTCTGCTGACAGGTGCGTTATTCGTGTTTCTGGCACTTTGCAGACTTCACTTGAGGAGGCGCTGACAGGTATTAAAAGTAGCCTGCCTATAGCGCATTAAAATAACCTAAGTTGCTGTCGTCTGTCGCTCTGTTTCTCTTCAAACAGAGCACAAACTTTCTCAAGAGGAGAGTGCATCGTTTCGTATTTTCTTTTCCCCCGTGACCCGAGCGGCAGCATCGCCATCGGACACGGACAGTCTGCGCGCTGCAGGCACCATCAGCTCCTCTAAGCAGCCAGTGTGCGACTTTATCAAGGTAAGACACCGAAGTTTTATATCAAAATCAACGTGTATTTAAAATGGCAAAAGTCAATTGCGATAGGCATGTTATTAAGTAGATCCAATGGAAGTTTTTGCATAACTACATAAAACATAAGGAGTCGCTACGTGTGCAATATTGTGCCAAATATCCTACATTTACAGTGCGTTGAGCCAGCACTCCAGTTAAAAAACACGTGGCATTTGAGAGTACCTAGTCTAAATATAAACACAGTCAACCAATCACATGTTTAAAAATATGTTGCTATTTTTTTATAGCCTACGTTTGTGTGTATTAGCCTATGCACTCATGCACATTACACAATCAATAGCAATTTGACTTTTTACCATTTTCTGCCAGTCTTGCCTTTTGGAGACACTAAAACGCACTTTCCAAAGCTACAAGCATCATGGTCCCATCACAGAACAAAAGTAGCTTTAATCGAGTTTAAGACTTCAGAATAACTACACTAACTAGCCAAATATTCTATGTGATGTTTAATTCTCTTATTTTTATCAACTGGCTTCATTGAATACAATGCAACTGTTTTGATTATTGTCCATTGGTGTACATTGGGTTAGGGTATCTCTCAGAGCAGCAGAATATGCATGCCTTCTAGACAACTGTTGCAGCATAGTTACATCTGTGCAAGCCCAGCCATGTCTGAGATCCACCTGTATGTAAGTGAGAGTGAGAGAAAATGCTCAGGATGATGAAGTTGGTAATTTGCACCGTCCCCTCCGGCTCTGGTTTGGGTCTGTCTGCTATCACACATCTTTGAGAGCTTTGAAGCATCTATAAGTCTGGATTCAACTTTAGAGGAGTTTGAAACTTAAATCAAGTGACTGATATGTGAGACATAATATCATCTTTCAGTAAATGACCCTCTAAAGGTCATATACTGAAACTTCTCTGTTTACTGTACATGCATTTTCAGACAGCTTAGGGCTTGTTTTGCAGACAAGATAACATCCACGAAGAGATGTCAGACTCAGGGTTACTTCCTCAAATAACTGACAGTTTTTATTTTTCTGACAGTTTTTACTTTTCTGACAGTTTTTACTTTTCAGGCCAAAGAAGATTACTGTTTTCACCTCAAAGGACATGTATTCAAAATCATTCCCTGTATCACAGTAGAGGGTCGATTTTAGTGACACCAAGTGTGAGTGATGGAGCAATTGTTGCATTTCATTGATGTGCAAGGTGGCAGAGTGGTTAGCTTGCTGCCTTTGTTGTTATTAAAGTGAGTTGGTGAATCTAAATTTCCCCCATTGAATGAATGAGACTGATTTGTGTCTCTGTGTCAGTCTCAACTATCAGGCTTATAGGTAAGGATAAGGATGCACCGATCCAATACGGGTATTGGATATCAGTAAAAAATAGCTGGATTGGATATTGGCTTCCAAATATTGTTTCAGTCTTTATCCTGGTTGAACATACAGTCAATCTAATAAGAGCGTTTACTGGTCGTAGTAGGTCGTAGTTACTTGAAAATACATAACATAACAAATTTGGATCAGTTTATTTTTATTTAAAGAAAATAAATTTGTTTTCAGTCTCTGTGCTGGTATTGGTTGATAGGATATAAAGTCATAGCATTGAAATCATTGAAATTGAAAACCCTACTTATAGGAAAGAGCCACAAAACTTAAATTTCTGCTTTTTTGGAATACAGCGTCCATGTCAGCACCCAAAAAAACAAATTCCTCCAACTTCCCCCAAAATCTTTCCACCAGAATGCAATCCAGACTAGACCAGACCATGTAGATTAAAAATTTACAACAGCTCTGCAAACTTTTTAATCAAAATCTGATTAAAATGTGAATAATTAACCTTTGCCCAATGTGAGCTACTTGGTGGTTTATTGGAGAGGCTTCAGCTGATCAAAGGTTGCACAGAGTTGTCCAGCTGTTTGTATCACCGTGTTGGGGATATTTTTACCACTTAATTCAATTGGTGCCACTGTGTGAGTCTAATGTGATTGGCAAAAAGGATGCCCTTGGAGGACACAGGAGGCAGCTAGTAAGAGCAGTGCATACAGATACATTATGGGGTAAACTGTTTTCTAATTTTGCTACTTCTTGCATTCACTTTACATTTATATTCTGGTATGTCAAAGGGCATGTGTCTTTTGTATGATCTATGTGACGAACAGTAAAATAAGGCAAGGAATGGGATCTGGAGGTCTGTGGTCATGGGAAACAGCTGTGGTCAGGCCAATAGGGAGAGTGAGGACACAGAACAGGGGAGCAAGGGACCACTGGAGACAGCCTGGAAGAGGACAGTGCTCTAATAATTCTTGATGACCTTTAAACCAGAAAAGGACTACAAACGAGGAAGAATGTGGTGCCTTGGCTACTCTGCAGTCTGCAATGGTCAGGTCTAGTCTAGGAGTAGTAGGCTATTGCTGTTGTGAGTCAAGAATATCTCAAAGTACAGAAAAGTATTCTCATATATAGAGTAGGCACTAGACACATATATTTAAATAGGGATACAGCAGCAATGGTGAAAATCTAGGGTGATAACATGATGCATGATCGTAATCCAATGTTTAAAGGTCCTACAATATATTACACAAAATTTACTCCTGTGAGCGTTAAGCCATATTAGAATGCTGTTACCTCATCAAAACATACCCGGAGTTGTGTTTTGTTTGAGTATTCCTTTATTATTAGTTTGTCTATCTCTCCAAAGCTCATCCAAATGATTAATGTGAAGGTGTGTGGAGTTTAAAAGCAGCGGAGCTCTTGTTTTATTACCACATGACATCACAAGATGTCTGTTTGAGAAAAGAACTCAGCCTAAATATGCAGGATCTGTGTGATAAACATACTGCCCCATACCAACAGGGAGCACTCAAGAGCCACAGGAGACAAAACTGGTGTCTCCCAACATCCAGGAGTCCTCAAACCCAGAGGACAGAACTCTGGTCCAGGACCTTCCCTCCCTGGTCCAGAACGTTCCACCCCTGGTCCAGGATGTTCCACCCCTGGTCCAGAACGTTCCACTCCTGGAGGAGGGCGCTCTGGTCAAGACGCTCCATGAAGAGTTGGAGCAAGCAAGGGCCAAACTAGCAGATCAAGTCCAAATAAGCAATTCTTTGGACCACAAGCTTAGGTCTCAAGAGAGAATCAACCAAGAAAAAGACTTGGAGTTGAAAAAACTCAATGATTCTCTCCAGAAGAAAGACATGCAACTGCAAGACCAGATTAATGCACATAAGGTGATCTGGTACCTGTACAACTCTACATGTGCAGCTGAAGCAAGAGCTTGCAAACTTCAAAAATAAGATTGATGATTTGGTGATGCAAAAATTGAAAGCTTCTCTCCAGAAGAAAGACAAAGAGCTGGAGACCCAAATGAATGCATACAAGGACATCTGGTATCTGTAAAACAGTTCAGTGCGAGAAAGTGTCCAACTCAAACAAGAGCTATCCAGCACCAGTAAAGTCATTGAAAAGATGAAGGAACATCTTAAAGCACAGGACAATATAATCACTGACATAAGAAACACAAACAGGTCAGATCCAGAGGCCTGCAGAAACTCTCAAACAACTGGTATTGGAGTTGGTGGAGATGTGACCCACAAAGACAATGAGAAACTGTCCAGGAAGGTGCAGGAGCTGTTTGCTGAACTCTTCTCAGCACTAGAGGAGATACGTCTGCTGAAGTTTTGTTGTGAACGTGAAAGAGCACAGCCTCACAGTACTGAAGGAGCAGAGGAGGGTGCTCCAGCGCTACCAGCACTAAAGCACCACCAGACATTACCCTTTGCATTATGAAAAAATAAAATAAAAATAGTTTATATCATGTTGTTCTCCTAAATGTCTGTGGTAGTTATTCATGTTTATTGTTTCAGATGTCAAAATTTGAATTCACATGGTTCATTTTTGCACTGCTGACCACTGTTTTCAATGACCTTGGCAGGATCCATAATGTGAAAAAGGAAAAACCATCCTGTAAACAGTGGCTTTATATTCTCTGATCTATGTTATAATGTTGTATCCTCATTAATCCTAATCCTCATTTTGCATAGGACCTTTAATGAAAGCACTATGCTCAAGCACAGACAAACTTTCCCCACACACTCCTGTTTGTGAGTGACAGGTGTATTTCACCAGTCACAGGGAAATATAAAGTTTGTAAAAATAGCTGTAATTTACCTCTTACCTCAGTCAGTAATATATTGGTAGATAGATGTGCAACAGAATTCTGATTTGGGTTCTATAGAAGTGTAATATGAATGTTTTCAGATGTTGTTTTCCTAATTCATAAACAAGAATTAAAAGTGGAACAAGGTAACAGATATTGAATAGTTTTGTTGTTTTTCAGTGTTAGAATATTTTGGATTTAATAATTTTTATTAATTCAATCTTTTTTAATGTTACAAAAATAGAGCACCAACCATTTTAGTCCATCTGTAAAACTGTGAGGATTAAATACTTGTCTGGAAATGTGTTCCTTCATACGTTTCCACTCAGACTTTTATAAGCAAAACCACTTTCAGTATCAGAGCTGTAGTAAAAGAGCAGACTCCTGTTTACTGGTTGAGGTGAATTACTGGATCATCTGGAGCAAAGATGCAGTGAGTTTAAACCTCAGCAGAGTAGAGAGGGCGGGGCCAGGTTTCACTCACATCCCCTTAATGTGGCGAACTCAAGACACTTTTTATGGCATCACATGGAGCAGGGTCACCAAGTACATGAAAACTTCCAGTCCCTCTGAGTTCTGTATAAACTGCACAATGTTATGTTTTGTTAAGTTTTCAGGAAAGTAAAATATAGTTTACTTGGCATTAGGGCTGCAGTGTGTAATACTGGTATTGGATATTGATTTCCAAATATCGTTTTAGGCAATATCCTGGTTGAACATATACACTGATGTAATAAGACTATTTACTGGTCATAGTCAGTGCCAGAAAGTTTCATAATGTTGATTTTTTATTTATACAAAATTGTTCTGCAGTTAGATGAGGAATAAATAACAGCTACATGTGTCAGGGTTTGGTGTTTGTTATGTGTTCCCCCTCCCTTCTGTGTCTGTCTGCTCCTCTCGGGGGTGTGGCTGGGCTAATGCTGCAGTGTGGATCACCTGCTCTGTGGTTCACCTGCAGCTAATTGTCTAATCAGCCCCACTACTTGGTTCTGTCCTTGTCCTTTGTTCAGTGTCAGTTCATTCCTCCTCTATCCCTTGTCTACGTCCTCGTCCTGCTTGTCCATGTCCACGTCCACGTCGTCGTCCTGCTTGTCCACGTCCTCGTCCTCGTCCTCGTCCTCATCCTGCTTGTCCACGTCGTCCTGCCTGCCCTTGTCGTCCAATCTGTCTACCTGTGAGTCTACCCCAGTGTCTTCCCTCCGTCTACGTCTCCAGCCAGTTTCCATCACCACATCCTTCATACCCGGCAATAAACCTGTTTAAACATCTACCTGCGCCTATGTCTCTGCTTTGGGGTCCTCAACCACACTCAAACCATGACAACATGACACATTTAGATCAGTTTTGTCCCATTTTACTTTCATTTAAATTAATGAAATGTTTTTTTTTTCAATCTCTGCATTCCTATTGGTAAAAAAATGGCATTAGACCAGCATTTTATGAGAAGGAAAATGCAATATACGTTACATTTTTTTGTATAGTATGTATGTGAAGTTGCGGCACGGTGGCTGAGTGGCAACACTCAGGCCTCACAGCAAGAAGGTTGCGGGTTCGATCCCCGGGTTGCCTGGGCCTTTCTGTGTGGAGTTTGCATGTTTCTCCCCGTGTCTGGATGGGTGTCCTCCGGGTACTCCGGTTTCCCCCATCAACCCAAAACATGCCCACACCCCTATGAACTAACATCAAGGACCATGTTGTCCACCCTCCTGTGGGCTCACCACCCGCAGAGGGGTTCACAGGGGGGGTCAGGTGCTATGAGTATTGGGCAGCAAGCTGCCTCCATGGCCCAGCCGGATTAACCGGGAGAAGATGGATGTATGTGAATTAATTTAACATTTTGAATTAAGAAAAAACAAGTATACCACTGTATTTGAATGCTAACATCGTCCTCACAGTCCTATTTGATTAATAGATTAATTTTGAGGTGATTTATGTATTATAGGTCTAGTATTGTTGATACACAATACATTTTTTCCATCTGTAGTCCCAGGACAGATGTTGGGTGTCCAACATGTTTTAGGTTGATGGGGGAAACCGGAGTACCCGGAGGAAACCCATCCAGACACGGGGAGGAACATGCAAACTCCACACAGAAAGGCCCGGGCGACCCGGGGATCGAACACGCAACCTTCTTGCTGTGAGGCATGAGTGTTGCCACTCAGCCACCGTGCCGCAATGTCGGCATATGTCTCAGTGCATTTGTTTCACACTAATTAAATCTGATTGCTGTTATAAATTTTAAGATGATTGATGAAATTTAAAACAAGAAGACAGTGTTATGTCTCAATATTTGCTTCTTCAGCATTATGCGTAGCTGTGATACATTAGTGAAATTACTGATGACACGGACTGTCGGATAATGTTTAATGAAACTAACAAAAGACCACTGCAAAATACTGCAGTTAGCTTGTTGTTTTTCCTTTTTCTTAATTGAAAGTAAAAATGGAAGCAGTTTGTTTTACAGTTGAGCTAATATCATATAAACTTTGATATGGCTTTTAAAGTTTTGAATAACAAGTATTTTATTTATCTATTTATTGTTTATTTGAATAAGAACAGATCCAAAAAACCTAGATTAACAATGAATTAGTCTGATGGAGACATCACAATGTTTATAGTCAACGCTAATTTGCAATATCAGTCCCCAGAAAAGCTTTTAAACTGTTCATAATTTACTTAAAAGCAGTGGGATTATTTGTAGAAAAAGCAATAAATACAGTGAATTTGACAAGAGAATCAAATAGTATCAAAATATCACACTTACATATTTAATTATTTCTAACAACCCCCCTGCCCTCCCATATCCATCTCATCCCAAGTCTTTTATCAAAAAAGCTGATTATAAATGAAAGTCTGCACTGTTCCGAGTAATTGTTCAGTCATTTCATTTAGCTCACACTTAAACCTCACATTTAAATACTTGCATTAACACATTTCTGATGGACTGACACAAT
The DNA here is from genome assembly GCA_034769755.1 of Odontamblyopus lacepedii. Lineage (NCBI taxonomy): Eukaryota > Metazoa > Chordata > Actinopteri > Gobiiformes > Gobiidae > Odontamblyopus > Odontamblyopus lacepedii. The sequence continues at coordinate 27,418,951 of CM068350.1, forward strand.
ATTGTCTGAATTATCGGGTTCCCCAATAATATTGAGATTTTGTCAAAATTGCCCATCCATACATAGATGATTAGGGATGTAACTGTATCCAAATCTCTCTGTTCGATATTTCCACGATATACATTTACAATATTTTATAGAGGTTAACAAATTTGTCAATATAGGCCTACTACTTTTTCCATTTAAAATGTCTTGACAAGCCTTTGGTTCAGACTCAAAAGAATTAACATTTAAAAGCGCTTATTACAGTTAGTTCTTTCTTCATGTAATTTGCGCCAAAATGGAGGATCATGGTCTGTGGTTCCCTCTGTTTTTTTAGCTGTTGCAACAAAACAATTTAACCAAAGAGACTTGTAATTCAATATGATGGTCCACAATATTATTCAGAGATTTTTGACATTATAATATTTCAGTTATTGTTGCATCCCTATAGATGATGATGCATTGGCTTGTCTCTTATTATCTTGTCTTGATTGGCTGTGACCCTGACAGTGTACATAGAGTGCATGAGAGACTCATCTCCATGACGGCATGCTCGTACATTAGCCTGATGCACCCGGGCCTGTCACTCTCAATGACACCCAGTGGTCACGCTGCTCTGGGGGACATCACTTAAAGTGATTGGGTGGGGTACGGGGGTGGAGGTCCGGGCACGGCGCTCAGTCACGCCTTTACCAGAACAAGGGTCTCTCCTCTGCAATGACATGTCTCTTTCTCGGAGACGCCAACCTCTGCTCATTTACAGTAATATGAATTAGTGAGGAAATAGTCATTTTTTCTTCCATATGTTGAATTTCTTAGGTTCAACCAGAATAACTTTAGTCCCTCTGAGACCTCAGTCAGTCCAAACGATCCCTTTTCATCCCTTTTCATCCGCTTTGAAAAAAGTTACTGTGTTGTTGAAAGGCGTGACAATAACGAGTTGTGTTAACAAACAATCCAGCAAGTTAACTGTAGCAACTGTCGCCAATGCTCTTTTCTCATCTTTTTCCAACTCAGAGATATCAGTGCAGCCTTCCATTCTGTTGGTCTGTGACTGCTGAATGTCAGTAATGTGTTCTCCCATTTGTTTTTTAGGTACATTCACTGATTAGCTGAAAACATCCAACTGATCGAGTGTATGTTTCACAATGAAGCACCAGTCGATCTCCAGATGGTTGAGTCAGCTGGGGCTGCCTCAGTACTGCAGTGCACTGGAGCAGGAATATGATGGAGTAGAGGTAAATGTCAACATCACATACATTTTAAATTAGGATGAAAATAATGGAACTTAATTAACTGCAGCACGTTGGTAAAAACAAAAGCAGACAAAACAAAAACAAAATCCACCTACACCCCACTCCTCTGTACACACACTGAAACATAATATTTCAAAATTCACCACAGTCAAGTCCAGTCTCATCAATAATGTCCAAGGTCCACATCTGCTTGAAGTCCTGTTGTTTTGCAGAATCTTCACCAGAGTGCAGTAAGTAATAGTTAATAATTAGTTAAATTTGTCTGACTGGGAGGAGCAGAGGTTTTCCAATTTTGCAAGAATGCATTTTTATAACAGGCGATACTTTTAAGATCAGTTTTAACTCTAGTCCAAAGTCTTTTCATCTGATTTCTGAAGAAGGAATGCCCATTTGAAATTCAAAAACATGCATTATTTACATTAACGAACTAAAGATTTTGGTGTCAGTCTATAAACCTTGGCTAAGACTCCATCATTTAAATGAACAGTGATGTACAGTGTCTTCATCTTAAGAGTCATTTAGTCAGCTCATTACTCTACAAACAACATTTTCAGTCTGGTTCAATTACCCCTTGCCTTGCTAATGGTTACCCAGAATGCATTGGTCATAGTTAGGCCCTCACATAGAAGGTGAGAAAAGATGAGGAAGAGGTGGGAGATATAGAAAAATAGCTAATATTGCAATAGTTGTTTTGAAGGTATGCAAAATTAGAATATACAGTAGTGTAGTTTAAAAAAATCAACAAAAACCTGTGTGATTCTTGAACCTTAGTCACAACTATGACTATTAAAGACATATTTTAGCACATTTTCGTTACATTGCTGTAATATTCACCTAGAAATCTCACCCATGCAGTCCTAATTCTGTCTTTATATTGCCTCCTTCAAACTACTTCACTCCTCAGTGCACCAGCAAGTGGACTCTTTTCACCCTTGCATATGTTTTCATGTGCATCAATCAAGACTAAGTGACATTTAGATGTTTACAAGTTTTACATGACAGTGCAGCAGTCAGCATTTGGAAAGCACAGATTTGCCTTGGCCTTCTGTTCACAGCATATTAACAACATTAACAAGGGTAAAACAAACATCCACTGTGCTAAAAACAACCGTGCAGAGCTGCAGTGAGAGGCAGTGTTATGGTTCAGCTGTGCATGATGGGAGCTAAGAAAACCTGTCAAGTCTTTGCGTTTCGGCGCGGGAGATGTGCTCGGTAACACAGAGCTGTATGCTAACATGCTAACGTCAACACACCCAGTGTTATTCTTTGTCACCTAATATGTTATGATTGAGCTGCCAGGTCACGTCAACCGTTATAATTGTTATTTTACACAGAGGGCGCTATTGTGATATGCTTATTATTGAGGGAATTGTTTGTTCTTCCTTATAGGCGTGTAGGCATCCACTGACATTTGATGGCTCTGCAAATATGGGAAAATAAAATCCAAACATTTGTCAACTCTAGTTATTTTTCTTCCCATTTAAAGCTTATTGTACCTTATTGTAAATAAACAAACTTTCTATTTATATAGATCTCTGTCTGAAAAAAATCTGACTTTGTTAAATGTCTTATATTACGCAAAACTGACTCTTGTGAGCTTTAAACCGTGTCATAATGCTGTTACCTCATCAAAAAGAAACCTGCCGTTTTATTTCATTCACACATGTTTGAGTAATCCTTTATTATTAGTCTGGCTCCAAAGCTCAGATTCTGTTCCCCCTTGTGATGTTTTGTAGTGGTAGTTTTCATGTTAACAGTTCTGTTTTACGTTTAGTTCAGCAAAGATTGGTAGTTAAGATGAAATCATCCAAATTATTCTGGTGAAGCTGTATGGATTTATGAACTTTATACTGTTTTGTGGTTCTATCTTGATGATGAAAAATGCCATAATAGGTTCTGGAAAAGTATTGCACAACTGGAATCAAAATCCAGGTGCTGATTCAGTTCTGTTGCCAACTAAAATAGAAATGTACGCAGCTACCGGAAATGATAATAATGTTAATGATAATATCATTTAAAATTCAAAATTGACTCTTGTGAACTTTTAGCCAAGTTATAAGTTGACAGCTACCTTTTACCTTAAGTTTAGTAGTGATAGGAAATTCCAGGACTGAAATGACTATTAATTATTATCCAAATGATTCTAATGAAGGAGTATGAAGTTTAAATACACAGTGGAGCATTTTCTATATTCCCAAATGACAAGGTGTTTTCAGTTTGAGAAAAGAGCTAGATATGCAGACTTTGTGTGTTAAACATGTGAATGACACAAAACACAACTCCAGGCATGTTTGTGAAAAGGAAACAGCATTATAAAAAAGATCAGAAATTAGTGTAATATGGGCCCTTTAATATGGCACCACTAGGGGTCAGTAAAAGAACAAATCATCACAGAGGAAGCCTTACTGATTTATGGACACTGTAATCACTTTTCCAGTTTGTCTTCTATGGTCTTATAGTCAGAATAAATAAATGATTTTCATGAGATTCTTGTGGCTTCTCCGCTCTATAATTAAGCGCCCGTAAGTTTACCCACTGGGCATGTGCGGACAGTCTAAATCAGGACAGAATGGCTGCATTGTTGGGAAACCAAAACAGCAAGGTCTAAGCAGGGGCCTGGGAGTGCCCTATGTGTGTGTGCCAATTATGTGTGCCTCCGGGCTGGTTAAATACACTACAATGTTGAGTTCTGGTTCAAAGACTCGTGCAGAGGGGTTCTTTTGGGGTCTTTAATGGTAGAGTCTTTCTCAAATGGGGCAGGGTGCGTTTGTTTTCGTGTTGAAGTCACTGCTGTAATGACAGGAGGAGCTGGAGGGGAGGAGACGGCACACTTTTAGGAGAGCGAGGGCAGCGCTGGTCAGTTAAAGGCACTGGATCACATGTCTAGACCGTCACACTGAAATTAAAGGTTTTCTGTCTGTTTAGGCTTTCCATTATATGTTTTCCAAAGATTGTTAGTTTTTATTTAATGGTAACATTAAACATTTTATCTAAACAATTTAAATATCTTTTTAAGTCCTCAAAATTTAACATAGCACAGAACAGGAAACTGAAACCAACAAATAGCACTTTTAAAATTTATTTAAAAGTGGATTGTAGTTTTCTGGTAGTGTGTATGTTTGCTTATGTCTATGGACATGTTATTACTTTACACAAAATGTTCCAAAGTATGGCATTAGACATATCTATCTTGCTTTTAGTTACAGGTGTTTTTATACCTAAAACCTGGAATTGCGTTTTGATTCATTCATTCATGTTTGAGTAACCCTTTATTATTAGTCTGTCTACATCTCCAAAGCTTCCACCTTGTCATGAAGCCTTCGTTTTCAAGTCTACCTTTTATCTTTTGTGCAGCAGAGATGGGCAATTCCAGGCCTGCATTTATCCCAGTCATTCCAGTCAAGGTGTATGGAGTTTAAAAACACGGTGGAACACTTCCTGTATTGCCACATGACATCACAAGGTGCAAAAGAGTGTTTTTAGTTTCAGAAAAGGAAAAGAAGAAAGAAAGAAAAGGGTTTGTGTGTTAAACTTGTGTCAATGAAACAACAGAACTTCTGGCATGTTTTTGATGAGGAAACAACCTTGTAACAGAAAATAGTGTAATATGGACCCTTTAAATTTTTTGGCAAATAAGAGAATCTGCACTTGAACGTCATGACACCAGCCTTTATGGAAACCTCTTTTCAAAGACAAGTAAAGATTGATGTACTCTGTGTTTCCCATGGGTTTGTGTCACATTTTGATGCCACATAAATGACCCCAGAAAGATGACCACCCGTCTGAGTTGAAAGTCCGCGTCGGCCCCCAGCTAAGCTTAAGGTCAAAGGCCGAGCTATAGCTTAGGTCAGGCTTCTCAGTTTTCTTTGCTCATTTATCTAATATGACATTAGGATGAGAAAAATACTGCAATTTTTCCGCGAAGAGCTCATAGTTTAATAAAAACTTGCACAATTTTGGAACTGATAAACTAATCCAAAAATTCCATCAGTTTCAGGATAGTTTATAACTACAGAAAGATATTTATATAAAAATATTTTATTATTTGCAGAGGATATTCTATGATCCAGTTAACTACAGCCTTTTGCTGCTTGTTACTATGGATATGTCATTGCTCTGCCTGGAAAGTTCCACATTATGACATTAAACAGATCTACCCCACATTTATTAAATTACAGGTGGTTTTATAGCTCAAAAATACCTAGAAAAACAGCCTTTTTAACTGTGCTTCTTTACAGATCTGACTTGTAACTTGAAACATTCCAGACAAAGCCATAATATCTCCATGAAGCATTTGATGGACCCTTCACCAGAAAAGTCCAGTCCAATTCTAAAACCTAAGTAAAGTATTTGATTTGAAAATGAAAGCCAGTATGACTTGTGATTGTTTTGTAACTCTTTTGTTCCAGGACTTGCTTCATCTGTCTGAGTATGATCTGTTGGAGCTGGGTGTCCACAGTCACCTCCATCGGCTGCATCTCCTCACGTCTCTGCGTCTGATCCAGGAACGAGAACGCAGGAGAGGTACAACACAGAATAATACAGACTCTAAAACACAGAATTAATATGTCAAAAAAAGTTTACTATTTTAAATGTTTCACTTACTTTATTCGTAAATCTCTCTATATATAACACTTCAGTCATCATATATCAAGCTTTATTTGTTATACAATTCATGGGTTTCATCTTCTTGTCATGCAACATTGAGGTTATAAGGGCTTTTTTTCCATTCAAAAGGTATGATCTATCTCAGGGAAAAGTTATATACTTAGTTCTGAAGACATATGGGAACTGTGGTTGGATCGTCTCAAGTTTAGACGGAGGATTTTCAGCTTCTGTTGTCCAATTCCAGACACTTCTGATTTCTAACAGAATGTAGAAAGGACTGGCTGGTCGGGCAAGTGGCAATGGTCCTAGTCGACTAGTTGACCACAAAAATAATCGTTAGTTGGAGCCCTGTAAACAATAGAGACAATCAGAGCCAAACAAACAGGGTTTCCTTATCTGGGCCATCACTTGCTTTGTCTGTCTTTTCCTGGACAGAAAAGTTGATGGACATTTGAGTGTTGTGTAAACATAAAACAGACAATGAAGGGACAGTGGATTATTTCTTCCACTGATGCTCTTTGGGGACACCAGATAAGTCCAAAACCTTAAGTCATTATTGTCATTATAAATACAGTTGTTAGATTAGGTGGATGGTTTGTCCTGATTTGCATGTTTTGGGAATAGAGGAAAACTAATTAAACACAAAATGGATTTCTGGTGGAGAGCCATCACACGCTTTTCTCCGTGTAGATGCTATTACTTTGCTTGGAATGTCCCACGGTATGGCATTACACTTATCTATCTCCACATGAGACAAACAGGAGATGCCAGTAGCAAAGTTACAGGTCAGATTTGTTTTATTTGACTTGTAGCATGTGAAGGTTCCCTCAGCCTAAAGTTTGATGTTGTATTGCTTTCTCTGTTTACTTGGACTTGGACCCAGTGTTTTTGATAAATACCTTGATTAGTTATAATGACATAACGTTTACATTTCTTTAGAGACCTACAAGCAGGGGAATAGCCCAGAGTCTTAGGGGCCCAGAATTGGACCTTCATCTTATCAATTTACATAAGAAGAAGGCCCAAGTGAGTTTTTTTTTTTTTTTTTTTTTTTTGACTCGGGCCTCAAAATTTCTGTGAGCTGGCCTGCCTACAGTTGCTAATGGGTCATAAGCATATTTTGAAGTTTGGAGTTTGGAAGTTGTATAAACTCATATCTTGTGCAAACAATAATGAATGTGTTTGAGTTACTGGTCAGATAATAGACTTTTTATACAGTCTTTCTTACATAAATTAAACATGTCTTCCAAATTTGCCACATACATTGAACTCCACATGATGCCATCAGTGCCTCTATAGGAGACACCACGCTGACCAGACTTGACTGTATTTCACCTTGGTGGGTAAGGGACAGCCTCATTAAACTGTACTAAATAGGGTCTGGACGTAGTGGTATAGGGGGACAATACTGCGTCACCCTCTCATTGTCGCCATGTGTCAGTCAGACCTGGTCCTGCTGATCTTAATCACATCTCAAGTGTTTGTGATGAGGGCCACAGACTTCTTTGTGTGCAGAGTTCCCATGCGTTATACAGAGAAATGTGACTGTTGTCCGGGATACTGCCCCAGACATCAGTCCAGTTTATTTGGCACAGTAAAGTCACTACAGGGCACTGGCTTGAACATGGAGGATACAGTAGGGAGGAAAAGAGAGGTTGGATATTGTGTTTGAGCATATAGACCTGTATGCATTGTTTTACCTACTGATTTTGAACAGGTTTATGACATAATTACATTAACCTGGATTTGACATGAACATTAAAGGAGCACTATGTAACTTTTTCTGGTTGAGAGTCTGCCACCTGTGTGTTTCCATGGAGGTATCACAGTGGTTTTCAGCTGGTCTGTCTTGCATTTATTAAATTATGAGTGTTTAAGTCTCAAAAGCATCCTGGGAGAAAAATGCATTCTTAACATAAGCAGGCTCGTCTCTCCACAGATCTGACTTGTGACTTGGCTTCCTGCTTGTCTCTATGCTGACTGATATGTTAAATGCTATACAGTGGAACATTCCAGGCAAAGCAATAACATCTCTATGGAGACTAATGGTGTGTCCATCCGACTTGGAGGTCTCCTTTTCCTCGGATGGAAGAACTCAGAGGAGACCGAGCAAGGTTTCCGAGATAGAATCCAAAATAGCAGCGCTCAGTGTCACTTGTAGTATGAACTGTTTTCATTGTGTTTGGATGCTCTGGTGGTTTAAATGACAATTTCAGTCACTCTTTATTACTCCAATACCTTATTGTGTCCGTATCATTCCCTATCGGTGTCACCCATGTTTTTAGCCCATTTCCTGCTTGCAAATGTGCAAAAAATGATCTATCATGCAACCCCAATGCTTTCACTTCTTTTCATATACTGAATTATACTATTTATACTGAATTTTTCCTCAAGGTTGTGTAGTTGAAGCACTTATTTTGGAACGTCTGGTACATAGTCATTCGGTACATTCGGTTAGCGTCCATGTTTTTCTCCAAGTCTGACATACGAAACATTAATAAAACGGTTGAAGCGTGGATGTGACATCATATCCGAGATCCGAATGGGAGACCGCTGGATAAACGAATGCAGCTGAAGCAGGTGGCAGACTTTCTGCCAGAAAAGTTACACAGTGCAACTTGGGGTCATCAAAAAATCTATACCCAGATACTAATCAATACAAACTCTAATATCGAAAAATGTAAGACTAAAAACATTGGACCTTCCCTGAAAACAAAACTTCATCCATAAAGCACCAGTGAGACTGTCTTGTCTGACAGTCATGGTCTTAGAGAAAAAAGTACAATCCAAACATGTTAATATGACAGCAGCATCTCTTTAAACACATTCCTGACATCTCAGAGCAGAGCTGGTGCAGCCCTGACCTGCAGCCCCAGGCCCAGTGGTTACCGCGGTGATCAGCTTCAGCACTGTGGTATTATCTGTCTGCTGGCAGCCTGCCATCCCTATCATTACCTCAAAGGCCAGATTTGTTCAGCTAATGGCATCCCTCACACCACACAAACACTCTGACTTACAGAGAAAACGCTAAGTCAACATTTGAGCCTGATAACAGCGTTCCACCAGAACAGGGAAACTCACAGGGATCTCACATACTCATCTCGTCATATTAAAGCTTTTTGGCCACACTCTGTGATTACGTGGTTAGAAAAGTTGCTTTTTGCGCCAGGTACTTTCCTCATACTTTGGATAAGATGTCGTAGAGATGCACCAATTATAAAATTATAGGATAAAACCTGAGACTCCATGTTTAAAGGTCACCCTGTTTTGTGATTTGTTTTTTCACCATAAAATATCAGCGGAATGCTCCTGTATTTTTTTTTTTTTTTTGTGTAGGATAGTTTCTCTATATTTAGCCACAAAGCACTCAAGCAGCATCTATTAAAAATCTTCCATGACTTGGGCAGGACTTTGGCATTGTAAATGGTAAATAATATTAACGAATAGCTGTAAAATATTTTTTTATTATTTTATTCTCAGATTCTGGAAACCACCAGACGGGTAGGATATAATTTGATGCAATTAAATAGGCTTATTAAAAATTCTATTTAAGACACAATTAAACATGTTAAACCAGAATCTGTGTTCATGCTTTTCAGGCAAATAATTCCTTCTTGAATTTGATTTTAATTGTTTTATTGCTATGGTGACGGAGGACCATTGCCATAGCCGTAGACTGTATATAAAATGGACTAGGGGAATGGGACGTCACCCATAGTGTCGGCTCCAGTCAAATGAAGCTCACAAAGCTCGCAGTTAGAGGAGTGAATTTGGAGCCAGTTTCATGTTAGGAATAGGGATTCATTTATGTTTAAAATGGCAAAATAAAGCACCTGGATCATGCAGAGCAGGGTAATACAAACATTTTAAGACCAAAATGATGAGGCTCAATGCAGCAGTTATAGAGAGAGAGACCACACTTTGAGGTAAAGTCAATTGAAAAGAGTTGATGGAACCGGAAGAGACCCCCATTCTCACTTCCTATTTGGAACGCAGCAGCTAGTGAGTTAGCTATGTCCCTTTATATATACAGTCAGTGCTTGAAACCCAGGCATACACAGGGGAACCCCATCAATTAATTAAAATAAAATACTTTTATTTTACCTTTTTATTATTTTATGTATATTCTTGCTCTTATTTGATTTTACTCATTTTATTATTTTTACGAGGACTAGTGGAGGCAACTAGGCCTTTATTTTCATTTCTATTGACTATGTTTTATTTATATTGTGCAGCACTTTGGAAACTCTTTTGTTTATGAAATGTGCTATATAAATAAAGTGGATTGGATAATTAGTATATAAATATTATGTAACCATTAAGTTGTACTCAGATAAGATTATGGTAATAAACAACACTTCAGAAATGTCTCAAAACCACATATTCAAATCCTAGTACTTCGTTTAGTACTAACTCTAACCCAGTGCTCTTCTTCACTATAATGAGTTAAGTTGAATTGAGATCAGGTTTTGATTACAATTGGCTCTATTCACGCAGGAAGACGTTTGGAAACATGCGATGATGTCTTCTGGTGTAGTTGCCGACACTGGACTCTCTGACCCACTGTGATAAAACCCATTTAAGTAAATGTGATCAGAGGTAAAATGAAGACTGCATACGTATGTGCTGTTTGGAATAGTCTTGAATTTGGTGCCCTCATCTCTTCTAATCGCATGTACCCAGTGCGCTCAGAGCTCTGCGTCAGTGGGGAAATTATGAAAACGGAGGGTTGGTTATAGTGGTTGATTAGCCAAACATAACAGAATGCTACAATAACATGGCGATGAAGAAAACGAAACCATTTTTCTCATTTTTCCTAGATTTTGTCAGACTTGCTTCCGCAAACAGAACCCGCCGGAAGTTGTCATTGTATTTTTCCAAACATCTTCCTGGTTTGTGTCGTAAGCGTGAATAGAGCCCGGTGACAGAGGACCATTCCCACTGTTTGGATGAATACACATGGGGAACATCTTAAATGCCTGAGTAGCTAAATATTACATAAGCTTTAATTAAACTCGGATAAGATTACTGTAAAAACAATACTTCAGAAATGTCTCAAACCCACATATTCAAATACAGAACCTTGACTCAGTGCTCTTCTTCACTATATGTTGAGTGGGTGATATGAATGCTATGCGAAACAGGGGTCGGCTTGTGTTTTTACATTGTGAGTGGCACTGATCGACACAGCAGGTGGTCGTGTTTGCTGTTTGTGTCCCTCCTGACCTGCAGGGTTGTCATGGTAACGGCATACTTGTCCAATGAAGACCTTTACCTCGTCTCTGGACAGGGACGTTGGTGGTGGTCCGCGGAGGTGCGTTGTCATCCCTGTCATCACAAGAAGAGCTGATTATACCTCAGCACAAAGGTTTAAATACTGCTGTTGTGTCCTTGAGCAACAGCCTTCACTTCATGTACAAGGAAGCTACTTTGACACTTTGACTATGAAAAAACTCATCTCACATTTTTTATTTTAGCCCATAATTATTATTTTTTTTTAACACTTGATTTTTTATTGAAATCTTTTATATTTTACAAAGGACTATAACCCAACAATGAACAAACGATCAAACATACTGGGGTTTAAAAGCTAGACATACACAATCTAACAAATAAAAGTACAATCGGGTATTACAATTTAAATATTGCCTCTTTCCCTTAAGTATGTTTCCCATTTTTCCCAAAAGTCATCTCCCTTTTTTTTAAGTCTCAAGATAAAAGTCAAACGTTCCATGTTATAGATATTTTTTAATAGTAGGTGGGTCCTTGTTAAGCCAGGGTTTAGTTATAGCTTTTTTGCTCGCTGTCCTAAACATTTTTAAAAGGTATTTGTCAGCGGTGGACAACTTTTGCCCCGTAAAGCCCATGATTCTTATAGACATATATTTCCAATAGAAGCTAACTTAAAGAAGGGGTATTTTACTACTGCTGTTGGGTCCTTGAGCAATAACCTTCACTCACCAAGCGCCATTGTAAATGATGTACGAGGAAGCTGCTTTGACTATGAAAAAACTCATTTCACATTTTTGATTTTAGCCTATGATTCATGTAGAGTTATATTTCCAGTAGAAGAAACTTAGAAACTTAAGGAAGAGGTATTTGACTTTTATGGGGTATTAACTGCTAACACATAACACATTTAGATCACCATGTTACATTTTAGAGGTTTTAAAATGCTATGTTCACGGAAAACAACATATTAACATGTTTTACCTTAGATTCCCTCCCTTTGCTCCCTGTTTTAAGTCACTCCCCCTTCTGACAATCAGCTTGCATCCCACTAATGAAACATCGCATTGTAAAGTAGCTGTGTACATTTTTTTGCATCATGCTTTTGTACATTTATGGATGGTAGTCTTGTGGGAGCATGGGTGATGTACTGTAGGCTTGTGGGCTGAGCATTGCAGAATCTCATAGCTAACTGTAAGGAAGGTTCAATAGGGCCTGGGAGAGATCGCTAAAATATTCATAAGGGAAAAATTGTATAACATGATATAAAGCTAATAAAAGGAAGAACATCTCTGTAGTGGACCAAACAGAAAGTCAAAGACAAGGTATATAAAAAATAAGTGTGAATTTAATAAAAAATAAAAAAAATTTTAGTTTAACAAAGGCTCAAATTTGGTAAATCATTAACAAAAAGCCGGGCCCAACTGGGGTAACTTAAATCAAACTGAACAGAACAAAAACTAACCCACCCAGACAGAGAACAATGTTTAAATACAGGAGGACCAACTAAACTGAACACAAGAGGGGGGATTACATTAAAAAAGCAAAAGCCCCCCTTTGTTCGGCATCGATGGTCTCTGCCAAGGGTCTGGCCACTTCAACAAAACAAAAAAAGAACAAGTGTAGCTTAAGCAATAATAATAATTCAGACTTATATTAACTAAAATGTGTGCATCCAAAATTAGAAAATGTAAGTCTAAATTAAGGAATTAAATTAAACTGTGTGCTGTAATTTACTTAATGTAAATGTAAATGAAATACTAACACTGTCGAGCAGTGGCCGAGGTATCCACCAGAAAAGTTACATAGTGCACCTTTGATCATGATTTGGCAAGTTCACCAAAATAACAGACGCATAAAGATAAGCTCACAAATCAAATTTTAACTCCATTGCCAGGCCCTATGTTCAGTATATTTCTATATTTTCAGTGCATTGACAGGTTGTAGGAAACACCTGGCGCCTGTTTTCCCTTGAGGTGCTGAAAACCTTCATAGACACGTGAATCCTTATCATGGCTCCCAGTGCAAGTCTGAACCAGGATAATCTCCTCTGGGCTCAGATACACCCAGCAACATGACCCTGACTTAATACTACATGTACTGAAAACATGATCTGTCTGCCTTGTGTAACTTTGTCCGAAATACCAACAGTTCCTTAATTATTTCGTCAGCTCACATTCTGTTCAGAACAAAACAAAAACACTGACTTTTAAAACACATAGATAAAAAAATTAGGCCACTTATGTGAGCTACTAGCCTGTTAGTAAAGATATTGTCTGCTCTCATTCACCTCTCCACACCCTCATTCATCACTGTATAATTTGTACACATAGCAAGGCTGGTGAAGTGCTTTGCTCAAGGGCACGCATAACAGCTGTAAGCATGTCAAGTAGCAAGGAGCAACCTATAGGCTTTCCAACATACATAGAAAATTAAAATGATGCAGGTGTCATTTTGGAGATATGCAAAATTAGAATATCAGAATAAAAAGGCTGCAAAAAGTGTCTTAAGTTAGAAAATAAAAAATAATGCTTTCATGTAATCTTCAAAACAAGGTTAAAGCCTATAAAGCAGGAGTGAGTCGTTATTTAATCCCAGAGGCCATATTTTAAAATAAACATTGTGATCACTGGTATAAGAGATGCTCATAAGCAAATTTCTGTTTTATGTAGGTTATTTTAATGAAATAATTATAGGAAAAACTTGGCAGTGGCCAAATTAAGTCTGGATGAAATGTCCTGGTCTGCTATAAAGTGATATATTCACTTTTCTCTCTTTAGCAGATTTAAGATGGATTGTCATAATACTGTGTGAATATGTCATTGTTTTTGTGCATATTGCAAACCCTTAGTTTCCACCTATAATTAGATTTTATAAAATTTCCATCAGTTGTCCTGCAGATTGTGTCACTGGCTTGATTCAGTTAGATGCTTTGCAAAGACGTTACCAAATTCATTCCATAATGTAATGGTGTTTAGTGGTTTAGATGTCCTAATCCGAATTGTGGTTTATAATGTAAATTGTGAAAGGAGACAGACAACCACACAATCACATGATGAATGTAAAAGAGATTAGCAAAACTATTTTAATAATACAATAGATATGATCATGATTTACAAGTTTTAGGATTGCACAATTAAATAGGTAATAAAATACTTAGAATACATACAACAAAAGATCATAGTTTAGAATTTTACAAATATATTCTGAAATGACTGATTCTTGTTTTTATTTGGTTGTTTATCACTTTTTTCTCAAATAGGCACTGTGTAACATTTCTATTGTGTACCTGCTTGTCTCCAAGGATTTGTTATTGCTTTGCCTGGAATGTTCTACAGTATAACATTAAACTTATCTGTCTTGGATTTATTCAATACTCTTGCTTGAAAATGTCTTAAAAACAAGTGTTCTGAAACCGCTGGGCTTGTTAATGCCATACTGCGGAACATTTCAGGCAACACTGGCGGTCAAACGCCTTTAAAGTTCCTGTCAACTAAATCTAACTTTAAAAACATTTGCAAATCTAATCACAATCACAATTAGATTTTTCTACTAAAAAGGCAGTTGCAGATCTGCTCAAACATAGACGGTTCAGACGAAGAATCGGGAGTGGTATTAAATGTAAGTCTGTTTACCCTGATGGAGCACACATTGGCACATGCAGGAGAGATGGTGAGTTTACACAGACACATGGGAGAAATAGAGGGAGTGACCAGATGAACGAGTGATGGACGAGCAGTGGATGGAATGAGGGGGAGACAGAGGAGGAAGAGAACTGGATAAAACCAAGAAGAAAATGTTCCTGAACTCTGCGTGTCTGAACAGTGGACGTAGTGGTGTTTTGATTCGGGCATTGGTGTGTGGTAGCCAGTGGTTAGTTAGTCAGAGTTTCATCGGGAATAAATATAAAGTAAAAACCCATTGCAAAAGTGGTACCGATTTCCAAGAGAAATGGCTTATTACCTAGCTGAAAATACTGAATCAACTATGTAACATTTCTAGTAGATGCTTGTCTGCTTGGAAATGATATTGGTTTCTCTAAAATGTTCCACAGTCTGGCATTAGAGGTTCATATTTTATATTTATTCAGTTACAGGTGGTTTTATTGCTCAAAAATACCTTGAAAAGTGGGATTGAGCCACTGTAGCATGGCCTGGTGGCTGCATGTATAGACAAGTTTAATGCCATACTGTGGAACCCGATACAAACCCAATATAAGACAAAACTGATCCTTTATCAAACAACTACAGAACAGCTTTGCGTTCATACAAAATAGCAAACATTATGAAGCTTTCTGGACCGACTACGATTAGTGAAAATAGTCTTATTGCATCAGTTCATATGTCCATCCAGAAAATTGGCTGAACCGATATTTGCAAACACATTTTTCAGTATCGGCGTCAATATTGTGTCTACTCTGTCCAAATAATTTCCCTTGTGGTTCAATAAAGTTTAAATTTTAATTTTTTTTGTGAAATTCGATTTTTCTGCGAGGTTGTTTACATTTCCAATTAAATGTGACTTGTGTGTGATCTCCAGTGTGAACTTTAAACGCCCCAAAAGTGTCCCACTTGTGCATTGGAGGACACGAGGACGTCACTCGCAGCGAGCTCAGTGTTTACGGAAGTCGCCTCAACATGGACGTGAGCATTGAGCATCTGGCAAATTTAGTGTTGCTGCTGAACTGGAGCCAGAATACATACAGTTTATTTATTTTAAGGAGGAGATTGAGGAGAAGGACAAGGTTTTTGGCCATGGTGTTTAGTGGGGCAGTGGCAGCAACGTCCATAGAAAGGAGCGGCCGTTCAGACTGAAATCTCATGTCAAAAGATCGGATATGTATTGGTTTTAGGACTGCATATCCAAGTGACCTGGGTCGCATTTGAAAAAATTGGATCTGTGTCGTTCAGACTGTCATAAAAGATCAAATACAGGTTGCACAGGGGCGAAAAAATCGGATTTGGGTCACTTCAGGCTGCAGTCTGCACATAGCCTTAGCCTAATATCCAATACCAGTGTCAGATCAGTGTGTCCCTTTTCCAGGCAAAGCAACATCTCCATGGAGACACCTACTTAATTTTACATTTGCTTGAAAATGTTTGAAAAGATGCGATAATAGGCTGTAGTGTGTTTTTATAGTTTTTATTTTCTTGGCCACCCACTAAAATAATTTCAGTTTAGGAATATCACTTAAGGAGCAAACAGGCTGATCATCTTCATTCCAACAAACCCATTATGGAGCATTAAAAGTAAATGGTTTTATAAAAATATGCAAGAGTAGATAAGGAAATTACATGGAAGACATTAAATGATGATTCAGGAGATTATCATGTGGGTCTTGTAAACATTTCAAGTATTGCAGTGTTGGAAGGAAACAAAGTACAAAAGTAAAAGCACAATTTTTTACTTTTTAAAAATTTTACAGCGGATACTTTTTACTTCTACTTCACTACAATTGAGAGCATGTATCTGTACTTTCTACTCCACTACATTTCATATCTGGACTGAAAAACAAAAGTACTTTTCTTTATGGTTTGAGACTTATTTTAGACCATTTAAATTGAGTTAACGTCCCAACTTTGAGTGAACCAAATACAAAAACAGCTAGAAAAGTTAAGAAAGAAATTGAATCACATAAAATCAGGTTTATCAAAATCACTGCATTTGTTGGTTTAATTGCATAAAAAAGTAGCAGAAGACTTCTACTTTTTACTCTTAAAGTATAAATTTAAGCAGGTACCTCAGTAGTTTTACTTAACTTGATTTTTTCATGCGGTACTTTTACTTGAGTAATCTTTACCCCTGCATCTGTACTTTTACTTAAGTAGCAAAATCAAGTAGTAAATGTTTTTGCAGCCTCATGGGTCAGTCCTTTGAGGTACTGTACTCTTGTCCACCTTGTCCGATGGGAGTGGGGGCAGGCAGGGGGTAGCTCAGGTGAGTCAACACATGATTGTAGATTAGGTCCAGTGAGTCAACGCACATCTTCCTGGAAACACCACCCTTGTGCACACAAACATGCCAAGAATTCTCACAAGTCTTTGTAAAATAATGGCAGGATTTACAGTGAAAAGAGAAGCATAGAGGTCAGTTGATTTAAAGGTAATCCTGCCCATCCACAGGTTCAAAGGAAGTTAACAGTACCCTCATATTTATGTCTTTGGAAATGACCGTGACCATGAGTGCACAGGCAAGCTTCATTTATTTTGATTTATTTATTTTGAGCAGACTAAAGAACATAAGAAAAAGTTGGGACTGACCATAAAAGTTAGTATTTTTTGTTTTCAGTTTAGTTTTCCTAAATATTTCAGACACCTGACATGTGTTTTCATTCATTCATTTGTTTTATTTAAACACTTGAGTTTCAGATTGTAGCCTCCAAGTCTGATATCTGATCTACAAATATATACAAAAACAAGACAAGAAAACATTGTGCCAAAGGAATAGGCAGAAGAAAGGCACTTGCTTATAAATAGCTCATATTTGTGGTAACATCTGATAATCTTTACATTTGTCAAAAGTTTAATGATAATGTTGAAATCAAACACTGATTTTACTAAAACAATTGCAGTGCGTATTTATTCTCAATTACAAAAACCTTTAACATGATGTGAAAGTTTAACGATTTTTGTTGTTTGTGCTCAAGCTGATTATCAAATCAAAAAGCACTGCAGAATAGCGTCTCCCATTGGTTTCCCATTAACGTCAATAAACAGCTAATGACATCTCAGTTTCAGGTGTTTTGTGTGTGTTACAATTTGTGTGTGGCCTTGGGCAAGATATGTCCCAATAACATATGAAAACGTGTGACTATTCATAGCTGCCAGAGAATTATTATCATAAGATTGTTTCTTATTAATGCAATAATGTTTTTAAAGGGCCCACATTAGACTATTTTCTGATCTATGTTATAATGTTGTTTCCTCATCAAAAACATACCTGGAGTTGTGTTTTGTTTCATTCACACATGTTTAACGCACAAATCTTGCATATTTTGACTGAGTCCTTCTCTAAAACTGAAAACACTCTGTTCCACCTTGTGATGTAATGCGGTAATAAAGGCTCCACTGTGTTTTTAAACTCTATACTCCTTCACTAGAATCATTTGGAAACATTTCAGCCCTGGAACAGTCAATCTCCACTGAACTGAAAGGGTAAAAGGAGCTGTTAACTTGAAAACTACTGCTTCATGACATCAGTGTGGAACAGAGCGTTTTGAGGTTTGGAGATGTAAACAGACAAATAATAAAATATTAAAAAAGAGTGAATGAAACAAAACTCAATCCTGAATATGTTTTTGAGGAGGTAAAAGCATTATACTATGTCTTAAAGCTCACAAGAGTCAATTTTCGTAATATAGGACCTTTCAGAAGTTGAGAAAAAGGCCAAAACTAAGTGTGCCTTGCCTTTGTGTGTGGCTATAAATAATAAACAACAGTAGAAGTGTCATGGTGGTTGGCTGTGTGAAGTAATGGGATGTTTTGGTCCAGTTTCCCTTGTGCACAGATGTGAGGATTGCTTGATACGGGCATCTGATCATCACCACTCCCACACAACACCGGGACAGGCCCTTGTATTGTCTTCAGGGCAGACACACACACATGCACGTGTCCAATGTTATCATGAGCAGACAATACAGAGGAACAGAAGGACAGAAACAGGAGAGAGAGTCCCACGGGGCACCCAAGACACACACACAGCCTCTCACCATGACCTCATCCCTAAAGGACTGACTCACAAACGGTTTTCAATCAGAGGATGAAATTGAATCGGGCCAACATTCTTTCAGAGCTAAAAAACTCTTTGATACCTCCAGTGCTCCGAGTGCATTTCAGGTTACCTCTTACAAATCCTCTCTAAAGCAGTTGCTTTGTTTTTGGTGGTGTTCAGGTAATGCTAATACCCAGTCTCTCGAGCTATAGAAACCTTTGGGCTGAAATATCACTGTTATTTTGTGGTGTTGATGGACATTTTTGGTGTTTTTGTGAGTTAAATTGAATGATTTTGAGCTTTACATATTTGTGTATTCATACATGTGTTTCATTATTAGGTTTGGTAAATGTAGTTTTGCCCCCCTCCTTGGTTCACATCTATTGATTTGTAAGAAGTATCTGTTTTGATTCAATATTACACTGAAATACTGTCAGGAAATGAAAGCCCAAACCAGTTACCAGCTAGTCTACCCACTAAAATGCACAATAATTGAAGACACTATTACACTATTTTCTGATCTATGTTATAATGTTTCCTCGTCACAAACATACCTGGAGTTGTTTCTTGGTTCTTCACTCAATCAACACACAAACACTTCATATTTAGTTCAAGCGCTCCACTGTGTTTTTAAACTCCACACACCTTCACTAGAATCATTTGGATAATATCAGACCTGGACTTGCCCATCTCTACTGAACTATGATAAAAAGTAGCTGTTAACCTGAAAACTACCACTATGTGACATTACAAGGTGGAACAGAGCATTTTGAGCTTGAGATGTAGACAGACTAATAAAAGATTACTCAAACATGAAAGAAACAAAACACAGGTAACAACATTATAACATGACTTAAAGCTCATGAGATTCAACTCTGTGTAATATAGGACCCTTAATCATAAATATCTTTGCAGACAAACTTTTTAATTTTCCATAAAAATTTGTAGGTTTGAATTTTGAACTCCGGCCACAAGGGGTCAGTAAGGGGCAGATCAGTACCTCCAAAGTCTCCCTGAATGCTTTGTGTTTACGTCTTTCTTTACGATTGAGTGCACACAAAATTAGTTTGTACCATTAACGCAAGAATGCCTCAGTTGACATCTGTGTCCATCTTAAATTATGAGTCTATTATATTTTATAGCTTTGGTTGTTCTTTTAGACAACTGTGCTATTTACTGATCATCTGACATCTTTGTTTCACTAAGGTATTCCATGCATTATTGACTTGCCATAACATCACGTTTTATTACTAGCATGTGCTGACTGCAGTTCACTAAAAGGCCACTGGTGTCATTAAAGTATCTTTCAAACTTCCTGCACAGAAGCTCAAATCTCCAGAATCTAAAGTGCACTTGAAAGTCTCCAAACATGTCACTACTCTATAAAAATCAATGTTTTTTCCTCCTCTTTTCCACCATTAGCAACAATGGCCAAACCTGCTCCTGAATGACCCCCCCGGTACAAAAAGGAGTGTGAAATATGAGGCAGGGAGGGGATAGTGGTGGAGGGAGAGGGGCAGTTTTGTTTAGTGCTGGGGGGCAAGAGGCAGCCGTGGGGGTGGGTGGGGGGCAGAAGGGGCAAGTCAGCTCAAAAAGGAAAGAAAGAAGTACTCCTCCCCAGCGCAGTAGAGCAAGAGGAGGGGCTCTCAAATCACTCCCCAGAGAGAGACACAGTGAAGGGGAAGAGGCTGGAACTCTGCTACTTGTTGTTGCCTGCCTCAAGAAGCGTGAGCGGTTATCCAGCGAGCAGACGCCGGTTTAAATAACTTAACATAATAACGTAATCTTAACTCTCGATTCAAACTAACAATGAAAGGGGTTATGCTTATTTCTTAAGAGGAAAAAAAAATCTGAAGTGAATACAAGGACGCTGGGTTCACAGGTAGGAACTGTTTGGCATTTTTATCTGTTTAACTGCATTGATTTAAAGGTACACTGTGTAACTTTTCTGGTGAGAGACACCTGCTTGTCTCCATGGAGATACTATTGCCATGTCTGGAATATTCCACAATTTTGGCATTAATTAACTTTTTAGTATTTTACAACTTACATGTGTTTTATGGCTGTTTCATTGATACTGTAAAACTTGCATTCTTGTTGCAAGCAGGTTTGCCTTTCCACAGATCTGACCTGTAACCTTACTGGTTAATGTCACTTGCTTGTCTCCATAGAGATAGATAAATTAAATGCCATACTGTGGAATACTGCAGGCAAAGCAAGTGGTAGATCCTCTGTACCAGAAATGTTACACTGGGCATCTTGAAATTCTCTTCCGCAAAACAAGTAACATCATTAATATTGATTACATGAATTAAAAAAAAATATTTTCCTTGCTGTTGCTGCTGAATTTGTTTACCGCTTGCTGAATTTGCAATGGGACTTTTGCACAATAAAAAGCAAGTGGCTGACCCTTTACAACAGAAAAGCTACACAGTGCACTGTTAAATTATCTTTTTAATTATCTTCTGCAAAACAAGGAATCACATCATTATTATTGATTACATTATTTTTTGTAATATTTTCCTTGTTGGAATTGTTAACCACTTCCTGGATTTGCTATGGGACTTTTGCACAATAAAATACCATCCCAAGGCACTGGGTGTAGCTGGAGTCACGGCTGCATTGCGGTTGCTGTGATTGGCTGAGGGGAGTAATTACATGTGATGGATAAGATCAAGTGTTTTGCAAGATTTGGTCATGTTTGCTTGTTTGGGGAAAAGCGGGAATTCTCATCTGCAGCCCATGTCTGATACCTATTTTGTGTCATGGTGGTTTTTGTACTCTGAGCACTTAATAGTGAAGTGCCATTTGGGAGCGGTAGACAGCGACATTGGAAAAAAGGTCCATATTACACTATTTTCTGATAACACTTTGCATATTTAGGCTGGGTTCTTCTCTCAGAAAACTCTGTTCCACCTTGGGATGTTGTGTGGTAATAGAGGAAGTGCCCCACTGTGTTTTAAAACTCCATACATCCTTCACTAGAATCATTTGGATAATTTCAGTCCAGGAATTACCCTTCTCTATTGAAATAATGGTAAAAGGTATCTGTTTTTGAGGAGGTAACAACATTCTAACATGACTAAAAGCACATGAGTCAATTTAGCATAATATAGGACCTTTAAAAAACATTGTGACTGAATGTAACGTTTTATATTATTTTGCAGACATTTGATATAATATTTTGTTACTAATTCCTCATCATTCAGAAAACCATAGATTAATTTTTGTGTTGTCTGTTTATGCATTAGTATTTGATATGAGGTTGTAAAGGACTAATTTGGAGAAGCAGACAGGAGCAATGACATAGAGAGTAAAGTTTATAGGGCTGTGAGCGGATGTGGAACCTTTAAATAGCCATGTTATTGCCATGTTGCATGTGGTCGCAAGCATAAAGACTAGAGGTTTGTTGTCCATAATCAATTTGACACCAGCGCTGGGTTTAATGAGTTCATGGTTACTGCTGTCTGCTTCTTTGAGTTTGAATATGGTATAAGCTTGTTGTATGTGTGTTTTCTGATTTATGTTATAATGTTGTTTCCTCATCAAAAAATTTAGTTTTGTTGTTTCATTTGTTTCATTTACACATGTTTGACACACAAACCCTGCATATTTAGGCTGAAAACACTGTTCCACTCTGTGATGTGATAATACAGGAAGTGCTCCACTGTGTTTTTTAAATTCCATGCACCTTCACTAGAAACATCTGGATAATTTCAGCCCTGGGATTGCCGGTCTCTAGTACCACTACATGACACGGCGGAACAGAGCATTTGGAGTTTTGGAGAATAATAAAGCGTTACTGAAACATGTGTGAATGAAACAAAACACACCTCACTGTTTTTAAGGAGGTAATCATTTTAACATGCCTTAAAGCTCACAAGAGTCAATTTAGCATAACATGGGACCTTTAATTACAGCTTGGGGTGGTCACTATTGATGATATTCAGATGATATTGTGATAATCTTTTAAAAAACATGTTAAAATATGCCTATATATGTTGTAAATACACATAAACCTAACTCACAAATCTGGAGAAATATCACTTTATACCTTTATTTGAAAGACTGAACTGCACTTTAATGTGCTCTTTTTGTAGCCTTTTTATAGTCTATTTATTTGAAATTTCCATATCTCCAAAACAACCATTGCAATTTTATATTTGTTTCAATATCATACTTTTTCAGTATCTCCCATATCCAATAAGAACAATTTAATTTGCTTTTATTGCACACTTTGGAGGACTTTATAGGATCACAAGATCTACAATTTCCAATGAAACTGTAAAGGCATGGAAACTGTCCAACCCACAAACTTACAAGTACATGTGGTAGTCATGTTGTTTGCGGTTGCTGAGATATTGGAGTTCATAACAGCGTAGATTTACACTGGCTGTAAACATGGTTGTCAGTGTGTAATGCTCTGACAGGTGGACTGACTGAAGCTGTGACCCGTCAGTTATGGGACGACATCTTAAAACAGAGAACCACCCACGAGACCATGACAGAGGCAGACATGTCAACGCGATGCTACACACCAGCCACAGACTCTATAAAGGAGTGGACGAAGGGAGTGCGACCTCACCCATAACGTCCGGCTCCAGTCAAATGAAGCTCGCAGGGCTAGCAGTTATAGGAGGGAATTTGGAGCCAAGTTTGATATAAGGAAAATGAATTTATTTATGTACAAAGTAGTGAAATAAACCCCTAGGATCATGTAGAGCAGGTTAATATAAATATTTTAAGACCAAAATGGTGAGGCCCACTGGAGCAGTCACAGAAAGAGGGGGGACTTTTTTTTATGTAAAGTCACTTGCAAAAAGAGAGTCAAATTAATCAGAAGTGCCACCAGGAACACTTCCTATGGGATCTATGTCCATTTATATTTACAGTTTTGGACACTGCCTGGTTATTCTCATACTGAGCTGTACTGGAGTTGTCTCGAAAACTCAGACTTTTATCAATACTGAGGTATATAATTATGAATGCAAGAGTCACTGTATACTATGGAGGAGTACTATGATATTTGTTGCATACTGCGGCAGCTTTTTACTCATGAATGGACGTGGGCTCCTGTGTCTGTGAATGGTATTGAGTTACTGGTTTTGGTGGGGTTAGGTGTTTGGTATTCCAGCCAGCCATCAGCACTACGTGACCCGCTGCTCTTTACAAAGACAGACTGACTCAGGCTCAGTCTCCCCTGTATTTACACGCATGTTGTTATTTTAGGTATGTCCCGAAAAGGCTGATTCACATTTTGTCCCATTTTGTACTAGATAGTTGGACTTTGATTGCTCTGTTAGAACCATAATGTTCCTGAAAACTACTTATTCCACGCACTTCTCAGGATTTTATAATATTTTTTATAATGTTTTATTCTGACATATTTTTGTCAGAATATAAATTCTAAAATCTAAAGGCATCGGTTCAGACAGCTGCACCAAGGAAACCAAACTAACTTTTACCACTTTTTACTTTTGTACATTGACTTTGCTTGCAACTAGTGCTATTACAATACTGAAATGTAAACACGATTTTGATTCTAAGGAAAAACCTTGACAACCCAATGTCTATGTCACAATAAAAAAAATCTTTGTTAATTAAATAATATAATGTAACTTTAATTAAAAAATCTAAATGAATAACAACAGTTTTAATATTAAAACCTGTGGTTTTGTACTAGTTCTGATGTTGTAGATCAAGGCCTTCCTAAAATGAGGAAATTAATTTGCAGTATCGATGCTTGTTCCAATGAGTATATTGTTTTGCTACTAGTTTTATTATAGATTATTGTCTCAATACTTTGACAACCCTCCTTGAAACTTCATAGACACATGACATTATCCTTATGAAATCATCAGGACAAATGACTGAAGATTTGAGTGTAGTCGGATATTGTTTTTGTAACTGTGGTGGATTTAAATATATCTGCAATGGTATCCTCATTTCAGACATTCTTTGCAACATCCAAAGAACAGATCCTATTTAATTACAGTTTATGGCACATTTTAATTACCCTTTAGGATGTAGAAAACTCAACTGTGCAATGTTTACAAATGAGACATTTTTTTTATCTGAATCCTGTTTGCTGAGATTACATGCAGACTGCATTTACGCTTAGTTTAGACATCTATCGCAATTCACATCTACAGGTGGGTGCAGCAGCCAAACAAAGTGCTCAAGTAGCTAAGAGTACCTTTATTTCAAAATAGCATTACTCAAGTAGTAAAGAGTAAAACATTATTTGGGTATTTGTTAAAAACTGTCGGAATCTGATGTGTAATTTGAATTGGTAGGACAAAACATGAAATAATGAGAATGAGAAAAAAACTCATATCTAAAGGAGCTGTATAAGAAACAACCATTCAAATTGTTTCATAAAAATACATAAAACTTGTCACTTGAGTTTTGGTTACTCTTCCCACAAAGAGTAACCAAAACTCAAGTATGAGTACTGTTATACTGTCAAACATATTACTCAAGGAGGAGTATGAGTATGGTGTCTGAAAAGTACTCTAAGAAGTACAATTTTACTTAAGTACTCTATATGTACTTGTTCAAGAGAGCGCTCACACTTATTTTAATTGGGTCTTGGTATGAGCCCGCTCTATTCCAGATTAGGGACACACCGATACAATATTGGTATCAGATATTGGTGGAGATACTGGAAAATTAGCTGGATCCGGTCTTGGTTCCATGATATTGGTTCATATCTTCATTGTGCTTTTAACTGGTAATGAGACTATTTACAGAGTGATATAGGCCCAGGGCGTCTCATAATAACTTTCCTACAAAGCTGTTCTGTAGTTACTTGCAAGATAAATAAGTCACATAATACAACTGGATCAAATTTGTTAACTCTGTATTGAGAAAAAAAAATCAGTCCCTGCACTGGTATTGGTATCAGATATCAACAGATACTTCAAGCCATAATATTGTTGTATTGGTATCAGAACTGAAAAAGCTGTATTGGTGCATCCCTAGTCAGATGGTAGACCTGGTTTGGCCCTGCTAAAGTCCTGGGTTAGTTCTGGGCTAGTCTAGGGTTACAATAGGGTTACAATACTGAAATGTAAACACCCTTTAGGATGTAGAAAACTCAACTGTGCAATGTTTAGTTTGTAATGTAATGTTTCAGTTCAATCCCAAATTTGATGTGAGTTATGTAACATACTAAAACCCACCTCTGACAAGGCAAGTCAAAGCAAGCATATTTGTACAAAACAATTCATACACAAACTAATTAAAAATCATTTCACAACTACACAGTTATGGTACTAGACATTGCCTGTATTCTTATGTACAGTCATGTGAGGTGCAGGAGGCAGCTGGAGCAGTGGGTTTAAATAAATAGACCCTCATTAATATGTTTCATAGCTGCTGGTGGCCCACGCCGTGAAGAGGGAACAAAGCCTGACTCTAAACGTGGTCATGTGACAGTGGACGCCATTGTTCACTTCTGGCCAGGGGTGGTTTGCCTAATGCACTCTTGTCTGTGTTTGTGTGCTCAGAGCATGCCAGAGCAGGAAGACCCTCCATCCAGCCAAAGGAAGCCCCCCTGAGCCCCCCAACCCCAAATATATTACACTAGAGTTTGTTATTTTCACGGGTGTAAAGCTACTCAGGATGCATTCACTGAAGTAATACATTAAATATGTACTTTTTAAATTGTATTCTTTGTACATTGTTTTTGAGTGTTTAGAAAAGCAGCATATAAATAAAATGTATTATTATTATTAATATTTGGTTGTACATTTAGCCCATTTTGGACTTGATGTGCACTTGGTTTGGTTCTTTTCTAGTCCAGGTTTAGTCTGGTTCTAGTCCAGGTTTTGTTTCTGGTTTAGTCAAGGTTTTGTTTCTGGTTTAGTCCTGGTTTACAAGAAAACCTTTAAGAGCCTAGCAAGGGTGGACAGGTTAATTGTTATGGATAAATTAATTGAGTTAGTTTAATATTTATTCAGTATTTACTCAGATCTGAATGCATTTCGTTGCAATCATTTGATAACAGTTCTTTATAACAACTAAGTAAATACTGTAATACAACTCAAAAGGTACAAAGACTGCATACAATACAGACAATAGTCCATATAATTATTCTTTGAATACACACTACTCAATTTCAATGTTCTTTCAACCTAAAAAGGGAAGATGTCAAACTTAACCATTCACAAATGTTTTGATGAGGTTTAGGTCAATAAAAGAGATGAGTCCTGACATGAAATGTGACACAAAACCTGGGATTTTGGAAACAAAAGTCCAAACCTACACCTTTTAGTACTTGTGGCTACCCAGAGAAAGGGAAATGGTCATGCGCAATTTCTCCTAAGGAATCAGACCAAGTAGCTGTGTTCTATTTTATACATCATAAACAAGGATATTTATAAGTTCTGTCGGAGTGATGCTGTTGCTTTACCCTGTGGAGAGGCTTTTTCAGTTTTTTGAGCAATAAAAAACATAATTGCAAGATAAATACATTTTAATGCTGTATTGGGGAACATCTGAGACAAAGCAATAATATTCCCATGGAGAAAAGCAGGTGGCAGACCCTACATGCTGTACCTTTAAGTTCTTTTTCTGTGAATCAAAGTCATAATATTATACAGCTACAAAAATACAACCTTGAAAAGAGAACATTGGTGCACAGACAGTGGAGTCTCTGGGTGGGAAACAGATTAGCAGGAAGGGGAAGTGACCGAGTAAACATTAGGACGGCAGGCGGCTCATTTTAGTGGATTTATACAAAAATAAAACAAATATATGTCTCTCTCCCTCTTCTCTGTCCTCTCTGACTCTAGAAGTGAATCTAAAATTGTCTCACAGGGTTAAAGGACACAACTTTCCCATTGAAACTACTGGATGCTTTGGAAAACTGTGATCCTTCATTGTATATAATAGGCTTATAGCAGCTTGCATTGGCCAGTACAGTGTCCATTAAACAACACCAGCCCATATTTACTTTACTGGCTACGCAGTACATCTACGTTCCCTGGGGGTGTGATGCTAACTGTAGGTTCCACTCTGTCTGAAGCTCTGTTAGAGTTTAATCTGAGCTTTATTTTAACACAATATGGCCAGAAAGAGTTGACTTACTTAGAACTACAACAGCTGAGATGATTTGTGCTGTTAAACAAGTCCCTCTTACATCGCCAACAGTTTTTCTCTCATATTTTCGTTGAAAATCAAACACAAAGTGACAACGCAGTGAATTCATATTGATCACAGGTTCCTGCAAATGTGCTGTTTAAATCCACTTTATATTCTTTTTGAGTTTTTAGACTATCTTAAAACTCTTTTGACTGTGTTTGCAAATTGTCTCACTATGGTAACTGCTGAACATTGAACTACTGTATATACAAATGTATGTGGAAAACCCCCAGCAAAATGCCACTGCAAAATATCAACATTTGTGTCTAGTGTTTCCTGATGGGGTTTAATTTGCTTCAACTTCAAGAGGTTTGATTAAGTATGTCTTTAAATTTAAGCTTATAAATCTCCCGTCCATGACTGATTGCGAGATAGGGCCAAAAGTTTGTTGTCAGGTCTATTATGCTGTGTTTTAGCGAGCTCAGATCAGCCTCCGTTCCCTGTGTTCTGTCTCTATTGATGCAGCGTTGAAAGATCTCATAAAGCAAAAGATTAGGGGATCATCATTACCTCAAGTCCCATTTGAGCTTTTTAACTTATGTCATTCAAAAGTACACAATTTAACTTTTCTAGCGGAGAGTCGGCCACCTGTGATGCCGGTAATGTTCCACAATATAGCATTATATTTTAACAGTCTTTCATTTATCATTTGTAAGTACAGTTGTTTTATTGCTCAAAAATACCTTGGAAAACCGTGCATTCTTACCCTGAGCTGGCTCGCTTCTCGACAGATCTAACCTGTAACATGGCCTGACCTGTTTTCCTCCATGGAGATAGGTAAGTTTAATGCCATGCTGTGGAACTTTCCAGGATAAACAATGCTTTAGAAGACAAGTGGCAGGCGGCAAACTCTCTAGAAAAGTTATGTAGTGCATCTTTAAGATTATAGATGCTGGTTTACATTTGATGATTTGAAGGTGCACTCCGTAACTTTTCAGGTTGGGGTCCGCTACCATGGAGATGCTATTGCTTTGCCTGTAATGTTCCACAATATGGTATTACACTTGTATAAGATGCATTTATTTGATTATGGGTGTTTTTATAGATTTAAAAGCATGCATTTCGCCTCTTCACAGATCTCCCCTGTAAAAGTGTGTGTGTGTGTGTGCGCGCGTGTGTGTGTGTGTGTGTGTGTGTGTGTGTGTGTGTGTGTGTGTGGGTGTGTGTGTGTGTGTGTGCGGGTGTGTGTGTGCGTGTGTGTGCGGGTGTGTGGGCATGTGCTGGGGACAAAGTGACAAGCGAACAGCTGTAGAGATGGCAGGATGCGTGGAGTTAAGAAAAGAAAGAGCAGAAAGAAAAGAATAATTATGTTCAAGAGACCGAGGGACAATGGGGAGAAAGCGAGGGATGACGAGGAGGGCTAAAGAAGTGCTGACATCATGACGGACAGATGAGGGAGGAGGGACCCTGTGCACTGGGCCGGAAGAGAAAAGAAAGATGGATGAGAGAGATCCAGTCAAAAGGAGAGGCAGAAGGCAAGTTGAAACGCAGTAAGGAGTCGCATTGTCTGTCAAAACAAATAAATACTCACTTGTAATGGATTGGTGAACAAAATGACAATATTGGTAATAACATTTTTGTAATTAGTTTAAAATCCAGTTAAGGTAGTAATTAAAGGTCCTGTATTAGACAAATTGACTCCTCTTGTGTGTGTGTGTTTGAGTAATCCTTGGTTTAATAGTCTGTCTACATCTCCAAAAGTCAAAATCCTCTGTTCTATCTTATGAATTCAGGAGGCGGTTTTCAAGTTAACAGCTACCTTTTACTTTTTGTTTAGTAGAAGTTGCAATTCCAGGGCTGAAATCATCCAAATGATTCTGCTGAAGGAGCTTAAAAAGATGCTATAACTGCAAAAATGAAGCTGATGTTTTCATATGTTGACTTTGCCAGAGAATAGTTACAATCTAGATTCTGTTTCAGACCAATGGACACAACATTTATTTTTTATTTTTTTGTACGTTGCAACTTTTTCTAATTTTTTGTAGTATGTTGAGCATCTATTTCCTTTAAACAAAAATAAAATTAAGACGATACTGATCCAAATGTGTTTTGTACTCGTCATTTATCTCTCAAGTAAATACAAAACAGCTTTGTATATATATACAAGTTCAAACACTGACACTTTCTGGGTATGGGTTTCTTATTGTTGTTGTAATATTTTGTGTCATCACTCTTCAAATTTGTTATTGTGACAGGCAGTTCTTTTCCAACCTGCTTAAAATCATAGACTTATAAACTAATGCAACCATTATTAGATGTAGTCGTTGCTTTGTTGATCTCTTATAATTCAAAGTTAGCCCAAATGGAAACAGAAATAATCTTATGCAGGCCTATCTAGACCAAAACACATTATTTTTGCTTTGTCTGTCATCGTTTCAACACAACAGGATCTGCATCAACCACTCCCTTCACTAATGTCACCAATAAATGCATTTTAAGTGTATTTATTGAAGCCAGCGCGCAACTGAATATCCTAAAAGCCTTTTGTTACTGATATTAATCCTTGAATTATGCACACATTAGCAAAAACTGCCCAAAAAGTTTCAAGATAGTTTGGAAACTCAATAAAAACACATTTTCAGGAGCCTGTGAGCAATACAAGCGTCCATGGTCCTGCTTTAGACTTGTGACTGTACTTTTACAACAAATCATCTCACCTGCACCAGCTCTTTCTGGTCAGATTGTGTTAAAATAAAGCTGAGATTAAGTCTAACATGAGTAACAGCGCTTTGAACAAAGTAGTGCTTCCAGTTAGCTTCACATCCCCATCAGCTGCAAAGTATCAGTAAAAAGAAGCATTTTGTACCTGTTTAGCTCTTTTCCATCATGAATACTTAATGTGTAGGACTGGTGATGTTGTGAAAGTATTCAGTGAGAGTCTGCAGTGGTGTAGCCTATAGGGGGTTGGGACAGATGGTACGGGCCACACACAAATACACTTGAGGCAGCTGACCGTCACTCCCTCGGGCTCTTATAATGGACCCCACCCCTCCCCTCTCCCACTCCCATATCCACTGGTCGTTGTGGTCCTTGAGGAATCCAGTGTTTGACCCAGCATGCCTTCACAGTCCGACCCCCATTGTTCTTACAGTAGCCTGTCTCGTGTGCGGGGCTGGAGTGGATAAGGGCTTGTTTGAATGTGTTGAAGTGTGGTCAGCTGTGGCCTAGTCCCTCCTACGAGCTTATTGACAGCCATCAGGGCACGCTCCACTGACCTACTTCAGCCTGCTTAAAACTGGAACAGTGTGAAGTGGAGACATTTAAAGAAGTTGAGTTTAATATAACATAATAAAAATAATATGTTATACGTTTGCTGGGATCATTTACAGTAATTTATTTCAATATTTATTTTTGTAAATTCCCAAATCACATACAAAAAATTAGGGAAGTGAAACAACAGCTCTTGTATGAAGCTCTTGTATATATCTTTTTGCTGCTTATTTAGAATTTATTATTACCATTTATATTTTTTTCTCTTTGTTTTTATATTTTATTGTGATGAGTGACCTACTGTGTCCAAATAATTTCCCTTGTGGATCAATAAAGTTTGTTTAAGTCTAACAGACAACAGATGAACCAACATTCACTGCATAAACTAAATAACAATAACACAAACAAAAATGGTTAATTCGATTTCTTACCCCCATCGCGGCCTCATTAGACTTTCAAGATATAAAAACTCTTTT
This sequence comes from Odontamblyopus lacepedii, assembly GCA_034769755.1. Lineage (NCBI taxonomy): Eukaryota > Metazoa > Chordata > Actinopteri > Gobiiformes > Gobiidae > Odontamblyopus > Odontamblyopus lacepedii. Next base: position 27,450,569 of record CM068350.1, read on the forward strand.
TTAACATTAAGAGTTTGACAGTTGAATCAAGTTTACTTTTTTGGATAACCTAAGATTGTTCATATAGATTTTTGTGTGTGTTTGTGTGAGTATTTCTCACATTGTAAGTCATGGGGACCTTCCTTAAGGGACAATAATCAGGTCCCTATGATGTGATTCCTTTTTTATTAGATCAACAATATGGTTTAAAGTTCAGATATGGGCTAATTAAGGTTAAGGTTAGAGTTTGGGTTGAGGCTTGGCAAGCAGTAATTTGTCTCGAGGATGTGAAACTAAGTCAGCGTAATGTCCCCACAGTTTGGTAATACTCACTGATGCACATTATGGTCAAAAGCGCCGATCAATGCTGTGCAGGGACCTGACCAGGGCAGACGCAAAGTTCAAAGGTTGACCCTCTGAGGATGAGGTGATGCTTTAGATATTAGGTAATGGAGTCACTGGCAGCAGCAACACAACAGGCAGTGCATCACATCCACAACAATAAAGCTTTGGTGGTTCATAGTATTATGCACTTTTCTTTTTGTAACTGCAGTGCTGTGATATCAATACATAAGTCATGCATCCAAGAAAGAATTAAAAGATTTTCTCCTACAAATTCAGGTATTTGACCATTTCACCCAGAAAGATTTATTATTTTATTTTATTTATTCAATATTTTACCAGGTAAGCCAATTCTCTTCTGGCCAAGAGACAGTATAAGACAACACAACCAGAATGCACTCACACATCAATCGTAACATGAAACAGTGAAACATTTGCAGATTAAAGATATAAAAGTGTTATGTGCATGTGCAATGATCCTGTAGAATTCTCTGGATGGTGCTTTTAAAAGTCGACAGAGATAAAAACGAACTAAGCTTTAAAGTCAAGTTACAGTCACGATAGGCTACAGTTTGAAACCTTTCCTTTTATAGTCCTTGTTTTTCTGCTGAAACAAGACGACAGAGGAAAGAATTTGCTGTTCATCTGGCCAAAGCTGTGTCTGTTTGTCTGCATCTGGAGTGTGCAGATCCAAACCAGTGTTTAGCCTAAAGCACAGAAGCAGTGATCACAATCTGCCACCACAAACAGTAGCCCCACTGGAGTCTGGATGAGATTAGGACTGTCACGACGACTACATCTGAAGTGTAATAAATTGCTTCAGAAAACACCACAATAAACGATCATTTTGAAACTCCTTCATGCCACTAAAACAAAAATACTAAATACTAAAGCTACCTTCAAACCTCAGTGAAATATTTAATACATTATAAAAAACATGAGCTGAGAATATGGCCCAAAAAACACATGTCCCACGGATCTCATCTCAGTAAGGAGGTTTCAGATTTGACAATGGGGCTGCCTGTCTCACCCTGTGTCTGGTGACTCTGGTTTCCCCCATCAACCCAAAACATGCATATTAGGTACAATCTAACCAAGGTAGTCCTGACCAAGACTAGCTCAAGACCTAGAGATGGGTCCCTGGGGCACCCGCTGGTCTTGACTCGTTGTCCCAGCAGCAGTGAAGGATGAGTCAAATGCAGAGGACAAATAAAGTGCACTATAACTAGGCCTGTCAGGATAATTACTATATTGGGTTATTGCTCAATGTATGAAAGCTTTTTTGGGGCTCAATTTTATCGTGTGTACATTTTCTGTGCACTAACGGGAAATTTTTTGTTATTTTTGGCTATATGACAAGCTCAAGGTTGAATAAATAACTGCTATGATTCATTACAGACGCAAAGTAGTACTTAAATAGTACTGAAGTGTTTTATTCTGCTGTATATTTATTACCGTTTAACAATAGTTTCTGTTAAATCTGCTCTTGGGTTTTTGCATCACTTAGTCTCACTTAGGCTCATTTCTAGTCTATATTTACGTCACGAATATATCACACGTCAAAATGTGTTATCATAGCCTAATCCAAACCTTAATGTTAGAGAAAAGGTGTACATAAACCTAAAAATATTATCCTTTATCTTCATTATTTTTTGATAAGTTGGTTTACTAATTATCATGACAGGCACAGTTGAGATTGGGACTTGGGAGTGCCCCGTCCGCCAACGTGTTCAGAAAATGATATTTCATTTTTACAGTATGACTAACACCTGGTGATGACTGACTCAGGAGTGCACTGTCCACTCATCATCCACACACAGCTGGGGAATTTAACAGGGAACTGCCCACTGTTTCCACCACTGTCAACAGAACCTGGACATCTCCGAGTATTTATATCTGCTTGTCTAACAGTAACATGGCAAAATGGAGCCAGAAATAGTGTTTTCAAATGGTGCACCGTTTGTTTTGGGGTGGAGGCGGCAAAATGCTCTTTTGGGAGTTGCAAAAATGCATTAGCAGCAGTGGCACGACCAGGTTATATTGAGGATTCCTATAAATACTTAATAAAACTGCAGAAGCTAAGACTATTTATAAGATGATGCATTTACCTACATGAGACAGGAGACCATCAGATAGAAGTATGATAGTTTATGACACAACAGGTGCATCTATCCAAAGTTTGGAAACAATGCATCTTAAAGGTGTCAAGATTATTTGGATTATCAATAATCAATCATAATACATAATACAATTTAGGAATGCACTGATCCATCTTTTTACAATACTGATTTTGATTCTATATTCTATATATTCAATATATCAACCAATATCAGAGAGTGATACCAGCATTTATTTTCTTTATACAAAATAAAATAAGACAAAACTGATCCAAATGTGTTCTTTGTTAACTCTCAAATAACTAACAGCTTTGAATAAATAAAAATTCAAACATTAAATTTCTTGGCCAGATACAACCAGTAAATGGTCTAATTACGTCAAATATGCCAAGTAGGATATCGAGTGAACCAATATTTCAAAGCAGATATCCTATCCAGCAAAGTTTTCAGTATTGGCGCCACTATCAGATACCAGTAATGGATCGGTGCATCTGCAATTGTATAAATAGTGAGAGTTTTACATGCATAAATGTCACTTTAATTCAATCTACACTTCAGTCAAGTAAAACTAAATATTAAGTGCTTATCAGGCTTTTTATGTCATATTAACTTTTTAATTCAGGAATTTCATAAAGCTGGTTTTCCTGACATTAAAACTTTGATATGGCATTACAAATTAGCTTTAGTATTGCAGCTTTAGAAGTATAGGATTATGTCACGGATTCTTATGCAACAACACTTCCTTCTTTCCTCCCGTGGGCCACTTGTGTACCTCATAACGTTCACCTGAGTACTTATATTTGTTTGTACTACACCTTGTACTGTATCTCCTCACCAGTGTGTCATATATCACACACGTTTATGTCAACCACCTTCAGTGTTTTTGAGCTCAGATTTCTTAGGGCAAAATGATATTCAGCCTTACGATATGTTTCCACGGTTACATAACACTATTTTTCAGGTTATGCTGTATCTCTGCAAACTGTAACCAAATACTTAAGTCTGTTGTTGTGTTTTCGTAGAGTTGAGGATGATGGCCGAAGGCCGTTTTGCAAGTCTGCCCCGCTCCCTGCACCACCCCTCTCTGGGAGGAGGGGGGCCCCACACTCCTCTGACCGGACCATCGTACTCACTGGGGGCCCCAAACACCTGCTCATCCCAAAGACTACAGGGGTCACTGGCCTCCTCCATGGACCTGCTCAGCTCCAGGTCTGGGTAAGTGTAGTGCACATGTTACATTTTTGTTAAGTTATGCATTTTGCAACATAAACAAAGGTGCATCATGTGACTTTTCTGGCAAATGACAACAACCTGCTTGTCTCCATGGAGATGTTATTGCTTTGCCTGTATTGTATCTCAGTACATCTCACTTGCATTTGTTTAATAATAGATACTCAAAAATAACTTGAAAAACTTGCCATCTAACTGTAAGTGGGTGAAATTCTCCACAGATCTGACCCATAACTTGCCCGGTCACGACACTAGGCTTGTCTCCATGATGATAGATACAATGAATGCCATATTATCCATGGAAACAAGCTAGTGAACTCTCCACTCTCCACCAAAAAAGTGAATTTTTAATAATCACTTTTGTTAAAATATAAATCAGTTTAAGACAGGTTCAAACTAATTTTTAATTTTAATGGCTTATCAAAAATGTAAGTTAATTTAAATATTGTAACCTATATTTTTAATCTCGTACACAGTCTTTCATCAGGCCCGGATGGACTATCAGAGCTCTCTGCTTCATCTCACCAAGTGTCCATTCACGGCACTCTCCCTCGACGAAAGAAAGTGGGCCACACCCTGGCCCAGGGCAGCTACACCTGGGACCCCCGGGGCAAACACTACCCCACCCCCCTGAGCCCGGGGCCTGTCCAGCCTCTGCCCTCTCCTCTGGTCCAGAGCATCAAAGAGGACTTCCATGGATACAGGTAATGGTGTCGTCCCATTATAATATTGATCGACCATGGGTTAGTCTGCTAGCCTAGAATCAATCTAATGTTTTTTACTGTGTCAGGGTTAAATTACATCACAAGTTTGGTCTGTGTTAGAAGTTTGCAGACTTGCTATGAGTCAAAATCAACCCATAATATGCAATAAACACAACATAGCAAGTACTTATGTGAATAGTGATTTGATATTTTATTTTCTTGAATGACTTTAGATATGAGATTTCTGTAAAGGTACAATATTTTCCTTTTTGGAGGAGGCATGTCACCAGCATGATACCATGGAAATAGACAGTTAAAACCATACTTAAGGACATTCGTTAGGCAATACTGTGGAGGATTGCAGTCAAAACAACATTTTCATGGAAACAAGCAGGAGTAGGCTTTATTTTCTATTTTTTCAGCTACAAGGTTAAATACTGTGACTTTTAAAATGTATTATACAAAATCTGTTGTATTTCTCCATATATTATCAAGAAAGATCAGCAGTAGTAGTAGGCCTCTTTGTGTAAAGGCAACATTTTCTGTTCTTACTTGTCCAGTAATAAAAATACCCAATACCATGACAACAACACAGTCTAATAATATATGATTACTCAAACAAGTGTGAATGAAACAAAACATACCTCCAGGTTTGTTTTCGAGGAGGCAACAACATTATAACATGGATTAGAGCACGCAAGAGTTAATTTTGTGTGATATAAGAGCTTTAAACTTTTTAGATCAAGGTAGCTTGAGTTTCCCCCAGTAAATCTGCAGGTGTTTGGGATGAAAGTGTGGCTGATATAGTGCTGTGGGGTGTATGCAGTTTGAGCTAGGACTTCACAAGCACCACAGCTCTCATCCCTCATCACGTCCTCCCATCTCTCCATCTCCTGGGTCCAGTTACAGACGACTGGATCTGATAGGGCCAGCTTTGTGACTGTATGAGGATCGCAGTGTGTAGCTTGGAGCGTTTGGGCAGGCTTTGTGGGTCAGGGTGTGGTGGAGCGGAGAACACATCACCATCACCTCTTTGTGCACTGGACTCTAACTGTCGAAAGGATACATTTCAGATTTTAGGCTCTGTTGACATATCGCTCCACAGGTTGGATTCTGCAGGTGGCTACATAATAAATGCTCGTTTTTGATCCTTACTGTGGAGATTAAACAGAATTTGTCACGCTGTAAACTATACTTTTCGGCATTAAAGCCATTTAACTTGGATGAATAGGCTACCTGTAAGCAGCTGGCAATTTTTTTTTTAATCATTCCTGTTGTAGAGTAAATTGTAGTATTCCAAGACTTGAAGAGAAGAATCATGAGTCTGGCATTCTAACTCAGGAGAAGTTAATTTTTATTGACCATCAGCATAGAACCTGCCACCCAATGACACAAACCCTCAAGATATTGCAATAGTGTTTAGTCCAGTCTGGCTGTGCTCCCATTGTAGGGAGTATTATACCTCTGATGACGCAGGTTAAGAAAATAAGGACTGAGCTGACAGTGAGAGCCCTCAGTACAGCACAGCAAAGATATTTCTCTAACAATTCTGGTGATAACGTATTGCAGTTCATCTGAATATAATATAGTATAGGTGCTAAAATGTCCCTCTTTTAGTCTAATATGGCATCAGTCTATCCTGCATTTATTCAGTTACAGGGTTTTATTGCTTGAAAAACATGCATTCTTGTTGTGAGCGGGGTGGCATCTCCACAGCTTGGACCTGTAACTTGGCCAGATGGCATCACCTGCTTGTAAGTATAATACTGTGGAACATTCAAGGCAAAGCAATAACATTGTCATTGAGACAAACAGGTGTGAACCACTACCAGAAAAGTGCATCTTAAAAAAGTGACATAACTCAAATGCTAAACAGATTGAAAGTATATTAAAATCTCTATTTCAGTAGTCAAAATGCACTATAAAACCATCTCTGCATTTCTATTAAAATATCTTTTTTCCCCGTAAAGTATTTAGTGGACCTTTATGTAAGCCACTGCAGGACGGTCCAGACACATGGACAGTTGGTCTTGACTTTCCATTGCTCATGTTGTCCTCTGCCCCCTGACCTCTGACCTTATGTTACTCTAGCTCCCATTGGTCGATTTGTCTTTGAAGAGACCACCATGACAGAAGGAACAGTTATAGAGAGTTGCAGACATTCTGTGGTACAATGTAAATGGCAGATAGAGCCTATACAAGAGAATAAACTGTGTACAAGATCGAGATATATTGAAACATGGATAGTATCGCAATTGTTGTTTTGGAGATATGTTAATATATGTTCATGTACAAAATAAATGTACAATGTAATCTTACAAATAAGGTTTTACATTGACATTTCTGCATTTTGTTGTTTTGTTCAGTAAAAGTTGAACCACAATATTGTCTGAATGCCATCCTCTGTTCCTGTTAATGCTAAAAAATATATATAATTAACTAACAAATAGCAAGCTTTTATTCACAATCCTCATCCCACTTTCTATGTCCAACATCATATTTCCAAGTCTTTAGCCTCATGCATCGTCCTATTGCTTTCTCTATGGATATAATATTAGAGAATAGCGCCCTCTGTTGGCCTTCTACAGACACTGCACCCTTTACTCTCACTGTCCCTTACTACTTGATAAGATAAGATAAGATAAGATATCCTTTATTTGTCCCACAATGGGGAAATTTCAGTGTCGCAACGCACAGTAAAGAGAACAGCAAGAAACAGTAGCAGCAATAGAGTACAGTTAAGTTAAAAATAGACAAACACTATAAGGATCTAAAAAGATGGGTTTCCATGATTTTTGGTGACATTGCATTCACTGATATGCATTTTCTCAAGACTAATCCTAATCTTAACCATAGTTACTACTTTCCAAACCTAAATCCTAATCTTAATTTATATTTCAGAACTTTAAAGGTGCACTGTGTAACTTTACTGGTAGTGTCCATCACCTGTTTGTGTCTGTGGAGATGTTATTGCTTTGGGCTGGTATGCTTTATTACACTATGGCAATAATTGTATGTATCTCCATTGAGACATCACCAGGACTAGTTACAGGTCAGGTCTGTGAAGAGGCGAACCCAGGAAGAGTAAGAACACTGCAAAAAACAATACCTAGATAAGTTAAAATCACTTAAATCAAGAACATTTTACTTTATTTGAGTGGATTCAACTTGACAAGTAAAATGATCTGCCAGTGGAATAAGTGTCTTTTTCTTAATTCAAGGACCATTCAATTTTGTTTCTTATTTGAAGTACAAAAAGTTGTTGTTTTTCTTATTTTATGTGTAGCAAGATGTATTTTCATATTTTAAGTACAAGAAGTCTTATTCCATATTATTTTTTTTATTCCATATTATTTTTTTATCCAGTGAATTCATGTTTTCAAGGTACGTTTTCAATTAAATGTAAAGAGCCATACTGAAATATATTGCTCTGCTATGTAACATTTTAGGTAGCAAGTTACGCATTGCACACATAAATCATGTTGATCTAATAATAGGACTTACAGAGACCTGATTTTTGTCCCTGGGTCAATGTGAGTGTGTTTACAGACTTTTTGTCACCACAATAAATATCGGCCCAAACACTGTGAAGTCAGCTGTGGTCAGTATGTAGAACAACAGGACAGAAAAAGACTGTGGCATGGTGCTTTTTCTCTTTCTTCACCTCTTTCTTTTCGTCTTCTGTTTATTTTTTGTGTCTTTTTGCAGTGTTGTGGCCACAGGAACAGAAATCCCCAGCTCCAACTTGCTGTATGGGCAGAAACAGTTAAAGTTAGCAGTGGTCAGCGTGTGAATGGCTGGAATGTCTGGACCGGGCTATGTCACGTTGACACTAAAGAACTGCAGGCTTATCAGCTTCAGACAAATAAATACACAATTAAGCACATCAACACTAAGCTTAATCTAGGTCCCATAAGACAGGGTTGAGCGAGGGCAGGGTAAGAGCTTTGACAGGGGAGGACTAAAGAAACATTTTACTAAAGATAAAATACATAAAACTGTTCTGTGTCAAGCGAATGGACACCAGAGTGATTTTATTTTTAGAAAAGTCATAACCAAGATGTGAGAAGTGACAGTTGAAGTCCTGTATTACACAAAATGGATTCTTGTGAGATTTAGGACATGTTAACTGTGTTATCTTCTCAATCTTCTCAACATATCCAGAGTTTTATTTCATTCACACATGTTGTATACATCTCCCAAGCTCAAAATGCTCTGTTCCACCTTGTGATGCCATCAAGTGGCAGTATTCAAGTTAACATCTACCTTTAGTTCAGTAGAGATAGGCAATTCCAGGGATGAAATTACTCAAATGATTCTAGTGAAGGGATATGGATTTTAAAAACACTTCCTGTATTACCACATAACATAATCATAACATAGATCAGAAAATAGTGTAATATGGGTCCTTTAAGATACACATTTGACAGGTCACAGTTTAAAACCATTTTTGAGTTGTGTTAAGCAAAATATCACAATTTTACCCTATCTACGTACAAATATGCTCAGAGGCAGGCTTGGGTTTGTGCATGAACTTTGACCTGTGTGAGAGTGAAATGAAAAATGCCAGTTCAGAAGTCTTTCCAGTTGGGTTGTATGGGTGGTGTCTGGTATGTGGTGATGGTTCTCTCTGTGCCACCTCTGCACTGGGAGAGGCTTTGACAGGCAGATGGTTCAAGTCTGTGGGCCAGCAACTGTACTCAGAGATAAAATGCTTTCCAGACTGTAATTGGGTTAGGCATCAAGTATTTTTAGAGTATACTCAATACTATTCAGATAAATTATGAAAATGTATCAGAAATGCGGTAAAATGTACCTATTAATACAGCCGTGGAAAATAATAAGAGACTACTGCATTTTTTTCCTGAAATCAGCTCTGATTTTTTTCCTGAAATCAGAGCCTTTCCATTCCAGCGATGAATTCCAACACAAACACACCTCATTCTGTTTCATGAGGCACTGATGAGATCACCTGAACCAAATCTAATTTAAGGAGGAAAAGTATAAAAAACACTGCTGTGTTCATCATTATTATTATTCCACCAAATATTGATTTCTGAAGTCTTCCTAAGTTAAAACATTAGTATTGTGTTGTTTTAAAATTAATATGATCTTATTTTATTTGAGGTCTGAAAACATTTAATCTTTTTGACCACTTGCCATTTTCTGCAAATAAATGCTCTAAATGACAATATTTTTATTTGGAATTTGGGAGAAATGTTGTCAGTAGTTTATAGAATGAAAATCTGAACCAAATCTAAAAAAATTTCAAAATTTCAAAATCAAAAATTTTCATTTTACTCAAACACATACCTATAAGCAGTAAAATCATTGCAGTGGTCTCTTATTTTTTTTCAGAGCTGTATATTGCTTTAGGTTCCACAAAAGGGCCTCATTTTATATATATATATATATATATATATATACACACACACACACACACACACACACACACACACACACACACACACACACACACACACACACACATATATATATATATATATATATATATATATATATATATATAAGTGGTCTGTATCTCCTCCTTTGGCCAACTTATGATTCCTGCTGGGTATCTGATCACTGGCAGGACGTAGCTGCCAGTGACGCCAAAACGCATTTCTCACCTTCCACGGTGGTTGGTCTCTCTCACCCTCATCAGCTCGGGTCCCCTACCAGAGGCCTGGGAGCTTGAGAGTTCTGCACAGTATCTTTGCTGTTCCCAGTACTGCACTTTTCTGGACTGAGATGTCTGTTGTCCTTCCTGGGATCTGCTGCAACCACTCATCCAGTTTGGGGGTCACGGCCCCGAGTGCTCCGATCACCACAGGCACCACCGATGCTTTCACCTTCCAGGCTCTCTCCAGCTCTTCCTTGAGCCCCTGGTATTTCTCTAGTTTCTCATGTTCCTTTTTCCTGACATTGCCATCGCTCGGTATTGCAATGTCCACCACCACGGCTTTGTTCTCTCACTTATCCAGAACCACGATGTCTGGTTGGTTCGCCATCACCATTCTGTCAGTCTGTATTTGGAAGTCCCACAGGATCTTGGCCCGCTCATTCTCCACAACCTTTGGAGGCGTTGCCTACCTTGATCCTGGGGTTTCCAGCCCGTACTCTGCACAGATGTTTCTGTACACTATGCCCGCTACTTGATTATGTCGCTCCATGTACGCTTTCCCTGCAGCATCTTACACCCTGCTGTTATGTGCTGGACTGTCTCAGGCACTTCTTTGCACAGCCTACACCTTGGGTCTTGTCTGGTGTGGTAGATCTGGGCTTCTACTGCTCGGGTGCTCAAGGCCTGCTCCTGTGCAGCCAGGATGAGTGCCTCCGTGCTGTCCTTCAGACCAGCCCTCTCCAGCCATTGGTAGGATTTCTTGATATCAGCCACTTCAGTTATGTTTTGGTGGTACACCCCGTGTAGGGGTTTGTCCTGCCATGATGGTCCCTCCAGCACCTAAGACCCTTTACGCTACTGCCCACCTCATACAATGATGAGAGCCGATAAAACTTAGGAGATGCCGGCTCAGACGTCGCCCAGCCAAACAAGGTCTGCATCAGGTGTCGAGGAAACTGGGTACCTTGATGAGAAATGGGCTACTGGAACAAGGCGGAAATGGGCAAGATGCGATATATATATATAGATCCTGTGGGACTTCCAAATACAGACTGACAGAATGGTGATGGCGAACCAACCAGACATCGTGGTTCTGGATAAGCGAGAGAACAAAGCCGTGGTGGTGGACATTGCAATACCGAGCGATGGCAATATCAGGAAAAAGGAACACGAGAAACTAGAGAAATACCAGGGGCTCAAAGAAGAGCTGGAGAGGGCCTGGAAGGTGAAAGCATCGGTGGTGCCTGTGGTGATCGGAGCACTCGGGGCCGTGACCCCCAAACTGGATGAGTGGTTGCAGCAGATCCCAGGAAGGAGACATCTCAGTCCAGAAAATCGCAGTACTGGGAACAGCAAAGATACTGCGCAGACCTCTCAAGCTCCCAGGCCTCTGGTAGAGGACCCGAGCTGATGAGGGTGAGAGAGACCAACCACCGTGGAAGGTGAGAAATGTGCATGTGTATTCAAATGTTATGTCTCTAAAACAACCTTTGTAATGTTATAGATAGAATCTAACTGAAATCCATTACTAGCTCTGTGTGCTCCTCAGAGTTACTATTCAAGTTTCAAGCCTGGATAAAAGTATACGACATTTATCCAGGCTTGAAACTTGGACAAAAAACTAATTTAAAGGTACACTATGGAACTTTTCTGGTTGGGGGTCCGTCTCCCCACTCTTCTACATTATTGATGATTTGTCTGGAGTGCTTTAGTTGCTAAAAGAATACCTTGAACAACATGCAATGCCATATTATGTGATATTGTGAGTGCAATGCCATATTGTGTGATATTTTGTGCAAAAATCACATAATGGTGATACTATAATGTAATTTTTCCACCAGTAAAGTTACATAGTGCACCTTTACATTAAAAACATGATTGGTGAGTGCGTGTGTGTGTCTAGGTTTGTCCAAATTATCTCACTTCCTTTCTGTAACATGTCAAGTGTCATATTTATAGAAGGTATTACGTTCATGTCTTGACTCATAGAAAATGGCTTGGGGAGTCTGTATTGTCTTGGTTCCTGCTGTGTGGCCTTTGTGTGAGGACATCTGATTTATGCTGTGGGGCTGACATGATGTGCTGGATTAGAGCATCTGTTGACATCCACAGTCTTATTCACTCTGATATAAAATGTGAAATCTCCCGCGGTGACATCAAACAGCCCCCCACTCACCACCTTGATGAATAATAGAAACATAGTGGTGTGAATAAAGCCCTGTGCTGGGTTATGTAACTGAATCCAACTCATTATACTGGACCATATTAAAAGTAGAAGACGAATAGCTAAAAGTACTTGGTTTGATAAATGCTACAGTGTGCTAATATTCCCGTGGGAACACCAGCGCAGGCTTAAGGGATTTCAACTACCAACCTTTGCCAATGCAGTTGGGAATTGAGCTAATTACCACTTTCACGGCGTACTTGGCTGCTGTCCCTGCTCCACTGTAGATAGAGCTGATCTGAAGCTTATGAATAGGTTTAAACCTGAATTAAAGTTGCAATATGTAACTTTTATAGTGAAGGGTCCACCATCTGCTTGCTATTGTAAGTAATTGTATTGTAAATGTTCAGGGTATTTAACAATATAAACAACTGTAATTGAATAGAAATGTAAGGTAGATTTGTTTAATGCTATACTGTGGAATATTCCAGGTAAAGGAATAACATCTGTAACATCTGTAAATAGCCATCTTACAAAATGGTTGGACTTCAGGCTTTAAAAGTTTGTGTTACAATAATAGAGCGTTTCTTAAATAAGAGGCTTTTGAGTGGCCCCTATGATCCCAGATTTTCTGCTACTTATGTTACTGCTACTTAAAACTATTGTACTGAAGATTATTATTTGTACAGTTGGATTTATTCATTGTTGAAGCAGGTCTGTGCAATTAATTACACTTTAAACATGATCATAATCCAATCATTTTTAACTGAAAATGATCAACTTGGGTCTTTTTGACCGAGAGGCTTAAGGCCAGTCCTATAGTTACCGTAGTCAGTCAAAGCATGTGGTTTGAAGCAGAGTTCAGACTCAGGAATTTAATAATGAAAGCCATTTTTATTCATTTTTTATATGACACAATAAAATGAAATCTAGATCAAGGGGAAACAGTATTGGTACTGTTGTTTCTCAGCTTTTAAAGGTCCTATATTGCAAAAAGAGAGCTTTAAGCCATGTTATTTGAGTCACTTTTTATAAATAGTGTGTCAAGCTCAAAATGTTCTGTTCCACCTTGGGATGTCCAGTAGATGCAGATGTAGTTTTCAAGTTAACAGCTCCTTTTACCATTTTTGTAGTAGAAATTGGCAACTAGATATGCAGGGTTTGTGTGTTAAACATGTGTGAATGAAACAAAACACAACTCCAGGTATGTTGTGATTATTAAACAAAGTTATATGGATCAAAAAATATAGTATAGTACAGTACGGGCCCTTGAAGATGACGTGTCATTGTCAGAATTGCTAAAATACTGCAGCTTGTGTGTTGTAACCTTTCTATGAATTTGCCAGTGGACTCTGAGGCCAGTTCGTGTGGATGTGATGTGTGTTTGATGGGGGAGGAGATACAGATCTGGGAGGGAGCAGAGCCAAGGCAGACCCACAAGCACTGCACATGTTTACCACTCAAGTCAGGGACAGCTACAGGCACAAATATACCGTGAATGAAACTGAAATTTGACTTTGTTATCACTGGCCTAGTAATCTTTGAATTGTCTAAAATGGGGCCTAAGTAATGGATATGGATCAGTGATTTCACAAAGAACAAGCTTTTGTTAAAATATACATAAAGCAAATTTGGAAATCTAAATCGTTTCTGCTACTGGAAGGATGTGTTCATTGAATCGGACCCTATCTCTGTCTTTTTTCCCCAGGGACCCCACCGCTGGCCTGGACACAACTGTGGACTATGTCAAGGTAAGAAACACTGCATTGACTCCCACTTATTTTTAGTAATAGTCTCATAAACTTACTTAGTTTAAGCTGGTTCTTAAGCATCTTAGCATGTCATGGGAACTTGCTCTGCTATCCATGAGTTACAGAATGATGAAGGATTGTTGTCATAGCAATTAACAATAGATTGTGTTCATATTATGTTATATTATATTATAACTTTCTATAACTTGCTACTTTTCTATATGTATAGTTTAAAATTTAGATGGAGGACAGTTTGGAAATTTATGGTAGAATCTGTTTTCATGTTACAGATGACCTGGTTCATGGTTAAAATCTCTGTAATTTCTGGGCCTACATGAAACAAAAATTGGTTTAAAGTTCAATTTCTTCTCTGTCAGTATAAATAAACAAAAGATAAATTCATTTTCTTGACTTCACGAAAGCTTCAGAAAGTATTGCTTCAATCCCAATGATATGATCATTGTTTGTTGAAGTGACTTCAAGCCATAAGATCAATATGGAAAGTTTTTGGAGCTGATCTCATTTGTGGATTTTAAGTTTGGTGATTTCTTTCAAAACTAGTGAATTTCCATTTGTGTGAAGTGGAGTTGATTGACCCCTGCCTCCATTGGAAATGCTGACAAATGTCAAATTCAAGAATGTGAACACAACCTATTCAAAAACATCTTCTTAATAGTCAAAAGTCCTCAAAATGTCACCCATGAATACACTGAAAAACCCTGTCTAACTTCAGTCATATTCACATGTAGTTGTAGAATCCATACAGCTGCTGACATGTGAAGGAGATTTTATGTTCTTGGTAGGGGCTGTGCACGAGGCCAAAAAGTGCAACTTGTCATTTTCAAAACCTCAAACTCTTCACCCCAATGTAAAAATATAACTGTTCTCGTTCCCATGACTATATCTGTATATATCGTAATATGGTCCCCAGCCAGATCTAGTGTAGCCTTTTGTTGAGTTAAGATAAGCATGCAAAAATATATAGTACTTAAGATAAGCGCTGTCAAGATATAAAGACTTCAAACTCAATTTCTATACCAATGAAAATACTTGAGACTCACTGATTTTGATGCAGCAAAGATCATTTAAAACACTTTACACAATTGAAGGTCATTTTGATTAAAAACAGTAGTAGTAATAATATTCAATAAGTAATAAAATTCATAATTACGCTGTCTAGAGTTATAGTAAGGATATAGATCAAAACTAGTACATATACTACTGTTACAGGTGGTACTTGGAGATCTCTTCAGTTTGTGGGTTTGCCTGGTTTAGAGTTAATTTTATCTAAGTTTCCTTTTCTTTTGGATAATTTCATGTTCATAACCAAAGAGGAAATGATGTAAGTCCTCTTTAAGACCTGATTTAGCCCGAGAATAGACCTGTAATAGTTCTGTTATCTACTTACTTGATTTAGATCTGGTGGTACTTGGAAAGCCAAATATTTTCCCTGGTGGTACTTGGTTTGAAAAGTTTGAGTCACTGGTCTAATGTATGATATAAAAAACCTTCAAATCTCCTATATCTGGATCATGCGGTTTTGATACAAGTATTTGTATTGATTAGTATCCCAGAATTGATTATTGGTTAGTATCTGTGCATTTTTTCTTTCTTTTTCTTTCTTTTTTTATCTTTTGTGCAACTATACCTTGTGCAACCCCATTTTACATATAATTTATCATTTCAGTCCTGATATAGGACCTAGCAATGACTTAAGAAGATGCAGAATCCATGTTTCACTGGTGTCAAAATGGGATCCAGTTGTCCCCTGGTCCAGAGGATAACGCACTTTTAAATCAAACAATGTCACAGAGAATTGGCTGTAAATTACACTCACACATGGAGCGTGTGGCAGCTGCTGCACCTGAGTCTGCCTCTGTGAAAAGGTGAAGAGTGACAGGCCATGATTCACCCATCACATAATCATCAGGCCCACACAGGCCAACACACACACCGGCTGCTTTCCATTTGTTACATCAATCATTTAGTTATTATCGGAGAAAAATAGTACATTGTTTAAAATCAATGTAACTTATAGACTAAAATTACCTGAGTTTAATTGAATTGAGAAATTGTTTACTTAAAGGTTTTGTCACATTTTTTTTGTCCCAAACATATAAGGCAAGAAATATAAACTTTCTGTCTCTGCATTGGTATTGGTCGATATCAGTAGATACTTAAAGGGGCTGTACCCAATTTGGTTTTACCTCAATACAGATATAATGTAAAAGAAACTCTTAGGTTCTAAATGAAACCACTATGTGCTGTCTGCATTTAATTATAAAGCATTTTTACTGTCCATTAACGATGAAAGAATGCTGGTGCGCTGTTAGCATGCTTGTTTTTGTCAATAATGTAATGGGAATCCTCTGCTCTGGTCTCTCAGAGTTTTGAAAAGCACTTGTGAACTTATTTCTGTGAATAATTAGGATGCTGAGAATGCAAAAGTGAGGAATAACTTTGTAAGACTGCAAACTGTTTAAAATTAAGTTCTGTTTTTTTACATTTCAGGTACTGTGCCTTTAAAACTATCAGTATAAGATCTGAAAAAAGCTGAATTTCTCTCAGGTTAAAAAAGTTCAGTGAAAGGCTTCCTGGAAAGACACAAGGCAGACCAATTTGTGTTAATATGTTTGTGTAAAATGTGACAGTTAACAAAGAAATGTCAGTGTTTACTCCAACCAAACACCCCCCTTTAGAGCTGGATTCTAAGATAATGAATTTGCCCTGCATTCTTGCTTTCTCTTTCATTATAAAAGATATGACACACTGAGGCCCAGGGACACTTGAGTGGATGAATTACATCTGTTCTGCAGCATGAGACCTGTCAGTTTAAATGAGGAAATGACATGAGCATGGCTGATATAACCCCGCAGAAGCCTTCACCCCAGTGTCAGGGTGCTTCTAATTGTTGTCATTTATGTGCCTTTTTAAACATATTTGTCATTTTTATCACAACATCAGTGTACTTTGCTTCATAATGTTCCCTCTGCTGTTCATCAGGGATGCACAGATACTAATACTGGTATCAGATATCGGCACCGATCCGATATTCGGTTGGGCCTTTAAAAGTGCATTGTGTAACTTTTATGGTGGAGAGTCCATCAGATGCTTTTTCCATGGAAACGTAATTGCTTGTCTGGAATTTTTCACTTTTCAATGTTATTAAACGTTTTTATCTTCATGGACACCAAACTAAACCAAGTTACAGGTCAGATCTGTGGAGAGGCGACCCCGCTCACAGTCACAATGCCTTTTATAGCTATAGAACCATCTGTAATTGAATAAATGTAAGGTACGTCTCCATGGAGAAAAGCATTTGACGGACCCTCCAACAGAAAAGTTACACAATGCACCTTTAATTAGATGTAATAAGACTATTTACTGGCTGATTTTGGCCTAGAATGTTTCATAATATTTTAACTTGTATTCATAAAAAGTTGTTCAATCGTTATTTGGTGGATAGATTATGACAGATAACAGTTACATAACACAATTGGATCTGTTGTGTAATAAGTTAACTGTGTTTTTTGGAGGAGAGGCCCTTCTTGGTCCCTACACAGGTTTTGGTTCAATTCTGGTATGGATCAGTGCATCTTTAGTATTCACAATAACATATTAACTAAACTCATCGCAACAATATAATGATAATTGATACTTTTGGCATAATATTGACAAAAGTAATTACATTTAGATCTAATCAATGTGCAGGTATTAGCTTGGTGTTGTCTGACTTGTCTTTAAACCATGTAATTAAGTCATATTTATTTGTTTTTCAAAATAAACCACAAAATTTATGGAAAATTGAGGAAAAAAATGTCTTTGCCATGTCACCCAGTTAGCCCGATCCATGGATTTCTGAATGACAAGAAGTTAAAGCCATTGACATGACAATTAAAATTTGTAAATATAATCTTATATCCTTTGAATGATAAAAAGTCCTAAAAATGTGTTACAGGAAGCTGAAACTGGATATTTTAATTTAGTTCAGTTAGTTCATAGACTGTTTTATAATATATGCCGTGTAACCAGGATGCACTTTTAAGCAAAGCCAGTGTAAACCTATAGTTCATTAGCCCTGTGCACTCATGAACTCATCCATCAGTTGTGTGTTTTCTAACATATTCGCTGCAGTGTTTGGATGCTGTCACCATGGTGTGAAAAACAAACCCCGAGCTTCCCATGAGCCAAACATCTAACCTGCTCTTTTGTTTGTGACTAAGGCCAGTGAGCTTGTGTCCATACAGAGCACGGGTCATATTCAAAAACCTCTGTATCTTGTGTGATATGTCGTGAAATGCAGCTGTCAGCAAAGCAGGTGTGTTTGCAGAGGCACAAATGTCCGTCTCTCGGTCGCCCACTCAGACAGTCAGGGGTCAAAAGTACAGTCCCCACATCAGGGCAATGGACTTTACAGAGTGCACTTTGATATGGACTCAATGGCTGCGGTTACAAACACACGCAAAATCAGATTATTTTCAGATTTTATTGAGTTTCATTGACCAAATCATCTAATTTCTTTCTAATTGTGGTCCCTCTGATTACTTGCATTTAGTGATAGAACATAACAAAGTAAACGTAGTAAAAAACTGGACATTTTGGGTATCTGTACTTTCCTTAAGTACATTTTGGATGCTTTTTAGTTTTACTTTACATTTGAGAGCAGATATTTGTGTTTATACTACTACATTTTTGAACAGGATTGAAAAGTAAAAGTATTGTTTATTATTGTCTGAGATTTGTTGAAAAGGCTGAGAGGTTTATGTTTAACACATCCATAATATGAGCAAACAAAAATATACAAATAGAAACTTTTCCTTTTTTTTCTGTTTCAGCACAAATCTTTAGCAAAATCACTCAATTTGAAGCTTTATTAGACCTCAAAATTTGCACAAAACACTTTTACTTTCTACTCTTTAATACTTTTGCCTCAGTTTTTTCATGTGATACTTTTACTTGAGGTTTTTTCGGTCCATTATCTGTACTTTTACTTAAGTAATAAAACTGAGTACTTTTTCCACCACTGCTCACATCAGTAGCAGTGAGTTAGTAATCAGATTTTGGTGTGCATGCAAACAAAGCCAGTGTTGTTAAAGGGCTCATATTATGTAAACTCAACTGTTATTATCCATGCTGTAATGATGTTCTTTATTCTTAGCCACGTCAAGCTGTATTTTGAGCGGACAAGTTCATGAAAATCTGCTACTTGCTACAGTGAAATGCTACCAGGGTAATCCAGGGTATGTCAGGCCTGCAGTTTTGAACAGGAAGTCAATGGAAACATTTCTATTGCTAAGTTGTTTTAAATGAATATTGAGACATACAATTAATAAAATGTAAAATCGTGGTCTATGGGTTATTGTATGATTCTGAATAGCTCCACAAAAACATATTAGCATGTCCTCTTAAAGTGTGCTTACGGCAGTGAGGAAGGAAGCGTCTGCACATTACAATGCACTCAACATCCTATAAGAAATCCTATACTTATTATCTGCTATTTCTAAAGCAGTCTAATGTTTAAGAATAGCTGCACATGCATTATTCTGTCAAATGAAAGGAAGAGGACATCATGTTAAGTAGTGTTTAAATGCTCAATAAAAACAGATCTCCACAGGAAAATTTAAAGAGATCTCAAGATACAAGTGGATATAGTTTTGACTCATTTGAACAATATAGGCTACAGTATATTTATATATTTGTTTCCGCTGTTGCTTTTGTGTGAGATGTTTGTTTTTTGCCTGAAATGTTTCACAGTAAGGTATTACATTGATTTATTTACCATTTATTAAATTACCCATGTTTATATTGCTGGAAAATGCCTGTCTAATATACATTCTTGCTGTGAATGGGCTTGTTTCTCCACAGATCTGCTTGTCTCCAGGGAGATACATAAGTTTAAAGCAGCGGAGGCCAAATGAGAACTTTGCAGATGTTCTAGCTTTGCTTTTGTTTTGTAGTTGTTTTTTGCCACAGTTCTGCTTGTCTTGGACCCAGAAGTGACTTACTTCTGTACTTAACAACTCTGCCTCCATGGAAACAAGTAGGTGGTGTACCCAAGGGTGGTCCAAAAATTTTCTTTTTATATTCTCCAGATTAGAAACCTGCATTTTGTTCCATATCTGGTCAAATGTTAGGGACCAAATGTTATGCAAATTAATTCATATTTACAGGTTGCTCAAGACACTTGAAAATTACCCTGTACTATAACATAGTGAACCAAATAAATAAGGAATATTCGAATAATTTGACATTTTATTCTGCAAACACAAACTGAAACTTGCATAAAAATGACCTAGAAAGTCCCTAAAAAGTTACCTGAAAACGCAAAATTCGTCTAGGAAAACTTAAGGCAGCTTGAGCAACCTCTAAAACATCTCCTTTTTCTTCCAAATGTCTTCCTAAATCATCTTTGGGATGCTAAAACCTAATGCAGGGTTCGAGGTTTTCTGAAACTTTATTTCTTACCATGCTTTGATGGACCACCTTAGTGTACCCACCCCCAGAAAAGTTACATAGTGCATCTTTATTTGGTGCATGTGTTGCTTAGTTATGTTTGACGTCTTATTACATGAAAGAGTCAGTTCTGTGTGTAAGTTCAGGGTTCACAGTTCCTCTTTCATTGCGATGGTTTTATTCCCACTCCCTTTTAGCTCAGACACTTTGAGGATTAAACTCTGATGAGGAACAAAGCTGCTCAGTGTGTGTGTCTGTGTGTGTGTGTGTGTCTGTGTGTCTGTGTCTGTGTGTCTGTGTGTCTGTGTGTGCGTGTGTGGGTTTGGAGTCAGGTTTACAGTAACTGATATTAAATACAGACCTAAAACAAAGTTAGATACAATTTACATTTATATATTTCAGTCTAAAATGTCTATGTATCGATATATATCTTTATGTATCTATATTCTGTTATACGTCAGCCCATTAACTGCGATATACTGTATTTATTTATTTATTTTTTTACCTACTTGTACATACATTTGTTGCTACTTATTTAGAAGTTTTATTACCATTTTTATACTTGTTTATTCTTTGTTATGTAATCTAATGGGATGTGCGAGCTACTGTGTCTAAGTAATCTCCCTTGTGGATCAATAAAGTCTGTGTGTCATTATAGGAATACTGAACACGCCACTGCTGTTCGGTGCAGTTAATAGATGTCATTTTCTGCCCTCTAGTGGTCAGTGGGCGGAACTACACAAAGAGCTTTATGTGTGGATGAAGTGAAATTGAGTTTATGTACTTAATCTCTTGAAACTCCTCTAGTTCATAATGTAAAACAATGACACAAAACTGGGGGCATTTTACATCATTAGATAGTAAAGAGCACACATCTAAAACATACTATTTCTGGCACCTCTTTTTCTCCTTGGAGATGTTATTGCTTTGCCCAAAATGTTTCGCAGTATGAGATTTAAAGGTGCAACATATATCCTGTCTGCTGGATGAGCCGTCACCTGCTTGTCTCCACTGAAATTTCCCTAGAATGTTCCACAGTACAACCATGAACTTATGAATGAGATTTGCAAGCCCAATTACATTTTTTTTTCAGCAATAAAAACACCCCATTGAATAAATGATAAAAGTTTAATACAGTGAAAAATTCCAGGCACAGCGGTTCATCTCGTCCACCAGAAAAGTTACCGTACATAATGCACACTCCAAAAAGACAAACTCACCAATAGCAGAGTGGTTAACAGTCCATACTGCCTAGTGTCGTGACAAGTTATTTAACAACCGGGCATCCCTTTATTACCGTAGCACCCCCCAAGGCTGTACTGCAGTATACAGTGTACTGAGACAGACAGTCCATATATGTACAATCCATGTCCAATCTGGGTCAGACTCTGCATTAGAGACACCATACAGTACAGTAGTATCGGCTGTCATTATACAATCAATAATGGCTGTAGGAACAGTCGTGTGTTTGAGTGACTCTTTTATGTAACAGTGTACTTACATTGCTCTTATAATATTCATTAAAGGGCCCATATTATGTTATTTTCTGATCTACGTTTTAATGTAGTTTCCTCATCAAAAACATACCGGGAGTTGTGTTTTGTTTCATTCACACATGTTCAACACGTAAGTCCTACATATTTACTTATTGACTGAGCTCTTCTCTTACACAGAAAACACACTGTTCCACCTTTCATGTCATGTGCTCCACTGTGTTTTTAAACTCCATACACTTTCACTAGAATCATTTGGATAATTTCAGACCTGGAATTGCCAAAAGGTAGTTGTAACTTGAAAACTTCATGACATGAAGCAAATGAAACAAAACACAACTCGGGGTGTGTTTTTGTTGAGGTAGCAGCATAATAACATGGTTTAAAGCTCACACGAGTTAATGTGTAATATAGTGTGATAATAATAATTATATGTAATAATTTGTGTTGTACTTTAATTGCCCTTGTCTATTCTATATTTGTGTACAGCACTTTCGCCGGCTGTAAAGTTTTTAAAGTGCTTTATAAATAAAGTTGGTATGATATGGTATGGTAAGATAGGACCTTTAAGTGGCTGCAGGTTGATAATGAGCTAATCTTAATTAGATTAGGTTATATACTAGGTAGATTAGTTATATTTGATCACATATTTCTATATATTCTATGCTGTTCTTGAACTTTGCGAACACTGTACTTTGTGTTTGATTTGGCCACACAACAGGCGACATTGAAGAACAGCACCCTGTGGTAATAATAACAATATGAGCTTGATGTACACAGGAATTCTCAGATCTAATCTAGAGCATGAAGTCACTGGCCATTTTGATTGTAATAACTTTATAACATTATTAATCAAAGAACAAAACATTATAGATACAATATCTATAAGGAGGGATATGACAACTGCAAGTTATTAAAACAGATTGTGTGCCTGATCTCTGATAGCGCTTTACAATAAGTCAAGTCATTTATGATCTGTAGCTGTAGATTCCTGGTTGTCCAGAGGCATTGAAGGATGGAGCAAATTTCCTTACATGGACAATAAAATATGTCCTAAAATGAACCTTTATTGTTTATAAGGCTTGGTACAAACTCATAATTTATCTTGTATAAGTTTAGCCTATAGTTATCAATCTAATAGTATAATCATTCAAAAGAGATTTCTTTATAGTTCAGTTTTTAATTATGTGAATTATGTATGACAAATGCAAATGTATTTAATTTGTTCTCAAATATAACTGAAGGTATTATTTTAACACTTGGGAAATATAGTTTAAAGATGCACTATGTAACTTTTTGGTTGGGGGTCCGTCACTTGCTGGTCATTGCTCTTTATTAAATTACAGGTGGTTTTAGGGTTGTCTCTCCATAGATCTGACCTGTGACTTGGCCTGGTTTGGTCTCCATGAAGACAGAAAGGTTTAGTGCCATACTGTGAAACATTATAGACAAAGCAATAACATCCTCAGGGAGAAAAGCATTTTACTGACCCTCCAATAGAAAAGTTACACAATGCACTTTTAAAGAAATGTATGTCTATGGATTTTCCTTGCTTTATCATTGCTTTCAGTCGCTTACAAAAAACCTACAGCAGTTCCCTCCATAACCATCTTCACTTTTAGTTTTGCCGTTTTTAGTTTTTTAGATTAATCGAACCTCTCATCTGTGGTTGGTCTCATATAAAGCTGCTGAATCTGCATTTCTCAGTCCGTTTGTCAGGAACAACAAACAGAACGGAATAGGACACAGAAGCTCCGCCTAGGATCCCGACTGCGATCCCCATCCGCTGTTGTTTTTCAATAACATTCCTGGTTTGACGGATGTGTGTATTTTAAGGTGACTTTTAGCCTAGCTGGTGATTTGGGGGCACTGTGGTTGGCAGAATGGGCACTGGATTTGATGGTGGATACTCTGGGGCTTCGTACTGTAATTAGTGGGTACATTTCCTGCGGTTGAAAAGGGCTTAGACAAGACTGTCACCAACCAGGAAGCAGTGTCACAAGTTCATTTTTACAGTGCACACTACTATGCACTAATCAGCAGAGACTGTGATTATAACATGGTATGTTTTTGTGTTTTTGTTTATAAAATTGGATTGGGTTGCTTACAGGATAAACAAGATTGTGGATACATGAGGAAAATTATCTGTTTACATATGGTTTGGACAAAGAAATGTTCTGGTGAGTTACATCTCATGAGAAGCCATAGTTCCAAAAAGCAAAGCAATTACCATGACAGTCCTAATTATTCATTTTTGTTCTGTATGTTGTGTAACAAATGTCAAAGTTTACATTTATATGAACATTCATAGTTAAAGGTGCAGTGTGTAACTTTTCTGGTGGTGTGTTGGTCAAATGCTTTTCTTCACAACGTTATTGCTTTATCTGGAACGACACAGTACAGTATAAATATATATATAAACCTTTCTATCTTCATGGAAATCAAACCAGACCAAGATACAGGTCAGATCTGTGGAGAGGCGACCCCGCTCACAGTCAGAATGCATGTTTTTTTAAGTATTTTAATTGAATAAATGTAAGGTAGAGCTGTTTAATGTCATATTGTGGAACATTCTAAGCGAGCAATAACATATCAATAGAAAGGTGACGAACCCCCAACTGAAAAATTTAGTGCACCTTTAACATTATTTTAAACACATTTAACAAAGAACTGCATATGACATACTGAATTACTATTGGACGGTATAAATTAATAGATTTTTTTATTAGATTTATTAGGCAAGTTAAAAGTAAGCACAGTTGTTTTTGTTTTAAGTTGTGTATAATATTTGACGGTATAATCACTGGTCATTAGAGACTTGGTCAGTCATTATCAACACTTCTTGCACACGACAAAAAGACACGTCTAGACAGCTGCATTCGTAACTTTAGGCTTGTTTGCAGCTCAGGCTAAACCACATCATGCTATTAAATACTAGAACATGCTTGTTGTCACTGTCTGGACTTATTTTAACCGGGAACACACACACACTGCACAGGATATGAGCCACTTTCTGTTTTTAGACGCATGGATTTATGGAAGTTATAAACAGTTCTTTCCTTAGCCAGAGAAAAGTGGCATTATGTGGAAGGAATGGTAAAATATTGACTGTGTGCGTGAGTTTTCCAAGTTTTGAAGTGTTTTTGGCGAATGTTTTAAATAGTTACTATGTTATGAACTTTGAAGTAACTCAAAATTGTAACCGCTCGAACATCAAAGACAAAAGTTTATTACATTTTTACGTCTTTAGTTGTATTCCAGTTGTTTTTGCAATAAGTCTCGGGGTTCAGTGGCGCTAGTCTAGTGCATGCTGCTGTTGTGTGCTCTTGCCTAATATGAATGCATTGTGTGAGTAATTGGTGGTGGCTTGAGGGGCCGATGCCGTAGATTGGCAGCCATGTTTCCCCCTGTCTGCCGCGGACAGCTATGGCAATTCAAGGCAAGTTTATTTGTATAGCACAATTCGTACGCAAAGTAATTCAAAGTGCTTTACAGAATAGGAAATACATTAAAATCACAATAGAAACAAATCAAAATATAAATGATCATCATAAAATAAAAAAAAATGAGAGAGAGACATTAAATTAGAGAGAAGATGACTATCGGAAATAGCTTCCACCATCAGATGTAGGGTGAACGAATGGTGCCCAGTAAAGCATTGTTAAATTATTGTTATTCAAAATGACAAAAAGACAGGTGACGCTTTAATTCTTTATATTAATGGATTTTTTAAATACTTTGCAGCTAATGTCGTCAACTTTCTTTGGGGGTGTGATGCTAACTGTAGGCTCTGCTCTGTTTGAGGCTTCGTCAGAGTTTAATCTGATCTTTATTTTACCACAATTTAACCATAAAGAACGGACTTAGATGAAACTACAACAGAAGAGCTGATTTGTGCCGTTAAACTAATCTTGCACACAAACAACAGTCACAGTTTAAGACAAATCAGACTACGGTATCTTAAAACGCTTTTTGACCGTGTGTGCATTGTGTCACCACTGTAACTCCTAAGCATTCCACCATTAGAGATACATGTAGAACACCCCCAGTGTGATGTCACTGCAAAGTATCAGTATCCATTTGTAGTTTTTTTAATATTATACAAAAGTTTGTGTTATATTATAGTTTATTGTTTTTCTACTTATTTAATTCTATTTTATTTGTTGCATGTTTAGTGTTTGTCTACATTTCGCTCCACGTACCGCAGCATGTTGTGACCCTGTTCACTCATATGGCAATAAAACCTTTCTGATTTCTGATAATATAAGCAGTGGGCTAGTGAATCATATTTTGGTGAGACATGTTTATGCTGCAGGCTTTCCTTTTGCACTGCTCCCTGTGAAATGAGATCTGATTGGCTCAGGACAAACCACATGGCCGTGTTTAACATCCTTAAATGGGCATGTTGGGTGGAGCTAAAGAGAGGAGAAAGCGTGAGAATGGATAGCAGTGAGCAGTGGAGGCTTCACTCTGCAGGGGACAGAGCCGGGACTGTGGAGAGGGCATTACAGGATGAATACAGAAATATGAAGGATAATATACGCTTTTTTTGTTGCCATGGGATGAAGGGTTCACGGGACATCGGAAATTTCAGCGTTTCTCAGGGATGTTGAAGATCTGAAGTTTTGGAATTTACAAAAATGTCCGAAAGATGCAACTTGAAGGACTTCACAGCAGCTTTGTGTTGCTTTTACAACAAGAATTCAATCAATGTAAAGGTGAGAAGAAAGATATGTATATGAACTACCTACATGGCTTTGTAAAATATATAACTTCATTTATCTTACGTGAGAAGTTTACTTGTTAAGACTTGCCTGGCAAATCCAGAATCACATCTCTCTTGAGTCTAGAAATTTCCAGGTAATGTAAAGGTAGCTCTGACTGCACAGTAATGGTCATTTTAAGTCTCTTTCTTCATCAAAAAGTATATATTTATTTATTTTTTCCCTTTTTTCCCTTTTTGCATATAGTGCTTAGTTATAGTTAGGTTAGGTAGATAGGCCTGTTATATCAAGTTGGTAAATAATTGGCCTTTTATTGTCATTTTGTATAGTTTTACCAGTGTTAGTTAAAGTTGCACTGCGTAACATTTCTAGTAGAGGGTCTGCTACCTGATGTCTGCATGCAAATTTTATTGATTTGTCTAGAATGTTCCACAGTATAGATTAATTTATCAAGGTTACAGCACTATGCTAAATTACAGCTCAGATCTGTGAAGAGTCACCTTATTCACAGAAGGAATTATTGTATTTTTGAGCACTAGAAATACTTTTAATGAATAAATGCTAGATGTATATGGTTAATGTCAAACCTTGGAATATTACAGGAAAAGCAATAACATCTCCAAGCAGGTAGCAGACCCTCCACCAGAAAAGTTGCCCACTTTTTACTTTCTTGTTGTTTCTTTAACTCCACTGATTCTAAATGTATTCCAATGTCTCTGCACTCCATTCAAACCCTTTTATTGCTTGTGTTTTGCCATATTTCTCACTAACCTGCTCTTCTATGAGACAAGAGGGACTTAGGGATGGAGCATATTGGGCTGTGTGGAAAACAACAGTTCGCTGACAGAGTAATCTAATGAGAGTGAATGGTAGTCCTCTTCCCCGGTGCTGCGTGTGTGAGCCGAACACTGGCCTTTTATTATGGCTCCCCGGCTCTCCCATAAAGACCACTGTGTGACTGGCCTGTCTGTGCTACGAGATATATGACTGGTTCTATCCATAAAGAAGTAAGAGAAGCCCATGCATAGATAGGGTGGGAGAGGCATAAGGTGACCACAATGATAAATCGGGAACTTTGGCTGGTCGGGCTCCTTCAGTGACGTGTCAGTGCTGTTAAAGAGATTGGATGGGAGCGGAGGCAAAGAACCAAAAATGCAAATTACTGAAGTACTAAAAAGAAACATTTTGGAACAAGATTAAGACACAAATGACATTGCAAAAAATATATTGACTTTTATTAGGGAATTCAGCTGGCATTAGTGATGCAATGAAAGATGACAAAATGGCTTATATATTTAAAGAGCGAGTGTTACATTGTTTTTTGCCCTGTTTTATAATGTTATTTCCTCATCAAAACATACCTGGAGTTTTGATTCATTTCATTTACACATTTTTAACACACAAACTGCATATTCAGGCTGAGTTTTTTTCTAAAACAGAAAACACTGTTCCACCTTGTGATGTCATAATAAATAATAAATCTTTATTTATAAAGCACTTTTTTAAAAAAGGTTTACAAAGTGCTGTAAAAGCAGCAAAGAACAACACAAAAGGCATAAAAATGGCACACATACAAACAGACAAAGATGCAACAATTAAATTAATTATAATGAATAAATAAAAAGAAATAGAATAAAAAGAAATAAGGAATAAAATCAAGCTAAAACCAGTTAAAGGAAGGCCAACCGATAAAAATGGGTTTTAGGAAGTGATTTATAACATCAGGCAGGTCGTTCCAAAGCCGAGGAGCCCGGATTGGAAAGGCTCAATCACTTTTCGTCCGGAGTCTGGATTTAGGAACAGTTAACAGGGACCTGCCTGTGGCTCTAAGGCTGCGGGACGGCTTGTACGGAGTTAAAAGTTCTGAAATGTAACTTGGTGCAAGACCTAAATGAACTTTAAAAGTGATCAGTAAAAACTTAAAATCTGTGTGGTAATCATGTGGTAATAAGGAAGTGCTCCACTGTGTTCACACACCTTCACTAGAATCATTTGGATGATTTCAGACCTGGAATTTCTTATATCTACTAAACAAAAGGAAAACGTGAGCAGTTGACTTGAAAACTACCACTTCACAAATGTAGACTAATAAAATAAAGGGTCACTCAACATGTCTAAATGAAAAAAAACACAACTCCAGTTATGTTTTTGAGGAGGCAACAACATTCTAACGTCAATTGTGTGTAATCTAGGACCTTTAATCAATTATGTATGAAAGAAAAGGCTCAATACTTGATACAGATTTTCTAATATTTTGTTATCTTATATGAATTCTTATCCATGTTATTGTAAAACTATTCAGGAAAGGTCCAGTTTTGTCCTAATTACATTTTTGTCTGTATCTATACTTGTTCCATATACTAGTGACCACCTATAGCTACATGATTTCTTTTGTCATCTATCCTTAAAACCACTTCTATCTAAATTGTTTTCAAGACAGCAATGTATTGTCACAACAACAGATCAGATTAAGTCTCACACAAATAGTTTTTCTGTGCTTTTGACTTCAAAAATCCCTAAAAACATGTCCCTGTTGTTGAGATCAACCCTTCAAAACATAAAATAAATATTCTATTGCGCTATGTTAAGTGTTCTAATCTGAAATAGGTTAAATGGGCATCACACCAGACCAACAGATGGAGGAGAAGAGAGAGGGAAATGGAGAAAGAGGGAAAGAGAGAGGGAGATACAGAGACAAGAAGAGTGAAAGAGAGAGAGAGAAAGTGACAGAAAGAGCGATTGGGAGCAAGCTGGAGGCTAGTTTACAGTACAGTACAGTATCAAGGGCACTGCTTCTTGTGTTATCCACTTTTATCACCCACTGGCATTTCGTGAAGACAAAACGCTCCTTTAAATGTCACTGTAAACTGCCTGACCTCCGGACCAGCAAGATTAAGATAAATTCTGTAGTAGAAACAAAAGCAAACCCAACGAAAATTAACGCCTGTTTTCATCATCGAGACATGAGGTCACACAAAATGAGGGTTCAAACTAAATACAATAACCACAATGACGTCTTTTGACAACATTTGATTCAGAAAACTATTATTATAAAGTAATTACCAAACTCTGTGAGCCTCTGGTAATCTTTTATGGTATGTTTAAATGTAGAGACAATGTTTTTTTCCCTTCTATATTTACAAGTATTAGTCCTAGTTTAGAGATATTATGGTGGTGTCATTTGATTTACATCTGAACTGGTCGAACATGAAAAGCAAGGCATTTTTGTAGTTAGTACTTGATGTTACTGCAACACATCAGATACTGCTGAACAAAATTTGTAGAAGCTAATTAGAGCGATTATGTGCTTCACTGGTAATCACAGTCATCACAAGTCAGATGTAATTTTTTTGTTTGTCAAAAAGCTTTGATGTGCGACACTGGTGCTGGGTCATATGCCAAAAACATGTTATTTGATTGTTATGGTTTCTTATGAAAAGCAAATACACAGGACTTAGGACTTAATAATGTTCAGGAATAAGGGAAAAGACAAACTTGTAAAATAAACACCAACTTAAGAACAAATTTAACACTCCAAATTACCCAATGTGCCTGCAAAAGTCTCGGTTTTGCTCCAATTTGCTCATATTTTTAGTATAATTGCCCATATTATGCTATTATCTGTGGTCCACTGTGTTTTTAAACTCCACACAACTTCACTAGAATTATTTGGACGATTTCAGCCCTGAAACTGCCCATTTCTACTGAACAAAAGGTAAAACGGAGCTATTAACTTGAAAACCACCAGCTCATGACATCACAAGGTGGAAAAGAGCATTTTGGGGATACAGACAGACTACTCTAAAGGATTACTCAAACGGGTGAATGAAACAAACATCACAAACACAACACCAGGTATGTTTTTGAGGAGGTAACAACATTATAACATGGCTTAAAGCTCACAAGAGTGAATTTTGCATAATATAGGGCCTTTAAGGAAAAAAAAGCGCTATTTAGCACTCAAAATTACCCAATATATGTCTGCAAAAGCTTACATTTTGCTCCAATGTATATGCTATTACTGATTAATCATTTTCTATAGACCTGTTGATCAAGAAACGCTCAGCCAGTAAATGCAATCTTCAGGGCAAGGCAGGGCAAGTTTATTTGTATAGCACAATTTGTGCACAAAGTAATTCAAAGTGCTTAAGAAATACATTAAAATGTTCTTCAAATATATCATTAGTTAGTTAGTTAATTAGTCATTTTTATTCAAATGCAGTTAAATGACCAGCCTCATATGGTAGCATAAGCAGCATAAGATCTATTTTAATTTTAATTGCTTAAATCTTTATTTCAGCACACTATACGGCAGCCCTAAATACAGTGTTCAAGTGTGTCCTGTAGAGATGCCCCATGTGTAAAGGAAGACTCATCTGTGCTTGTAAACAGGAAAGGAGTGGACCATGTTCTGATGTACTTCTGAGAGGCTTTGAACATCCCAAACACCTCAGGGACTGTCCTTCAGTGTCTCGAGATGTTATCACTGTGAGGGAGTACACTGTTTTTCACTATTGCAGACTGTTTCATAAGCCCCTCTGAAGATGTACAAAGGCAGAGCTGTGTGTCTATGTCTTTCACTGCACTTTGACAGTTTGGATTAATTGTCTCAGTTGGGTTGTCTTCTCTTGTGAGGAATAGAAGAGACTGGATCAACAAGAAATATAATGAGGACCTGTCTCCACTGGGCTGGTTCTGCACAAATAATTACAAAAGAGTTTAATGTGAAATTTTGTAGAAATTAATAAATCGCAAGGACATTAGTTGTTTAGGGAATTCCTTTGCAAATAAAAAATCAGAAAAATCTTGCTTAGTTTAGACCACTACAAACATGTAAATTATTCCTGTTCAGTTTATAATTATAATATTTCATGGTTCTCTCAAGTTAGTCTGCAAATTTAATCAAAATTGCAGTTATTTTCTAAAAAAAAATGTTTTAGGGTAAGATGCAGCTACCTTTACTATTAACAAACAGGAGAAAAGTCCAATCCAACTTTATGTAGGGTTACAATAAGTCAGTGAGCTCCTACTGTTGGTACAAAGCAAGTAATGACACAGACACTTTCCTGTCTGTTTTCAGTGCTTCACAAAGTATCTGATACTGGCTAGCAATAATTCACATTGTTCACAGCGTCCAGCAAGCTTAAATGTTTGGACCATTTTGCTCCTTTGTGTCCTCCATATTGAATTGATAATGTTAATATTGTCTGAGGATTTCTGAGTTCTGTGGTATTTTAGTACACACAGGATTATAATGTGTTTATAGAGGAGGCAAAGGCTTTATGATTTTAAAGGGTTACTCATCCATCACATCAGAGGACACAAACGACAAAGAGCTTAGACCAGTGTCTCCTGATTGGTCGGCTGCAGCTAAGACTAGATTTTCCATACGACAAACTGGACCTCCAGAAAATCCATTGGAAATCCACATACAGGAAATGCCTTTAAAAGTGGTCTCCTTGTTGCTCTGTGGTGGTAAAATGAGATGGTATATGCACAATACAAGAAAAAATGTGTTTACTTGTCTGGTGAGGGGTATGCCACCTGCTCGTCTCCTTGGAGATATTAATACTTTGCCTAGAATATTCCATAATATGCTTTGATGCTTTTAAATTAATCAAAATTACAGATGGTTTTATTCTTAGAAAATCTAAATAGATAAGCATTTAGATAATCATTTCAACATTCCAAAACAACTCAACTATAATATATTTTAAAGCCATACTCTTGTTACTGTGTTTTTAAATAAAGTTTTTAATAAAGTAGGAAATTAATCCCAAAACATGTTACATAGGTCTCCAGGGAGAATAACTGATAACTAATTGTCAATTAATTAAAAAGTCAATTAAATACAATCAATCAGTTCAAATACAGTGCTAAATACTAAATACTAAATACTAATAAAATACAACAACATTAAATAAATGACTAAATACAATTAATCAATTAAATACTGTCCCACTTTAACTGTGCACTTTTAACTGTACGCTTTAGTCGAACTTAATTTGTTTATGTTGTTGTAAGGTGACCTTGAGTGTCCAGAAAGGTGTCTAATAAAATATATTATTATTATTATTATTATTATTATTATTATTATTAATCGAATCTCCATGGTGATAGCCCTCCAACAGAAAAATTACATGTACATCTTTAAAACCAGTCTTCATATAAGGCCCATTAGGGTTGTAAAAAGTATCGAAAATCCGATACTAATTTATACTAAAACTAGTGAAACTAGATAATAACTAACAAGTATTGATACTAAAAGAAATCACAGTCACAGGACAGAAATGAACATTTCCTGAATAATGTTAAAATGATCTTTAGCTGCATCAGAACAAGTGTAAGAGCACAAAGACTAGTATACGTCCATGGATCACTATGAAACCTACCTGGACGACTGAGGGATTACACAGATATAAGGCCACATGGTAATATAAAAGAAAGTGCTATTATTTAGTGCTGAAAATCACGTTCTGTTGTCTAAAAAAGTGTTTTTATGTTTATTGTAGTATCAGAATCGGTATTGAGTATCGATTCTGTTTCTTAGTATGGAAATCGAGGTTGAAGGATGTAATATGGTGACACTAGGGCCCACACTTAGCGCATGGATGTCAGCTGAAATGAGGCAGTCAATCGCTCCTTTAAATGTGGATGTGTTCTTAATGGAAAATGAAGAGGGCCCAGGAGGACAGTAAAATCAATGCAGATGTCTCAGGACGTGTTTGAGCAGCTCTCGGTCCAACTGTAATTTACTTTCTCATTCACTTGTACCGCCATAACACTGTCCTTCACCTCACCTCAAGAACTATCGAAGTGTATGGTAACTTTTCATATACGTCTCTGTGCAAGATCAGGGCAAGGACTCGTGTGGAGTGTTACAGGTAAACGTGAAGCAGCAGTTTCTCTCAAAACCTTTATGTAACAGTTGTTTAGTAGGCAGTGCATCTTACGTATGTCTCTATATATACAGGTAGGGCTGTGTAATATGAAAATAATATGAGTCTATAGTTCAAAACCCTAATTTCATAGTTGCTCACTCTTAGGGCAAGACACTTCAGCTACTTTGTTTTATGAAAAGGATAGTGTGAAGGTGGTGGTTGGAGAGTGCTAACAGATCACTTTAAAGACCTTTAAAAAGTGTAAACAAAAACATTTTGAATTCTTAGATGGAGACTGGAGGCAAACGTGAAGTGGAACATAATGTGATTTCAATGGGGAAACTGGGATAAAGGTGAACATTTCACAAAATATGAAGAATCAAGGGAAATTTGGCAAATGAAAACCCTCAGTCATATGTGACGTCAGAGCCCGGTTTAAAAACATTTGCTATTGTTTTTTACGTGATTTGTTTATTTATCAAGACATTAAGATAAATACTGACAAATGAAAAAACAGATTTTGAGGTTTTACTGGACAAATACTGGAGAAAGTTGAACCCACTAAATTTTTTCCACTTTGTGCAGATATATTTGAAATTTCACCATAAATGATACGTTTTGGGAAGTTCAGTTACAAATTTGAGAGTAGTAAATTGTATTTTTCCATCTTTCTTAACAGAGAAAGAAATTAACAAATGTTTGTGCCTTAGAAATTGAAAATTGTTTGATTCTTTGTTATAATGTAGTAAAACCAAGCCTTTAGATCTGCTCATCAGTTAATCATTGAAAATGTATTATATCTTCCTCATTTTGCCTCCCATTGCCTCCGTTCAGGAATTTTGAACATTCATGACAGGATTTTGAAGGGTCCATAAGACTCGAGCATTATTTACTACTGTTTTATGCATCCAGCTCTGCAAATAAGTCTGTAAGTCAATTTGATTTCATTTCACTTTTCACCTAGTACCTCAGTCTCTCCAAAAAATTGCTAAATTCGTGAGTTACTGCTATATTCTGATTGAGCATTTTGTAAGTTGCAGACACCAGCATCTGTACAGCTCCTGACACAAATGTGCTGACTCAAACAGACTTCATAATCTTGATACTTTAATTTCACTTAAGAGTCATTGTGTTCTTTGGACAGCATGTGACTTCTTGACTCATTCATGAAACCAGTAGTAAATATGAGCTCACTATAAGCCTGAATGACAGAGAGGGATCTTAGTGGACATTGTTATAGTCACCAAGGCCTCTACGACACTAAGAATGACCTCATCCTGCAGACTCTTATAAAACAACCACCAGGACAAAGAATGGACGTTCACTTCTATATTTATTCTCATCATACCCCCTCTTAAATATTACCTCATCTGCATAATCCATTTGTTTCGTCTTTTGTGCCTTTGTCGACTTTGCATTCGTTTATCCATTGCCCCTCTCAGCTCTGTCCATCATCTCACTGGCATGGTGACAGCAGACGTAAAACGAGCTCCTACTGTAGTACAAATCAATACAAATAAAAAGAAACATTAGTGTTATTATATAAAAAGCATTTATCAATTCAGTCGCAGGCTTTTAAACAGAAACTATAGTCATTGCAGTGAGTTGAATATGTCACTGGAGACACTGTTATGAAGGACAATGTGCACTTCATGTATGTTCAGTCTAATATGGTTGTTTTTCCAAATGCCTGACTGTTATTGCATTTCATCCAAATACTGTAAACTGTATACACGATGATATTTTAAATTAGCCTACAAAAGAGTATCAGCACAAATGAGGGGTGTCTAAAGTTTTTTCATCAAGGGCCACATATTGAAACACAGACCAGCGTGAGGGCCAATCGAGGGTCATACACTGGTGGTCAAAACAGTGAGTAATTCATATCTGTGCATTTATAACAGGTTTGACCCAATAGACCTTTGTGTGTGCTTAGACCCTCAAAAGGACACACTAAATGTGCTTGATCAAGGTAGATTTCAAAAAGTAAGTAAAAAAGTACTACTTGCGGGCCATAGTTTGGACATGCCTGACATAAATAAAACAGGGAAATGGGCCAAGGAACATATTGCTTTCAAACAGGGGGTATAAAAATCTTAAATTAATTAAAACATTTCTCAAGGGCAAGGCAATAAAGTTGAAATATTGTCATGATGTGGAATTGTTTCTTAATCAACAGGGCATTTACACTTTAACTAAAGTATTCACAATTTGAGAATCATTATTATACCACAAGAAGAACCAGCTTAATTATTAATGGTGCACTAACTT